>VXAC01005697.1:108366-420501 GCA_013399225.1 Rhipidura dahli
GGCCGTGCGGGGGCGGCCGCGGCGGTGGGGGCGGGGAGCGCCGCAGTCTCCCCGCGTCCCTTATGGTTTTGGTTTTTTATTTTGGGTTTTTGTTTTCCTTTTATCGTTTTCCGAACCCTTTCTACATGTTGGATGCAGAGGGTGCTGTTGCCCCCGCCACGGGGCTCTCCGACCCCTCTACCGTGGGAAGCGCAGGCCCGGGCCTCGCCACTGAATCCTGCTGGAAGTGGCCCCGGGGAGGGGACACGAGTGGGGCCAGAGGCGGGAGAGGGAGGACCCACTGCATCCAGCCCTCTGTATCCGGGGCCGAGCGGGCTGAAGCTGCCGTCCAGGTGCCTTCTTTCCTTTCTGCCTCCACCTCCTCGCTGTGTCTGCGGTGGCTGCCGTGGGGATGCTGGGGAGAGACAGACGAACAGTCCGGTCTGCTGGTGGCACCTAAGTAAAACTTGTGGGTGACTGTACTTTTTTACTCCTCCTTGCCCAGCAAGTGCGACTGGCTGTGATGTTGAATAGCAGATATTCTCTTGTTGTGGAAATTCGCTGACCCTTTGAAGTGCCTGTCCTGAGGGTGAAATTTGACCATAGAAGCCCATGTATTTTTTGGCTAGTGGAGAAATTCCTAGTTCATGCTTAGTGTTTTTCTCTGGGCTGTTTTGTATGCAACCTAAAATCCAAGTAATTAAGTGTAAGCCTTTGTACAAAGGTGCTGACAGCAGGATTTTGTGTGTGTGCGTTTTAAGTGAGCAGTCTGAAATACCACTTCAGATGTTACTTTTCATTGTCATGTTGTAGCCTGGCTGTAAAGAACCTCATTCTTTCAGGTTTGCAGAAGGTTGGGAATTATAGAAGTTGATTATTTTGGACTGCAGTTCACTGGCAGCAAAGGTGAGAATCTATGGCTGAATTTGAGGAACAGGATCTCCCAGCAGATGGACGGTTTAGCCCCTTATCGATTGAAATTGAGAGTCAAGTTCTTTGTTGAGCCACATCTTATCTTACAGGAACAGACAAGGTAAGTAAATATGGTTGTAAGTACATTTAATTTAATACTTTGTTTTCAATTTCTGTAACTTATGAAAGTGCATGCTGTTTTTATTTACTTTATGGTAATTTTGCTTGACTTCCTATGTAGTTTTAACATTTTAGGTTTTTTGAAGTTTGTTATTACATTTTTTTTAGAAACATGTAATTAAATTGGCAACATTTAGTTTTGTGTAGCTACCATTAAGTAATGAGTGTGAGTAATTTTGTGAGCACTTAGCGCTGGAACTGGAAGAAACTAAACTCCCTGCAGCAAACTTTTCATATGGTATTTGTGTGTCCGATAGTAACCTCTGTTCTGTGGTGTTACTCTAGGTCATTCTGAACCACTAGTACAGAAAGGCAGGAAACAATTCCTCCCACAGTGCAAAAAAACTTGCTGAATTCCTTTTTGTCTGGTATTATGTTACAGTAACTTTCATATAGCTACAGGCCCTTAGAGGCTACAAAAGAAACAGCTGTCTGGCTGCTTCTGTGGCCAGTCCTCTTAACTAAATTGGTCTACTGTTATTAAATCAGAAGAAATAGGCTTCTAAGATTAGTAGGGAACACTCCTGGAGTTTGGTTGCCACATGAATTGCAACAGAATTATCTTTAAAGAATGCTGTGCGCATAGGTATTTAATGCTGACCTTCCAACTACTTTCACCTGTTTAATGCTGACCTTCCAACTACTTTCTCCTGTTAGTTTTGGATAGTACAGTTAATATGAATGGAGCCAATTGAAATCTACTGTTTATATGATAATGCCAAAACCCATTTTCACTGCTCACTTGAACTTGGAATCCTTGACTTATTACTTTCAGAATTAAGACCATGAATACAACATGGTGCTTCTGCACAGAATGTCTAAAGAACTTGATCAGAGGCTGACAGTCTGATTTGGTGTTTATTTCATAGGAAAAAGGTTTAGAGTTTATTTTTTGATCTAACATGTAGGGGAGAGGCTTTTAGGGAACAGTGGTTCCAGCTTATCAATATGGTTGAAGTTTTCAGAATGCTGTGGTGGTAGACCATGGTTGTCCTGGATAATAGCTCCAGTTAGGCAAATGCATTCAAACTGAAATCCAGTTTTGATATACTGTTATTTAGGAAATAATTTCTACTATCCATGGCATAGCTTTGAGTATTTTTCCTTAAAGAAACTTATCCTCTTATTTAAGTATTCTTGTTAAGTATAAAACCAAATTACAAATGGGATTTATGTAGGACAAAAGGAGCCATGCAATTTCATACCTGATGAGGCAGAAGAGGTTACCCTGGGCACATTGGATGTGTCTCCACTCACAAAACAAATCAGGGTGAAAACCTGAGGAAACCTGAAAGTGGCATTTTTATGCTGTCATTGATGAATGCTTGTTCAACTTCACAAGGCTTTTGCAGATGTCTGTGTCCCTGCTTCAACACTGTCAATGCAAGACTTGGCAGGAGGTGGAAGTTAATAGAGAGGTTGAACTGGTGAAACATGCCCCAAGGGCCTCAAAGACTGGCTTGTATAGCTAAAATGTAACAGAGTTTATACACCTACATCAAAGCAGCAAGTATTTCTCCACTGTAAAGATGATTTAAAAGGATGTAGGTGGGGCAAGCTTTCTTTTACATATTAAGATTGTTCTGAAACTAGTATTTTTAGCAAACAGTTTTAAAATTAATCCAGGCTTTGGCATCAGAAGAGATACATTAAAACCAAATACAAGTTGTATGTTAAGTTGTATTAACTGCCTTTTAGTTGTGTAAGCCCAGTAGTCCACATGTAACAGATGTAGCATTCCAGTGCCTGTGGTAAATGTCTGTTTTCCTGGATTGTTGAGATTGAGTTTTAGTAGATGGACCTTTTTTTCTCCTCAGGTCTGCTTAAGGATTTACATATGCATGTAACAGTGAGTTCATACTTAGTTTGTGTGTATGCATCAAGGAGAAGATGAAAAACTTGTAAACCTCTTGCCAAACTTAAAAATCAATAGGTGTATCATAGAATTGCAAGGATTAGCTATACAGTTAAAGCTGACACATTTTTTCATCTTAATCTGCAAAGTCTTGATGAAGAAAGTGATGGGTGTCCTTAGTTTCCTTTAGCAGTTCTGTCCATATTTGATGTGTGGGGTGTTTCTGGCAGAGCTGTTGCCTTGTGGCCCTGTGTGTGAAGAATGCTGGGGAAATTTTCCAGTTTTCTGCTTGCAGCCTCTGATCCTGTTTTTGCATATAAATTAGATGCATGTTGAGACTGCTTTTGAAACCGGAGAAGCTGCAAGTAATTCTAAATTTTGTTGATATGCTCCATCATGATTATTATAGCAAGCGTTGTGACTGAGTTACCAGGGTTTTTTCTGTGTACTTTGGAAGCTTTGCCAACCCCAGTTGCAGTGCTTCATTCAACCTTTGCCTTGCACTCTAGTTTAAAACTCAGTTTGTTTGTAGCAATTTAATAGTCAGGTTTCTACATGCTGTGAAGGCATGTCGATGATCTGGCAACAGAACGTCGACCTCTGCTTCTGTTATCTTTAATCAGCCCAGTGGAAGATTGCAGATAATTTTAATATTCTTATACAAGGCAACCTTCTTGCTACAGAGCAGGTTTTAATTGTATCTCTGGCCACTGTGGCAACAAACCACCTTCACTAAGTTCTTTGGGCATCTGAAAATTGCATGGAAAAACCCTTTCTACTGCACTTCTTTTAAAGGGCTAAAAGCAGTTTATTTCTATTCTTTGGATCTCAACTTCTAGGTTTTTTATTTGACTACCTGGTACTGAATTGTACCACGATTTCATAGTTTAGAATTGTTTTCTGGAGTAAGTGGAGTAAAAGTGCTTCAGTGCAAGAATGTCATTCAAATTTAATCTGCTGCTGTCAGAGTTTTACAAATAAGTCTGAGATGTGAACAGTGTGCTGCTTTAGAGGAGTTTGAAGAGCTACATGTTTTCTTCAGCATGGAAAATCACATTGGCTTGAAAGGATTGCTATTTCTTTTGCTGAAAGACACATGTGATGGTCCAAGATCGAGATTATAACTCTGGCTTGTGTCACGTTATTTCCACTGTTTTCTGAATTTCTTTGATAGGTCGTGCAACAGTTTAGGGGGGAAAAAAGCAAACCTGCTTTTCACTTCTTTAGTGAATGACTTGTGGGTGGTTCGTGTATCAAATGTTGTGAAGTGTTGAACTGCAATAAGGAGCTGGGGCTTAGAGAAAGGATTATACTTCACTAATCGGAATTTTCAGGAGACTTTTTGACTGGGGGTGGGGCCGGCAGGAGATGCCCGGCAGCGGTGCGAGCTGGGCGGGTCCCGCCGTGCCGGGTGCGGGTGTCGGCGGCAGCACCGGGGCAGTGACCGGGAGTAGCCCCGGCCCGGCGGCGCTGGGGGACGGCCCGGGAGCCGGCTCCGGGCATCAGCCACGGGCTGTCGTGGGACGTGGGGCAGAGGAGTCTTGAAACTTGCACCTTTTAACAAGGAGTGTGTTTGCTGAGCTGCCCAGGAGGCCAATGGTGTCCAGAAGCAGTCTGGGAGAATGGTGGGTTTTGGTTTTAAATTCGACCTTATTTATCTTGTGTAACATGAATGAAAACCAAGTATTCACATGTAAACCAGGACAGTTTATAAGATATGGTCAAATTCTAACACTATATCACAAAGCTCTCAAAAGAGCTGCATTTTGCCAGCCTGGAAAGTGGCAGCTACTGCTTTGGAGGCTGTTAAAAGTTGTGTGATGTTTGCCAGTATTTGAATTACATTTACAAAGTACACTTTACTGCTGTGTTATCCAGTTGTATTGATGAATTAGTTGAAATTAAGAATGGCCTTGTAAAATCCTTTGAGCAGTCAGGTTCATGTAGTAGGTACAAGATGAGAACCATCCAATTATCCCACAGGATTGGGTAGCCAGCACAGCAGTGACACAGCATTTGTTACAAGGCAATGAAAGTGTGTGTGATAGACACTGGGCTGGGTTTACTGGATCTGTTTGTCTGAATCAGAGTTGAATTGGAGTTGGTAACCTTTTACCCACTCTGCTGAGAGCAAGTAAGAACTGAGATACTGAGGAGCATTAAAAAAGCAAAAAACATTGCTTTTTTTCATTTGGGGTGGCCTTGTCTGCTTTTAAAAACAATTATATTTTATATCTTTGGAGACCTTTATCAATATATTTTTAAGGAGAACAGTTACGCCTCTTAATTTTGATTTTAGACTACAGAGCAGTAAATTTACTTCACAGTAGGAAAGAACCATGACCTGTGGTAAAGAATCATACTGCAAAGAGAACAGGTAGTTCCTTGGGAGGTATGCTGAAATTCTTGCCAGCAGTCTGGCATGAGAATGAAGTCTTTTAGCTATAGTTCTAGTTTAGGAGTCATTAGTCAGATGCAGATACCTCGTTGGTAAAGGATTGGGGTTGGCAACTTCTTCCACTGACAGCTAAGTTTAGAGCTTAAAATTTTTAGCTGCCTATTTGCTGTTTCCCTTGCCTTGATTTAAAAAAAAGTAGTAGAAACTACTAGCCATAGTGCAGAATGTTGATTGCTAATGCACATAATCATCTTCAATGAGTTACAAAAGAAAAGTTGATCTTGTATTACATGTACTTAACACTTTTCACAGTATTTTTTTTTGTGGAGTTATTGCCAGTTCACTTGGATGAACACTAACTAGGTGATTTGCTCCCTCTTGGAATTCCATTGTAGTGAAATACGTGTGTTTCTGGTAGCAGTGTTCAGTATTGTCAGCCTGCATAAATTGCTTTAGAGGGAGGCAGAAAGCAATTAATGTGATTGATATCTGGATCTATGACTTTGGTTTGGTAGCTATATTTTTTTGTGAAATGGACCATCTGCTGAAATCTCCTTGCAACTTCCCTTTTCAACAGTTATTTTATCAAATTATTTACATCCAACTGCAATACATTAATCACACCACATTTTATTGTACTGAGTGTTTTATATGCACATAATCTTAAATTATATGAAAAATATGGATCCAAAAATAAGAATGCAAAGTGAATATAAAATCACCAGTGTAGCTAGTGATTGAAGAAGGTCTGCGATCCTGTTTTAATTTAAAACTGCCTTTTGTCCTTTTGGAAAGTAAGAAATCTGTCTGGGCAGTGACTGACAAAGTGTAGCTTTGGCAGACTTACTGTGTTGTCCTCTAGTCAGTATTCCTGTGTAGTGTTTTGAACTACCAAACTCAGAGGAAATATTCCATAAATGAATACACAGGTGTGTCTAGGCAGCATGAGGTTCAGAGGGGAAGGAAAGGCTATTTTGGGCTACATAGACTGTCTTTTGTACCAATGCTGTCATATGTAGAGAACTTGGACTACAAGTGGGAGGTTCTGTTTGTCCTTAAAGTTGCCACTAGTTGATCAATGTCCCAACACATCTGGCAGGTATTAAGATGACTAGGAGACACAACAATTGATGGGCAAACTTCAGAGTTGAGAAGATTCAAAGACTAAATGAAGTAGTAAAAAGCTGCAGAATGTGCTAAGACTTGGGGCTGGGGGTTTGAACAGTCAGGCCTACCTTTTGTCTGACTTCTGTTACTTCTCAAATTTATAACGTGATATTAATGTATCAAGTGCAACTAAGTGTGAATGATGCAGAAACAAAAACATTTAATTTCTTATATGGTGGACAAACATTAGATTTTATACCAGTTATGTTGGAACCTTTAGGGAACTTACGAGCAGTTCAGTTTTTAGTTTTAACAGTTCATTGTTCTAAAACTTGCTAGGTAAAAATTCCATTAAGTGTAAAATACTAGTGCTGAAATAATTCCTTGGGAAAAGTTTATCCTTTTACCGTACAACCTGACTATCTTTAGAGGTGAGAAAAGTCTTAACTTTTTTTTTATCATAGCTAAAGGTTCCAAGAGAGAGGAGGGATGATAAATTGTGTATGAAGTGATTAGGTCACAATCTAATTTAAAGAAACTTAAAAAAATCTGTGATATGACCAGGTTTTCTACAGACAATCTGTTGGGTCCTTTAGAATTTGCAGAACTAGATAAGGAACTGCATCAAGGCTCCTAATGCTTTAGCTTTGCTTGACTGTATTCAGCAGTAAAATCACATTCTTATGCCTTTTTCTTTAAGGATCAAAAGACTGTGTTTAGTGTTGTGTAAAAAAAAAAAATCTGCATTTGTAGTCAGATTGTGGCTAGTGTCATGTTTTGGACCTTTGAAGAGGGATGATTTTACAATAGATATTATTATAACTTTGAAGGCATGCACTGTGAGTGCAGCTGGATGGGCTAATCAAAACCATTTTTTCAGATGTATAAAATGTTTGTAACCCTCACTGTCTTTTGATTTCTAGATGCCTTTCCTTCATCAAACACGCTTAAGGACTCAAACAAATAAACCCCCTCCCAAAAAAACCCCAAACCCAACACACAAAAAAAGGCAGAGAATTTGCTATCCAAACTTTGGTGAGGGGCAGCTGCTCTAACAGATCAGTGTGAAGTCATTCACTGTCCTGAGTGCAGTTTAGGTTATTTAAGTGCAGATGGACTCTTAAATACAGGTGGTTTTTATCTGTTTTCTCTGACTTAATAAAACAGCTTATCATAGTGTAAGATGGGACAAGAATTTCCATAACTAGTTACTTTGCAATAACTGTCCTTTATATGTGCTGTTTGTTCTATTTAGCAAAAAAAATGCAAAGTAGCTGAGTATCTGTGAGATATTCTCCCTTATGAGATACAAGCCAGTTACGGGAAGTTACTGCACCTCAGCTGATGTGATGCTGTTTCACATTGTGCCTTAAACTCATTTGTCTTCCTATGCCATTACTGGCTTTGTAGTAATGGAATGTGACAAGCCATGCATCTGCTGTGTCTGTTTCAGTATTCATCTGTAACTCATCTGTATTTGCTGGAGCAATATTTTGGTTTTCAGCTCCCCTTGAGATGTCAATAAGGTCTTCCCAGCAAGAGGCGAACTCTTGACTTTACCCTGTGTAGTCAGTGCTGTCATTGCAAAAAACCCCTGAAGATACAAGCATTTAGGTGTGGTAGTTGTAAATGTGTTTCAGCTAATGAGAAAAAAATTGTCTGATCTTTCTTTGAAAATACTGTATTTGTAATTAGTACTTAAAATTACTGGAAATCCTGTTCTGTCAGAGGATCAAGAGTTCATGAGAAGCTGTTATTTTATGAAATATTGATTGGAGTTAGGGAAATACCTACTATTTGAATTTATTTTGGCCCTAGTGTTTTAGTAATTTATACTGAATTCTTTAGGTTTATGGACTGAGCACCAAAAAGAGTCTGTACAACTAAATCATTTTAAAAGACCACAGATATGCCTTTCTGTGGCCCAAGCCCAAAGAGCTATGACTCTGCAAGGTGGGAGAAACAGATGAGAACAGAGGTTTAACTCTCTAAAAAAAAAAAGAGCCTAAACAAGGAATAAGCTGCTAACAGTGGAGACAGCTCTGTCTTGCCACCTAAACTTGTGTCCTGCACAGTGTGAGGCTGCACACTGGCTTCCACCAGACCCCCTCCAGAACTGCTGAAGGGTGTAGGTTGCTGTTCAGACTTCAGTGGGATGCAATTAAGCACTTGCATCACAACTATCATGATGATCTAGCAGGACAAATGGTTTGCAAAGGGAAGTGTTGGAGCTGTGACTTGTAGGAAATGGATTGTAGGAAAGCTTACAGGATAATTTAATACAAATTCTTTTTTCCTGATTGAAAAAGTTGTGGATATGAGGCATCTTTTGGACTGGTATCTTCTTAGTTGCAACATTTACTAATAGAGCTAAGAAAAAACACAACTTCTGCAAGTTCTGTAATTGCTCTTAGTGCTGAAAAAAAGTCCTATTTGCCCTGTTGTACAAAGGAATTATAGTATGCTACAACAGAATATATGTAAGATATTATTCCAAATTCCCATTGTAAGGAAACCTCATTACTTACTACCATCTTCAACTTCAATGATGAGAGATTCAATACAGAGCTTCAGTGAAGCTTTTCTTAAAGTAGATTACACTTCACTTTAGAAAAGTAAATGTCCTGTTCCTGTAGAAGCCAAGATACATTCCTGTGGGTGCTAGGCTTCATTTATTGAAAGATTTTTTTTCAGTGATACATAATTCTGTGACACATAATTCTACATCTGGGTTCCATAAATACGTTTAGTCTTAAAAAGAAATGGTAAGAAATTAATATTGTGTCTCCTGAAGGAAAATAAGGATGATTCTATAGAACTTAGGGTAGCCCATAGGGGATATTAACATGCTTCTGTTACATTGGTGAAAATGTTGATTTGTCTGTCAGGTAACCCATTAGATAATTAAGAGCAGCTTTGTGAATTTTCAGCAAGCTGTCAAACCTGCCTTGGTTTCAAGTGCAAAGTTGGGTCTGACAAATGCTTACACAGAAGCTGTTTTTCTGTTTTATGCCACAATGCCTTTTCAGGTGTTTCAAGTTACTCTGTTAATCATGTCACTGGCAAAAACACCATGGCTGTAGTGGCAGGAGCATTTCCACTGTGTAGGCAAAGTATGGCTTCTCCTCTTGCATGACAGAAGTGTGTACGTTTTGAGATGCTCTTCCCAAATTTGGTTTTGTGAAATGCAGAATAACTTGTAAATGGCAACAGAAAATGTAAACATAGGAAACTAAATGAAATCTTTCATTGATATTTTACTCACTAAATTGAAATTACTAAGTGGCCTTAGGAGTTAAAGCAGCTCTTATTCTTGAGATATTCTTGATGATGTTAAAGTGCTCATTTCTTTTAGTAGTGCTTTTAGATGCCAGCTTCATGTTTAAGAGTAAGTGAAGAATAAGGTGGAGCCCCTTTTCTTTCCCTTGTGCCAGACTTTATCTACTGGGTACATTCACTGCAAATTCTTGATTACCAAACACAGCTGAGATGGTCCTTGTTACATGTCTTGATTACAGATGTCATGTAACAATTGGTGTAAGCAAATGTTTCTGATTGTTGCAGGCATATGTTTTTCTTGCACATAAAAGAAGATCTTCTTGCTGGTAATCTTCAGTGTTCTTCAGAGCATGCAATTGAACTAAGTGCATTGTTGGCACAGATGAAGTTTGGAGATTATAACCAGAACACTGCCAAGTACAATTATGAAGAGTTGTGTGCAAAAGAGCTCACCACTACCATTTTGGAGAGGTAAAAAGTACAATGATCTAGTCTCCTTTTTGGAGACCAACAGCAGCAGATTTTCTTATGCATTTAATCACTGGTGCTATAGTGTAAAACAGTAATTTAACAATAATAGCTTTGGAGATCAAAATGCAACCTGAATGTTGGATGCCCTGTTTTCAGTTAAATTTTTGAGCTCAGTTATGAGGTGGTTTTTGTGGGGTTTTTGTTTGGGTTTTTGGGGGGTGTTTTTGTTCGTCTTTTGTTTTCTTCTTGTGAAAACTCTGACATTTGAGGAAATACAGATATATCTAAGTACCTGTAGCAGAGTCTTTAAATTGTAAGTATGTCTTAGACCAGCACTTGTGAATAAAAGAATTTATCTGGCTTAGTACCCTTACCATGAAAAGCAGACAGAATTCTGAAACACCTTCATAGCTCAATTCCTGAATATCAGGAAACATTCAGGTGTCATCTTTTTCTGTAGTGTTTTTTTTTAACTGTGAACTTAGCAGTAGCTCAGGGAAATATATTGGGGCTGGTGGTGTTAGTTGGAAGGCCTTGATTTAAGCTTTTTAATTTCTAAGCAAATGCACAGTATTTTCTCCTTGATATTCTCAGGATGTTTCAGTAATTCTCAACTATTTCCAGTTCACAATTGCTGGAAGTCTATAGACAGATAAAGCAGGTCAGGAGCATGTGCTAATCTGTTTAACTAGGTCATCTAAAAACCCGTGTTAAAACAAGCTTCTGACAGTAACAGCAGATACTTGAGTTAATTCACCTATCCTTAATCTTTTTATCAACAGCATTATTGCAAAGCACAAGGAGCTAGAAGGTCTGAGCCAAGCATCTGCTGAATACCAGGTTCTACAGATTGCTACCACACTGGAGAACTATGGAGTAGAGTGGCACGCAGTGAGAGATAGTGAAGGGCAAAAACTCCTTATTGGTGTTGGACCTGAAGGCATATCCATCCGTAAAGATGACTTCAGTCCAATCAACAGGTATGTGTTTTCTGGAACCATTTGCATGATCAGTTTTTCAGAAATACTGAGCATGCCTCTAGTTTTCACATAAATACACAAAACTGCTCTGAGAATTACTACAAGTGACTGTATATGGGGTCTGAGGACACTACTTGCTTGTAATCAAAGTAACAAGTGACCTTAATACTCTGATTTTTATATGTATTTTTGAGGCAGCATCTTCAATCAGCATTGCTGACTACTGCCAGAAATCATTGTAACTTCTGATAAAAATGCACTGTAGTAATTTGTGGAAAATGCCCTTAATCCTTAAAAACTAAATAACTTCTCATTTTCAATATTAATTTATAGGATTTCTTATCCTGTTGTTCAAATGGCAACTCAGTCTGGGAAGAATGTGTATCTGACTGTTACCAAGGAGTCTGGTAATAGTGTGGTTGTCTTGTTTAAGATGATCAGTACAAGAGCAGCAAGTGGACTCTACAGAGCAATTACAGAGACTCATGCATTTTACAGGTCAGTATTGCCCCTAGGGTCGTGTGGTGCTGCTCTTCTCCAGTGTTTGAACTAAGTGCTTAAGCAGCCATAAGTCTGACTGCAGTTTGGAAATGCTCTGCAAAATTTAATTGTCTTTGCAGCCTCTCCTTCTTCTTAAGTCCAGAAGCTGAACAGGTTTTTGCTGCTTTCCATTTTGTGGGGTGGGAGTAACAAGAAAAGCAAGAAAAATTTTTCCACTATGATTTACAGATTTTCAGAGTACAAACTTTTTATGTTCCTTGATACTTAATAAACAATACATACTTTTTTTGTTCCTTTGTAAGAGGGAGAACGAGAGCAATGGGGGAGATCCTGTAATTCAGAATGTGTAGATCCTTTATTTGGCTCCTTTAATTGTTACATTACCTTTATGCCACCTTCCCATCCCCTATATTTAAACCTTCTTCCAGTTCCTCTGTCCTTGCTCACATACTCAGGATTTTGCTTTATGCCAGCAGCTATCCATTGTCTCTATCCCGTTGCTCTTTGAGGTGGGGGTGCTATACTCATTTGTTGGTGGGCAATTTTTCAACCCCCTTTCATTCTTACTGTGGTGTCCAACACTCATCAGTCAGACTAGCTGTCAAATGCACTTAGCAGTGTTTTCTTAAAATTAACCACCACACACCAGTTTCAGTTACTTTTTGATCTGTGTCTCTGCTTGTAATTTCTGGTGTCCTTTGCAGTCTCTGATTTTAATTTAAGCAGAATTTTAGTTTGGCAATAGCATTTGGCCATAAGCTTAGATCTTGGACCTTAGGCCCTGTGAGGCTGTAGTCCTTTTGTTCTGTGTTTGTGTTTTCTTTCCTGTGTTGCCTAGAGAAGTGACATGCCCTAATAGGCTTCTGCAGATTCCACTGTATCACTGAAATAAGTGACAAGCATGGTTAGGGTAGCTGAAATGCACAGTGGCAAATACAAATGCCTCAGTTCTCTACACTGCATTCACACTGGTTCCCTTCAGAATGACATAATGGTAGTATATAAAGTACTGGGTGGAAATTGGGTTAAAAGTATTTCCTGACTCTATGATAAAAATTGAGAGTCAAAGAATCTTAAGTGGAATTCTTTAAGGCAGCATTTGGAAATGCCACGCAAAGAGGTGTTGCCAGGCTGAGCTGTGTATTAAGCAAGTGTTTGCTGGTTGTTAGCATAATTCCTTAAGTCCCTTCCATAGGCTGCCTCCATTTTACCAGACACTTAACATTTTGAAGATGTAAAGCAACAGTCACTTTCCATTTTATACTTTCCAAAGTAGAGTTGTCATGCAAAGATCATTCAAGAGCTTAAATATTACCTCAGACTGCTTCATTTGCTTTAGTTTCAGTGCTGGTACTTGAGCTTTGGGAACAAATTACTGTAGGATGGGTGTGTTGGTATTAACTAACCAAGTTTGCATTTGTCCTTTTGCCTTATAGGTGTGACACTGTCACCAGTGCTGTCATGATGCAGTATAGTCGAGACTTAAAGGGTCATCTAGCCTCTCTATTTCTGAATGAAAACATTAATCTTGGTAAAAAATACGTCTTTGACATCAAAAGAACCTCAAAAGAAGTTTATGATCATGCGAGGCGAGCTCTTTATAATGCTGGCATTGTGGATCTTGTTTCAAGAAGTGATCAAACCCCACCAAGTTCCCCCCTTAAGTCTTCAGAAAGCAGCATGAACTGTGACAACTGTGAGGGTCTCAGCTGCCAACAAACAAAAGCCCTGCAAGAGAAGTTGAGGAAGCTGAAGGAGTCCATGCTTTGTATGGTGTGTTGTGAAGAAGAGATAAATTCAACCTTTTGTCCCTGTGGCCACACAGTTTGCTGCAAGTCCTGTGCTTCCCAGTTACAGGTAAATGCAGTTCCATTAAGTTATGAGTTACCAAGGTGTGCGGAAGGTTTGTTTTTTGTATATTTGAGGGTCATGGATTCGTATGTTTGTGTTGATGTTCTAGTAAAACTACTAAAATTTTGTTTGTGGTAAACTAATTTCAGAGAGTGTTCTGTCTGGATGATGTGCTAACGTAATTTGCAGTGAGGATAAGAATGAGCTGCATGCTTCCCACCTTATCCTGTCTTAAAAATGGGATGATGGGGGAAAAAGTGCTCTGTTATTGTGTATGTGAAGTCTGCAGGAAGTGGAGAGACTCTCAAAATACGAAGTAAACTAATTTCCCAATGTTTTTCCTTTCCAGTCGTGTCCTGTTTGCAGATCTCGTGTAGAGCATGTCCAGCATGTGTACTTGCCAACCCACACCAGTCTTCTCAATCTGACTGTGATATGATCTACATACACATTTTAAACCCATCATGTACTCTTCAAACTGCACTAAAAAGAAATGCAACCATTGATTGTGAAGAAGGCAATCACTCACTCTGGCACCTATCCACGATCAAAAGCAAAAAATACTGCATTTTTTAACATAAATATTCTTTCTTCAGCATGTCCAAAATGGTTTGGGACATCTTCTGAGAGTAGAAGTGTAATTGATTCATGTTACTTAAAGAATGATCCATAAGTTTGTAGCACGGCAGTGTTGCCACAAAGCTTGGTAACCCTGGAGAAATGTGGTGTACACACACAGATGTACCTGGTGAAAGCAATGCAGCCTTTTCTTTTACATGCTCTTAAATCCTTTTTAGTACAGTTGCATTATTTTAATAGTAATACTTGCTTTTACACATACCAGTTTAGTAAGGCTCATGGCTTCTGCTTTTAGTAAATTGCTTTAAAGAGGAGAGAACTCTTTTTTAAAAATTAGTTCTTCAGCTGAAATTTACAAAGCTTCACTAAGCAGCTGTGCTTAACTCAGAGTTCTATTAAATAGAAAACAATTCTGAGAGAATAGCTTAAGAAAGGGAGGACAAGATTGTTAATCTTCAGGTGTTGAGGGTGGGTCAGGAAAGTCTTGTGGTTGACAGTGTCCTGTGGAAGCACAGCTGTGGGACTTCATTCACAGCTCTCAGTGGGCAGGGTACTCCCAAGTTTTCCACAGTCCATTTTTGGCTGTTGGTCTTGGGAGCTGCAGTCAGCTGCCCTTCAAGTTGGCTTTATTTTTGGAGACTGATTTTAAACTATTAAATATGCACAATTTATCTTCAAGGGTTGTGTATAATTTTAAATGCTTTCTTCAGTTAGCATCTTCAGCAGGAAGTGACCTACCCAATAAAATGTTTTTGATTTCCTCCCCCCTTACTTGGGCATTTTGGGCTCTGGTTTCCTAGTGTCTTCTCCAGGGTACAGAGGGAACTGGAGACCGTGTTTGGGTGCAATACTGGCTTAATCAAAGCTAGAAAAGTACACTGTCACTTTACTGAAATTTTCTGACTATACTTTTCATATTGCCTTAATGTAGCAGTAATGTGTGTTTATGCATCTGTTTCTTTGCACAGACATTTTGTCAAAGTATTAAAACTCTACTTTTTTATGACACATTAGCATATAAACCTTACTCTAAGAGAGTATTTATTTTTTCACTTTGTAAAGAAAATTTTGTTTCCTCATGAAGCAAGAGCTTTGTCCTATATTGTAGGCAGCTTCTGTCTTTTTTATATTCAGATTAATAAAGGACTTTAAAAATCTTTCGGTTATTGCTAAGACTGATTTTGTTCTGAAATTTATTTGAGGCATTACTGAACTGAAAACACAATACAGTGTTTTTGTGTTTACAGTCTTAAAAATTTTGTCATGTTTGAGGTAATGAGGTTTTCTCAAGTGCGTGCAAAGGAGGGAAGAAAATTGACATTTGTTACAGTGAACTTTAAAACAGCTGACATATTCAGACTATAACATAGCCTTCAGATCTGACTTTGTGAAGAACATTTTCTATTGTAAATGGCCCCAAATCTATGGAGTATATTCCAGGGGAATGAGAGGAATTAAATAAATGCAGCTTGAAAGTAGAGAATTGGAATTTCAGCAGTCCTGTCTAACAAGTTCTTAATTACGGATGTGCTGGTGTCTTTTTTGGTTGGAGCTATTCAGACCTGCTAACTTATATTTCTCCTTTCACTTTTTTGAAGAGCTGGTGCTTGCACATTTCCAGGGCTATGCTCTGCCACGACAAAGAAGGAGTGTGTGCCCAAGTGTGTTCAGAGAAGACTGGATCCAGCTACTCTACCAGCATACAGCAGCGCTTGAGCAAACCTTCCTTACTTACCAAGATTGCAACCAAATTATCTTATGGCAGCTGGCTAAAATGGATTGTAAATTAATATAAATAGATGTTAATACAGGAATCTGATTTGCAGCATGCAACATGATTAAGCTTTTAAAATAGGCAAGCATGAACTCTAGGTCCTTGTTATTAAATTGACTGTGTAATTAGACCTTGCTAATAAGAAAAAATTCCAGCAGTTAGAACTCTTAATCAAGGTAGGGTTTGAGACCAGCTATTTGGCAGTGGTGGAATTTGGGCAAAGCCTGTGACTTCTGTAAACATGCCCTGTTTAGTGCTGAAAAGCTGTGCAGGGCACCAGGCCCAAGCTCTGAGGTCGGAGTCCAGGCAGGAGCCTGGCCTGGTGCAGGCTGTGCCTGCAGCTGCTGGGAGCCCGGGTCTGTGTTGGCAAAGCAGAGTGTGCAGCACAAGTGAGGGCTGATGGACTTGGGAGGGGTCCCCAGTCAGTGTGGATTTGTGTTTTTTATAATGAAAATGATGTTGCCTGTTTTCAGAATTGAGCAGCAACTCACCTCTTCCACGTGTTGTAAATCACCACAGAAGTCTCACTTGGTTTAAATGTAAGAAGAAATTTGATATAAAACAATGTAAGAGTAGCTTTGATTTGTTCACAGACTTCTTTCTTTAGAAGCATTGCTTGAAATGTTGATTCTGCTCTCCTAGGAAAGTTTTGCTTAACCATCCAACGCAGCTGTGATTTGTGTTGCTCAATGTTTGTAGGTTGAGTACACTTTATTACAAGGAGTGTCTGGTCCATGTGAGCTGCTGAGTGCTGTGAAGAGGGTAAAAGAAACACTAGGAAATTGTGAACTCTGCATGGCATTTAGTCATACTGCAGAAAAAGTCAGGTCTTGTTTGCTAAAGTGCTATTCTTTCTCCTAAGATACTTTGAATGCTGTAATGGATAGTAGGGGGGAAAAAAACCCCAAAATCCCAAACCAGAAAACTGCAGCAGTTCATGGGAGTTACTGGAGTTTGTGTCCTTTACACTTCTTCCTCAGGAGCAGGAGGGTTGATCACAGAGCTTCATTTGGCACCTCTCACACCAAAGTCAGCTCCTGTACCAATATCTGCTACTCAAAGCTGGTACAACTCAGCAAGAAAACTCATGGAACATTCCATTTTTATTTATTTCAGAATTGCAGTGCAGCTGCTGTAATCACACTGGGTGTGTGCAATGTCACTTTAAAGGGCTGTAGTCTCAAATTTCCACCACAACTACAACCTGCATGGGAAAAACTCACCTTTGGAGACACCATGACTTGCTGGGTCAATTCGATGTGCACCTCCTGAGGGTAGAAAAGCATTTAAGAGCAGCCCTGTGGGGAGAGAGCTACATGTGGGAGAACTGGAGAAGACAGATTCCACTAAAGTAGTTATATTTGAGTGTTAATGACGGGGCTGTGAAGTCCCAGACTTCCACTGGTATCTCCCTGTCTTTCATCCTCCCCTTGCTGCACCAAGGTCTCTGTTTATGGAGAGCTCAGTTGGCGAGGGGCTCCAAAGGCAGCATGTTGAGATGTTCCGATCAAAACTGTTACAAAGGCACAGCTCCATCCTCCAGCTCGTAGTTGCTCATTTCGAGCTACATACAAATGTTCAAATGCTAAAGAACTGTAGAATGAAGGCTTCTGTATTTTTAAATTATTTTGATTTCTTCCCCAAGTGCCATAAAAGCATGTACACAGCAGCATTCATATATGTCGAGATTTATTTCCTTGTTAAATCAGCAGTGTTGCCTTCCTAGGAGAATGCCCTTGGGGGAAAATTCTCATCTGTCAGCCTACGCTGTTTGACTTCACAGCAGCACGCTGGCATGTTGATCAAAGACAGAGAAAATAACAGCTCAGATTTCCTGTGTATGCTTCTGAACAAAAAACTCCATGGAGTGTTAAAATTATGAATTGACAAATTTTAGTTTCAGTAATGCCTGGTCAAACATACTTCTGGAATCACCACCACCACCACCATTTTCAGTGAAAAAATGCTGTAGTGCCAGGCAAAAGCTTCAATCACTTTGTGCCCTCAGATCCAGCAAGCTGGAGCCTGTTAAAACAGAAAGCAGGAACTGACAAATGGATTTAAAAACAAAATTGTGTAGGGGGAAAAAAATACAACCGGGGTACACTGCTGGAAAAAAAGATGCACTTTCCAAGGTAGTGCCTGAGCAGGGTTTTGATGGAGGAAGCACGGGTGGGAGCTCCTGCTACAGGGTACAGGGCCGTGGATGCCCCTGGGACAGGTGGCCTGGCAGGCACTGACCCTTGGCATGAAGGGCTGGGTGGGATGTGGACCAGGAGAAGCAGCAGAGGAGGCACGTTGGGGTATGCAAGCCACTGCCAGGCCAGTAATGCCCCAGGGAAACTCCCACTGGAGCACTCTTCAGACAGGCCACAGCCAAACATCCCTGTCTTCAAGGAGCCCTGAGCATCACAGGACTGCAAGGTAAGCCCCAGCTGGAACCCCATTGTTAAATATGACCTTCAACAGCATTGGGTGGTGAAAGCTATCGTGGTTTCTGGGCCTTCTAGTTTCCTGCAAAGGGTGGTGTGAGGTAGGTGGAATGCTGAGGAGGGACTCTCAGAGCCCTGGCTAAAGGAGTTGCTGGTTGGTGCAGTAGTAGGAAAACACAAATTGTGACAACTCTGAAAACTCTCCATGTGAGAGTGGGACACAAGGGATGCAAAAGAGTGAACGGGGCTGGTGCTCCTGGGTGCTCAGGGATGGTGAGAGGGGTTCAGCATGACCTCTGGTTCATGCCATAGGGCACTTGTGGGGGCTGGCCAGCAGCAAACTTCCAAAGCACTTGTGTATGCCAAGCTCCTGAAAGAAAAAGGTCAAGCAAACAGACCATACCAGCTTTCCCAGAGCTTAGCAACAGGTCACTTGCTGATTTCTCATCAACTAAAAGGCAGAATTCATTTCAGCTGCTTGGAGGCTGGGGTGGGTGGGGAATCAATCTGATCCTGAAAGCTGATGCCTTTCTCTGCCTTCCCTTTGACCCTCTCCCGAGTGACCTGATTTAGCATGTCTGCTATTTGCTAACTCTCCTTATTCTTGAAGACTCTTCTGTTCTCTTACCAGTGATTTCTGGAATCCAGGCTCTGAAGCCAACACTTCTTCTTCTAGCAGCTGTCCACATAAACTCTGCTCCAGGAAAGAATCTGACTTGCTTTGGCCAGTCCTGTCCAGTGAGGATGACACACACACCAACCCCCACCTCTTTCTGTGCCTTGTCAGGAGTGCAAAGGGCACCATCTCTGTCAGCAAGAAAGAAGAAAATCAGTATAAAATAATCTTTCCTCTCACCATTGGGGTGCCTAAATAAGACTGATTGTAGCTACCCTGTCAGGATCACTTAGTGGGTCCAGTGGGAATAATGAGGTGTGCCTGTGTGTGAAGGCACCCAGCCAGCTCTGTTTTATCCAGAAGTTGGTGTCTGGCCTCTCTGCTTCTTCAAGTGAAGCCAATGCAGGTATCGAGAGCCAGTAGCATGGCAACTTTTTACATAAACAGGCTTGCCAGAGCCAGATCTTCCTCTCTCCTGCCAGAAAGCTGTTTGTCTGAGGAATCCATGCATCTGGCACCAAATTCCAATCATAGCACTACAACTTTGGGAATTACAGAGACATTGGCACCTCATCTAAAGAGACAGTATTTGTTTGCCTTGTTTAGAACTATAAATAGTCAATAGAGGACTCTCATTAAAGTAGTATTGATGATTGAAATAAACCAGGCACAGAGACACAGCCAAAAATTGGACTTGTGCTACAGAGAAAAACCAAGTCTTGCTTCAGAAGCTGAAGTTCCAAAAGGGCAATGCAAAAAGCACGTGCCCAGCAGCAAACTGGCCCTGAAGGTACACTGACACACCAGGTGTCCGTGTTTGACCTTAAAACTGTTTGCCTGGGTCACTGTTTGAACTGGAATGTTTTTAAAATGCCACAGCTCTGCTGTGGTTTGAGCAGCTGACTTCCTCCTTCCCCTTTCCAAGAGGCACAAAGTGAAGCAATACTGGAGTGGCCTGAGAGCGCCCTGCCCCAGCAACCCCCTGACAACACCGGGTGTGCTCTTAAAGGAGAGGTGCAGGATCTTTGTATTTAGCACGCTGGAAGTGGTGCTTTACAACCTGATCAGGAGACTCTCCAGCCCTGGGGGAGATGTGCATTTGAACCTCCCCTGGGGATGAAGAAGTGATCACAGTTGTTCTATTCCCTGGGTGAAAAATGCCTCTGCTACAACAGGAGGGAAAAGACTTTCTTTTTAAGAAGAAGAGAGGGGGAGAGAAAATAGTTTGTGGTTTTAAGAATAATTGCCAGCCTCTTCTTGGAGAAGACTGGTAGGAGTAAAAGTTGGGGAAAAACTTTTGGAAGGAAAAAAGAGACAGAAATGTGCTGCCACAATAGATGCTGTTACCCAAAAGACCACAATGCTGGGTAGGTTCCCAAGTGTGTATGTTCTGGCATTTCCCCCTCAAGTCCTGTTCCTACCTGCAGAGTTTCCCTCAAAATTAATTGCCATGTCCTGCAAGCCAAGGTCATAGAACCACAGAATCATGTAATTGTTGTGTTGCAAGGGACCTTAAAAACCATCTAGTTCCAACCCCATCTACCACGGGCAAGGACAGCTTCCACTTGACCAGGTTACTCAGAGCCCCATCCAACTTGGCCTTGAACACTTCCAGGGATGGGGCATCCACAACATCTCTGGGCACTCTGCCCCACTGCTTCACCACACTCACAGTAAAGAATTTCTTCATAACATTTAATCTAAACCTGCTCTCTTTCAGTTTAAAGCCATTTCCCCTTGTCTTATCACGGCATTCCTTTGTCAGAAGTCCCTCTCCAGCTCTCTTGTAGGCTTCCTTCAGGCACTGTAAGGCCACTCCAAGGTCTCCCTGGAGCCTTCTCTTCTCCAGGCTGAACAACCCCAGCTGCCTCAGCCTGTCTGCATAGGAGAGGCGCTCCAGCCCTCTGAGCATCTTTGGGGCCCCTTCATGGTCATGGATTGCAAGCAGTAGTTCCTCTCTCTGGCAGGGAGCTCTGTAGTGATGGGAAGAGGCAGAGTAACACCAGAAACTGAGCACAGCCAAGTGAGTGTAAAATCAGCAGCACAGCTCATGCTGAAAATCGTGTCCTTGTGCAGGAGGGGAACATGTGACTGTGGAAAGAGGAACTAACAAGGGTAAGGAATAAGTGACTAAAAGAAAAAGGGAAACTCCTCCAAAACTGAATACCTTGCTGTGGTTTCTAATAATAAATTGCACCATATGCTGTTTCTTTCCTCACGCTTGGCTATGCAAATGTTAAATTAACAACCCCAAGCTGCTAAACCCTTCTTTATGTAATACCAGTCACATAAAAACAACATTGTTTTGGCATAGATACAACCCTCATGGCTAATCCTCAGCTGAGTGTTGTCTCCCTGGATTTCTTCTGAAGGCTGGAGTCCTTTAGGATTGCATTGGGACATGCTTGTCCTTGGAACCTTTCCTTGCACAGCCTATTTGTGAAAGGGATAGAGCACTGTTGTATGAAATATTCTGCAGCTTCACCACCACCTCACTGGATACCCACCAGTAAGTATTACCCACATGCAAGGTGGTATTTCAGTCTCTTAGGACTATTTCCTGATTCCCCCACATGGTTGCAACTCCCTTTTCTATGTCCAATGCTTCCCTATCAAAATACATTTATCTGAAGGTTAATTTCCATGGTGCTGGATATCTTAGTGAAAGGATAGTTTCATGAAAAATGTCTCAAAATGTAACGTTCTGGCTTCAGCATGGTATTCTGCCCTCCACAACCACCAACTGCTTTACCAGTAATCTCCTTGTTCCCCCTCCCTCCACAAAACACTTCCCTGCTTATCACTCCTGGCTCAGTCTCATGTTTCTGAGTGTCCTTTTCTGTACTCTTTGTTTCTTGGATCCAAATTCCAGGACCATTCCAGCTTCCTCTACTCTGTATCACCTTCTGCCTGCATGCTGCTCTATTCTTAGCTACACAGCAGTATTTCACTCTTAATTCAAGCCAAATCCCCAAATTCCTACAGCCACCTACTGCATTTTGGTTCTTCCTACAAATTACCTGTCTCCTCTGATCTTTTGCCTTCTTTGCAAAGGACATTGATGCATTTTTTAAAACATGAGATGGCACAGTGTGGGTACTTGGATCTCTGATGAACTGAATATCAAAGAAGCAAAAGACAGCTGGCCTTCCAGATGTGTAGTCCAAAACTAGTGATGCTACTAATACCTTTTTGAAGAAAAAGCCAACTAGATACCTAAAAGTACAGTCAGTAATTCTGGGATTTTCCTAGTGATGTTCTTGAATCTACAAAGGCTGTGAGAGGAACATGTCTCTAGGTAACTCATCCAAGATGAGAAAGAATTTACGTCAATGTTTCCAGAACAGCTTCCAATAAATTAGAGATGCTAATTGTTTATTCCTCCTAAACCTTTGTTTCTCTCTACTGTCAGTGACTTAGCCTGGAGCTGACTCCAGTCTAGACTGGAATTTTTGGTTCTTATCATTTGCCTAAAAATTTTTTGTGATATCTGTATTTCCTCTTAGTGATCTTCTTACAAAGTGAGAGAGTTTGACACAAATACAGGCCCAAGGCCAGTGTTTGAGCTCTCTAGACTTTGGTCATGGTTTTTATCTGTAAGGGACATTGAAGCAAAACTGGATAAACCTCCAGCTTGGGCACTCAAAGCTGAGACTGTCGCCTAAATCAGGATCTCAGGTGTGCAGACATGGGCATGTCTCTTGTTTTTGTTAAACAGTGACACGTGTTCATTCCCCCTGACACTCATTCTTTCCCCCGGGTTTTAATTTGAAGAAGCAGGTAATTACTACCTTGGACTTTCCACCCTCTGGAAAATGCTGTGCCCTCCTACAAAAGACAGGCCTTTCTGTTAAAAGAGAAATGCTCACGGTGGGCGAGTTAACTGTGCTTCTTCCCCTGTGATTGTTTCTCTGACAAGTGAACATTTTCTCCAGAGCTGCTGAGGGCTAAGGGAGGTGAGTTATCTGTCTCATTTTGCTGTAGGACTCTTTACATGGACATTAATTAGGATGAGATATCAGTTATTGTCTGAGCTTTGTTTCCTTTATCCCACCAAACCATACATTCCCATCAATGCTGCTATGACCAACAGGACTCCCAGTTTCTCCATACTGAAGCTAACCTAACTGGACTGTGTAAAGGGGCATATGTGAGGCCCTATTTCATGGTCACAGTGACATGAGAAGACCTTCATCTCCAATATTAAGGACTGATCCAGTTATGTCTTTGTCTGGACATGGCCCCTGTTGGCATTTTCCTTGGCACAAATGCAGTGTAAGCCCAAACTGTCACAGGGAGTGGTTAACAGGGATGGAATATGGCAGCCTCTGCTGCTCCACCTGGACTTCCAGGCTTCTTCAGCTGTGCCATGAGTTTAGAGAAATAAATGACTTGGGTTTATGGAAACTAAATTCTCTGGTTGCTCATGGGCTCCTTGCTTGGTTGCTAATGTGGCTTCTGGTTGAGTAAATCTTTAGTGAGGATCACCATGTCCTGAAGCACAAATCCTCCTTTTCCTCCTGCCAGGCCTGTAGCAGGAAAGGAGCACTGGGAAACTGCAGGGAAAGGACATGGAGCTGTTTAGCCAGAGAAAGGCAAAAGCCCACAAGATATGAGTTCTCTGGGTCAGTCTGGGGAGTGTGCTGCAGGAGATGTACCCTAAATCATGGTCCCAAATCTCAGAAGAAATGCACAGGGCCACCAGTATCATGTCCCTTTGTTGACAGATTGACAAAAGTTGGGTTGAGGTGACAACAGAGGCTGCATATGCACAGGCACATGCATGGATCACTGCTGTTGCTGATGCTACACTTTGGTTTTAAAACACTGTACAGCTACTCTGACAATAACATTTGAGTGTTTCCATCAGGTCTCTTTCCTTTTAAAAGGAAATAATTTAAAAATCATAAAATATATTTGACATCCTTGATTGCATCCTAGATCACCAGTCTAGGGAGCTAAGAGTCTGAACAACAGCTCGAGGAAACCAAAAGAAATTCTGTGTTACTTGCAGACAACTGCCCAGAAAATGGAACAGGCACCAAGGAATAAGTGAGATGGAAAGAATCTGATCCTCTTCATTAAACTGCTCACTCTTCAACAACAGATGGTGTGTTTGTGACTGTTTGCAGTTAAGGAAGTCAGGGCCCTGGACCAAAGAGAAAATATAAGCCACATTTAAGTACTTGCATATGCTGACTTTTGGAATCATTTCCAGCCAGATATAATGTCAGACATCTATACACTGACCCCTCAGTTTTGTCTGCCTGTGCTTTCATTTGTCTGTCATTATGTTTGTCCTGTGACCCCACATGGCAGCAAAATGTTCAGTATTGTTTTACCATAAATAGCAAACAAGCTCAGACAACTACTTAAAAGAAAGGAGAACTGCAGCTCATGGAAGGCTTTGTACAGCAGAAACATTTTAATATAGGCAGGCAGGAACAATTATTATGTCTGCCTATAACACTATTCAAATAACTGTGCCAATTTGCATCACTTAGAATTGATTTTACTGTGTTGCCTGTCTGTTTCAGACTGATGGAGGTTTTTTTAAACCTCAACTAAAATTTTCTAAGAATGACACGAAGGAAAAATATGTTGTTTTGCAATCCTAAAAGCTCTTGTTTACGCAAAACCCTTGTGTGTGTGCCATCCAAATCATATAGATGCATGCGTTCACATATATCTATGCACCCCTGCATATATATATTTTTTTTATTCTGTTGTGGTTATTTTTCTTCCTGCCCTGCCTCACTCAAATGATTCTGACTTGGAGAACATGCTAGCATCAGGGAGGGAGGAGAAAACTGGCTTTATGCTTAAAGCAGCATTTCTCAGGGCTGGAGAGCTGGATTTGAATTCTGCTTTTTCGTGGAGCTCCCACACGATGCCAGCCATGTGATGTAGGATGTTGTTCCCTGGTTGTTAAAACACATTTACACTGCAGATGCTTGTCCTGAATCTGCAGGGCAGCTTCTGTGCTCTCCCACGAGTACCTGCAGCAGGTGAGCCCTGTGCTGCTGGGCACTTCCGTCTCACAGCACCCCCACACCTTCTTCTGCCCCCAGACCCTACTGTGCTGCCAAGCAGTGCCAAGGAGGGAGAGAAATTGCCTTTTGTTAACTGGATTTTCAGCCAGATCTAACCAAAGTCAGATTACATCTGAAGCAGTGCTGTAACCACTGGGCTGTTTGATTTAAGCATGTATGTCAAAATTAATTCCACACACCCCCACCCCACTCCCCCTCAGTACATTTTGTCTTATCTTTGCATTAGGAAATCTCTTCCATCTATTTTCTGCTGAGTGCATCAGATTCTTCTGTCTATGCCACAGTAGACTGAAATTAGTCTTGGATGCAGGGAAACATATTCCCCCTTCCACTCCATGCACTCCTTGTACATAAGCCCTCCCAAGAAATGGAGACAATGTGCAATATGCTTGTCACTCTGACTCCCTCAGGTCCTGCCATGAGCATACCAGCAGTGCCTGTAGCTCCTCTTCCAAGGTAAGCAGCTCAGAAGGTCAAAGAGCCTTGCTTCCCCAGAAGATATCTGGGGCTTTGCTTCATTGAGCTGAGCTCCCTCTGCAAAAGCACCACAGCAAAAGCCTGAAACCCACCACTGGTGTTAGAGGTGCTAATGGGCAAGATTGACATTCCTGGTTACTTTGGCAAGGCTGTGTTAGTACAATTTACTCCAGAGATTGGATAATATACCACCTGCTGTCATAATCAAAACAATTTTTTTCTTTTTCTTTTCTTTTTTTTAATACTAGGTGAATCCCAAAGGCATTCCTGAAAGAATAAAAAAAAAAAAAACAAAAAAACCAGCCATGTGCTGTCTCTACTGGAAGCAGTAAATTTATTTACATTAAAATACAGTATTAAATCTCATTCTTCTATTCCACTGTGAAGCAATGGGAGACTTATAAGCAGGATTTTTCTAAGATTTTTTGAAACAGCTTCACAGCCTTACCCCTGTCACTGATACTGTCAAATTGGCATACTGTATACCTTGAAATGCTGTGCATTGCACAGTCATAAATCCCACATGGATTTATCCAGCAGGCTTAGTGTCATTAGCCCCTGTTACAGACAGGCTGCAGTGCTGAATGAGCGCATAACTTGACAGGGGTCATCCAAGGTAGCAAAGACCTCACAAGGGAGCACAGATTTCATAACAGCCTCTCATTTTCTGAGCGTTGCCGGGAAAGCAGCCTGGATGCGATGCGCTCTCGCTATCATTTCCTTTTGCCTTCAACTGTTCCTATTGAGAATGCATCTGTGCATCATAAAACCCCCCCCCTCCAAACATTTATCAGGCATTTTGTTGTCTGTTTTCTGACCTCAAAAAAAGCTACCTGTCATTTTTCAGAGTCATTGCCAAATCTCGACGTGGCTTCTTTTTAATATTCGTTGTAATTGCGTTAACATGTTTGCTGAGCGAGCACTCCTAGCCTGTGCTGACCGCTTGGAATTCAAAATTAGCACAGTAATTATATTTCACAGGCTACTGGTCCATGGGAAATTTCACCTCGCTTGTGAATTTGCATGTTCTGAAATAGGTCGGAGAAGCAGATGGCTTTGAAAGAAGAAGTGAAATAGAAAGGACTGGGAGTCAAGACTCCTGCTTTGCTTATTAGATTAAGCCCTTTACGACAGGGTGGGTGCTCACATCCAGTTAGGTGGTTCACTAGCGCTGAGTGAACCATCAAGAGTGTCTCTGGAATTTTCCTGGAGGGTATTTTCTGGGTAGTTTCCAGGAGTATTTATGCACAGCGCATCCAGAAGCATCGGCTGTTATTCACTGCAGTTCCATCAGGGAGTTGGAAAAGAGCAGCAGATGAGCCTGACATCTAAGAGTCTAAGGGCAGAGGATAAACAGTTTTCTATTACCATGATTCTGAAGTTGTAATTAAAAACAGGCATTGCCAAATGCAAGATCTGTTAGATAACTGAGCAAACATATCTCTGGGGAAGCAACCTTGGCCTGAGGTATTTTTCTCACTTCTGTGGACACAAGAAATATCAACATCCCTATTCAAGCCCATCTTTGATTACAATTTCAATCCCAGTAATTAAAGGCAATCTCAATAAACTAAAGTCCCTCAAGGAACAGGAACAGAAACCCACTGTATCCCTCCAGTGTATCAGCATATTATGATATTTTCCCACATATTATGGCAGGGTGAAAAATAAATAAAAACAATGCAGAGACACACAACCTAATTCTGCAAGTGCTTTCATGCCATTTGCTGTCTGGGTTTGCCTCTTTCTGGGTTTCTGTTTTTTCCTTCATTTGCCTTCCTTCCTACATACACACAAACACTCGATTTATTTTTCCGTTTAATAACATCAACAAAAAAGAACGGAATCATGTTAATGACCAGCTTTATTTTTGGAAGAAGCCAACAGTCATGCAAAGCCAACTTGCATATGGAGTCTTTTGCTCAGTGAAGAGGCAGCACCATCTGGAAACCTGTCATGCTGCCTCTTTACGTTTCATCTCCACTATGAGAGGTATCTGCAGAGCCACCCCATGGCCACAGAATGTCTGCAGACACAACTGCACCACCAGCCATGGATGCCTGCAGACATCCAGTGGGCTCCAGATGTGAAGATGCAAGTCCTTTCCACTTATGCCAATGGAGAATTTCTGCTGGCTTTGGCTGAACCCAGGCCATGCTTATTAGGTGGTTGACCATGGATAGTACAGCATATGAAAATTAAGGATTTTGGTTCCTTATGCGATAAATATTTCTGGATTTACCAATACTGTAATATTCTCTTTTTCTTTCCTCAAAGTCTCCAGATGAAAAACAATACTCAAACTTTTCCTGTCTGTTATGCTCCTGCCTGGATGTGACACACAGAGCTCACATGAACCATGTGAGTGTAAAGGAGTTCCTATAGAAAGCCTAACCCATGAACTAAGTTTTGTTTATCAGTCAGAAAGTAATTAGTGATAACACCATTTTCTTCTCTTTGGAAATGAGATCCACCAATTAAGCTGAAATAGGTCTGAATGCAATGCTTACAGATCTCTGCCCATCAATAGCACCTCAGATACACCTAAGCTCAGACAAAAGGGCTCAGCCAAAAGGACTCAATCTGCTTTCATTAACCAGAAGGAGCTTATAAAAAAAAGAGAGAGTGATATTTACATAGACAGAGAGTGATGGAACAAGGGGAAGTGGTTTAAAACTAAAAACGGAGAGATTTAGATTAGATGTTTGGAAGAAATTCTTTACTGTGAGCGTGGTGAGGCACTGAACTGGCTGCCCAGAGAGGCTGTGGATGCCCCACTCCTGGGAGTGCTCAAGCCAGGTTGGATGGGGCTTTGAGCAACCTGGTCTGGTGGAAGTGTCCCTGCCCATGGCAAGGGGGTTGAAACTACATGGTATCTAAGGTCCCTTATAACCCAAGCCATTCTAGGATTCTATGACTCGTCAGAGGCTTTTGTGTGGGCTGGTTTCTCTGTGCTCTAGTTTTATGCTTAGCACTGCAAAAATCAAAAACTGATTGTTTATTTATGACATTCAAAACAAGTGCCCATTGAGATGGAAATGGGGGATTATTTTAATAAATATATCAATAATCCTTGTTAGTAGAAGCCTTGTGGCTTGCTTTGCCTGACAATGTTGTAGCACATTGTATATTTTCTTGTTTTGTTATTTTGATTCCCATTTGATTTATATATAGAAAAAATAGTGTATCAATGTGCAAAAAATATATCCATGTCAAATAATTTAATCATGAGGTTGATAGGAACTACAGAACAATGGGATGCCTTGAGTAACTCATCTTACCATCAGCCTTGAAGTATGGCTAAAGAAATCCTACAAAATTCACAACAAAAGTTATCTAGGAAAAATGTGACTTAATGCTGACAGCAAAAACAGGTAAAGGAAATCTAAAAGGACAGGGAAAAAGGAAGAAAAAAATCAAAGGCATTTTATGTTCCATCTCAGGTTCTTCTGGAGTCGTGATTATTTTCAGTGGACTGTGACTGCGTTGTTCTTAAATATTTCAAGGAGATAAATTCTTTCATACAGCAGACAGGCAAATGAGACTACAATAATTATTCATGCTGTACAATCATTTCACTATATTTAAGTTTTGTAGCTAAAGTGGATCAGAAAAAAATATACCCATGTTTTTGCCTTTTTCTTGAAGTCTGTTTTTAATGGACAGTATTCCAGCCCAGTGATGTTTGTACGGAATCTGGGTAGGTTCTGGTCTGCCATCTTATCTACAGAACCAGCTTGCAGCAGACAACCCATCACAGCCCCAGCATCCCAAGCCCTTATGGGTGCTTGTCATCTCATGAGAACAGAACAAGACCTGAGGGTTTGATGTCATATTTACATTCTTGTGAGAACAAAGAGAAGAGGCTTAAAATGAGACTACTCTGAAAGATACTTGGAATCTTTGACTGTATTAAAAAGTGAGCCCTTGTAAGACATTTCCTTGGGAAACCAACAAGAAATGGAAAAAGAAAGACAATTTGCAGAAATTTGCTATTTTAAGGATTTAGGCAATCTGGGATGATTCTGCACCCATGGCAGGGCCTGCTGGCGTTGTCACCCAGATTTTTGCTACAGGTCCAGAGGTCTGGCTCAAAACTCATGCCAGTCCCATATGGACTAGCTATAATCAGTTTCTTTAGGTGGTAAATCAGAAGCAGCCTCTAGCTGTCAGCTGCAGCAACCAGCTCACCGTGACCACTCGGCCTGATGTGTCACCAGTGTGCACCCTGTGCCTTCTCAGTGCTGTCTGTGTTCAGAATAATGACAGGGAGACAGAATGAGGAGAAGTTCTGATGCATGAAGCACAGAGAAATCATATAGAATACAAAAGCAGTTAATATGGCAAAAAAATCACGCAGCCTCCTACAGAAGAGTTGGAGAAACACTGAGGATCTGAAGCATACCCAGCACAGTGCTCAGCTCATGAGGAATGCTCAGCCCATAAAGTATTTGAGGAATGGAGCATGTGCAAGACACAGACCAATAAATGCTTTTCCAAGAGAAATCCAATGCTTAACACAGGCAAAGTAACAACAAATAGGAGCTGCTTGCACTCAGCCTACTCTTCAAAGTTGGAGGTACCCTTACCAAATAGGTCAGACTGCAAAGCAGGTAGGTGAGGAAGTGGCAAAATCATGGTTTACTGACAGATATGAGAAGGCAGGGACACAGTCAGGCACCTTTCCCCTCAGCAGGCATCAGAGTTCAAGCCACACCAACCTCTTAATTCTCCAGAATTCAGCCCAAGCAAGGTGGGCATCAGTGATCTGTGAAGGCAAAGGCCATGGCTGACCCGGCCTCACTCTTCAGCAGCGTGATTTCCAGGGCTCCTAGCCCTGATTTTACAGGCCTCCCTGCACAGCACCAACAGTGCTAACTGCTAATTTATTTATAACAAGTTCCTAATTTATTTTTGGCTCTCAAATGCCATAGAGAAAGAGGGAATCAGTCAGTCAGCAAGACTGACACACAGCAAGTATCTCCAGGGAAGAAGAGTGATCTGTACCATTGCTGTTGACTTCACTTGGCAGTCTAGGCTGCTTTTTTCCCTACTGTCTTTTGCACAAGTTGCATCTAGAGCTTGAATTCATCTGGTTTCATGCAGGGTGCCATCTGATCACCCCCAGGCAAGTGGTTTGAAGCTCTCTGATGGACAGGTCATAGGTCCAGAGCCTCACTGAGAGCTGGGGCATGGGTGATGCTAATCTGGAGTACAGCTTTTGGTGCAGTTTCTTTCAGAGGAAGCCTAGATCCCATGTGCCAAGCAATTTTGTGGACCAGAAATGAGAATGAGCAGGGGTTTCATTTCAACACTATGTTACTCTACCAAATTAAAATGCAACTGTAGATGCAGCCACAGATAAGGAATTTCGTGTTACTAACCAGTCCTATTAACCATGTATGTGATCAAATTGTTAAACCTTACCTATCTGAAACAAGAGGAAACAACAAAGAAAGGACTCTGATTAAGGATTGTGTTCTTTGCAGATGTCTTTATGTTCCCTAGATAAAATCTGTGACATGGGTGATTTGGAAATATTGTGGAAAAGCCTGAAGGAATAAAATCTAGAAAAAAACCCATGGAAATTACCCTAGTAGTAAGGCATTCAAGAATCTCTCCAGAGCCCTCTCCAGTTAATGACTATTAATTGATTTTGTGAATTTGATTGTGTTTTACAGTCTGCAGCCTGTTTGTGAGGAGTGCTTGCTCTGGAGGGAGTTAGGGCTAGAGACAAGTGAACAGGATATTCCCTTCCTTTGCAATACCCATCAAGGCATGCTACAGTTGCCTGTTCCCACACAACAAAGGTATTTTCTTAGATAGGATGTGGACCAAAGAGGCACATCCACCCTCACTTTCTTAAAATAAAGCTATAGCCTGCTTCTCACATTAGCAAGCCACCTACTGTCTTCTGTTTGGGAGGGTCCAGAATTCATAGGAGCTGAAGCACTACGGAAATGAAAAAGCCTTTTAAAGTATTTTTGTGATCGCAGAATTCATACACTGAGGCTCTAAACTGATTCAAGAGACACTGTGCTCTCCAGTGAGCTGTCATTTCAAACAAGTGTTATTTAGCAGGTTTAGGTTATTGTGAGTCATTTCACTGGCTCCTTATTCCCTGACCCAAGTCTGAAAATAAATACTTCTTCAGTTCCCAACTCTGAAATAAAACCCAGGACTGCTACAGAACTTTCCAGTGACTTCTCTCTGTATTTCTGAGAAGTGGTTTCTATGGGGAGGAACAGATCTATTGTCTTCTGCTGTTTACTATTTTCTTTGTTCTAACTTCAACTGGCCATACTCTGAAATGGGTTGGGTTCAGCAGAGATCTTAAAAAAAAAATCCCATCCTAAAGATTTCATGCATATTTAACCCAAAATTTCTCAAGTCCTTGTTGAAAAGATCAAAAAGATAGAAACAAAAGAGTGGAAAATAATTTTAGCTTTAGTAGATGAACACAAAATTTTCACTTGACAAATCATTTGGCTTTGAAATTCTTTACAACCTCATTGTAACATCTATCAATAATCAGCCACTTCCTCCTTAAACTGATCCTGCTGGTATTTTAGAATTATTTGTTTGTTTAACAAGAAACTCTTTTTTAAATGACTGTTTTTTATGAGTCTTAATCATATTTTTACTTGTATTCCATTCCCGAACAGCAGTTGGGTGAGCAGGATATTTTGGTTTTTTTCTGAGGTAGAATCTTACTTATTTTATTCCCCATGGAAATTCACAAAATCTTGAACATAAACAGTTTGTGTTTCTTGAAATACCAGTTACCAAAACCGGTGTTTCTTCAGCCTGCTCCACAAGTGTCCAAGTAGCTGGTTCCTCACCTGGCTATTTCCCAATGCAACCCTTTTTGAAAGAGGGCTTGGGAAACAGAGGAAGAGGGCAGGTATTGCACTAAGAATGCTGAGATTCTGTTCAAGAAAAAGAGGAAGCAGATAAGTTCTCAAAATCTCCATCCTTCTCACCACAGAGAAAATCCTGTTCCCTTCTGAGTTACTTATTAGAGATTCTCTGTACAAAGGCCCCCTAATGGCTAAATGACCTCTGCAAGAAAGCAATTTATCTTGCAGAGGGGTTTTGGCTGTGTTGCTGTGTTAGCTTGGGGCCTCAGTCCTGCTTAGCCCAAGATCCATGCTACCTGTGCTGCTTCACCTGCTGGCTTCTTACCTGCACCTAGACTTGAGTGAGCCTGTGGGCCTTCCAGGCAGGAGCACAGCTATCAAAGACCCCTGTTACCTCTTTAAAATTCAAGTGTTTCCTCTGGATCTAAAAGACACCAGCAATACTGAATGGGCACTGTTTGGGGTGAGAGGTCTGAAGGAAATAGGAGAGGCTACACTGGCACTCTGTGGGAGCTCTGCAGTGCTATGGCTGCTCATTGAAACAGATGAGAACACTCAACACTCGCTCACTGCCTTTGATCTTTCTTTGCAGGTAATTTATCCGAGTGGTTCTGGCTTTTGTGTGCTCCTGAGCATGACACTGATGGGCAAAGGAGCTCAGACTTCAGGCTGGCTGTTTATGGCACCGAAGACAAAGAAAGCTCCGAAAAAAGGCTCCAGGTAAAACCATGCAAGTTCCAGCATGTGGAAATCGGGCAAGGATAAATGGCTGAAATCAATGACCTTTATAACTGTAGTTTCCAAAGCTCAGCAGTTTCTGCTGAGTTTTGTTTAAAATAGACAGCAACAGGCAGGAGTTTGGGCAGGAGTGAGCCCTGGGTCAAGGCTGTAGTGAACACCACAAAAATAGAGCACCAACCCTAGCCAGATCAGGTCCAGGTACTCATAGCTGGGTCCTGACTCTGTAGCCTGAATTTCATCTCCATCCTTCCACAACAAATAAATACACTTTTGTAACATTCCAGAGCCCAAAATGCCCATTTTAGAGCCAAATTTCTGAGTGCTTTCATCCTTTTTATTCAGAGGGCCTAACATTGTCTTCCCTTATGAAGGCAATTATGCTTTGCAAAATGAATATATAAAGCTGGTCCTGTTGTGGTTTGTATCCACTGAGCAGCTCTGCATGGCTGGTTGCATGCTACTGGCATGATGCTGAACTTGATAGTTCTGGCTTTACCCTAATCTGTCCTTTCATTACTTCATGGCAATTCCTCCCTTCATCTTGCTTGTTTACTTCTTCAATTCTTTATTAATTTCACCCCATTTGGACTAATAACCCTTCAGGCCAATGCTGCCTCTAACTATATGTTTGTAAAATCAACCCCTCAGCTGAACTGGTGTCTTTACAAACTATTACTGTATCAATAGGAGTGAAAATTAGAACATTTGCACATCATGGAAACACCAGTGGTAAATCCAGTTAATGAACTTTAATGGTCCCAATACCTACAGTCCTGTGTTGCTTCAGTTGCATGGATCTACCTTCACCAAGACAGTTTTAATGTCTTGGCACAAACAGTTTTCTTCCAAACACAGCAGCCACCATCTCTTTTCCTGTCAGGATACACCCTACTGGTAATCCAGCAACATCTCCTGAGTTGCACATGACATCAGCTGCCTGGGAACTAGCAAAATTGCATCGCCCTAATCCTCAAAGCTTGCTTGAACAGATTTGCTGGCACTATGCCTGTGCTAGAGGACAGGAACACTTAAAATCACATAATTTTTTTGGCTCACTGAAATCATTCTGTTGCCCTGTTTTTCCATTGCCATTCAGCCTGATTTGCAAGCAATTTTCTCAATGGAGTACTTCACAGAGGTTGGGAGTATGCTGTGCTCAATTCTGCATTCTAGCCATAAGCCACACTGGTGTTGGTTTATTTTCTGGCACTGTCATCTTGTGAGTAACGCTTACCTTCCCAGGTTTTGGCACAAAACACTTCCTACTTAGTCATCAGATGCCCAGTGAAACTTACTTCATTCAAACAGATTCTCTTCTTTTTTTGTAGCTCACTTTCAGAATTCATTTCTGCTTGTTAATGCAAGCCTCTGAGCATGCTGCTGCTGCGCATTTTTAAACACTTACCCAAATGTCATCTCTATTATTTCCAAACTCTCAGACTCTTTGGGGATAGCTTAGATGCAAATGAGCTGTCAAAGAAAGATTACTTGAACCAACATTTAGAATGACAAAAGGCTTACAGACTGCATGCACAGCACATGGCTTCCAGCTTCCCAGTCAGCCATTATTTGCCAAAATCAAGGGTTCACACACAGTCCAAAAAAACATTCGGCTTTGTTACAATGGGGAACAGTTATTCTCCATTGAAAAATTTAAACCTCTTAGATCTAGGAAAACTCTGATTTCCCTAGCTTCTCAGATGTTGCTCAGCTACTCACTCAACCCACACATTCTTTGTACCTAAAAATTCACTTTAGAGCCTGTCTGTCCTCCAAAAGGTAGAGCTATTTCTCCCTGTCACACACTTTTTTGGGAATGTTGCAGAGGTGGGTAAAAAGAAAAACCAAACTTCACCCTGCACAGCAGTCTGAGAAAGTGAGTGTTGCTCTGACAGAATAAATCAGGACTCCTCTTCCAAAATCACGGCCCACATCCATGGCTGCGCATGGTGTGATTCTTGGGGCTGTCCTGTGCAGGGCCAGGACTTTGATAATCCTTGTGGATCCCTTCCAGCTCAGAACATGCAGTGATCCTGTGATCCAAGAGGCTTCATGAGGAGATGCAATGCAGTCACTGAAAGCAAATGCATCATCTTGTGAAGCCCAGCTTTCTAACTGCAGATGGCACCCCTGATTCTGCTAAGGTGACACACATTTTGCTGAAGAGCTGATTTCTTCAGCAGGAAATAAGATGGCCCCAGAGACTGAGGTATTTAAACCAAATCCTGACCTGTTTTAACAGTGTCTCAGTGTTACGCATGGGAGAGGCACACGCTCATGCACTCGTTAAAATGGGACAGCAAGCCAAATTTGTCTCTCATACAACTACTGACATCAACAGAAGGCCCAGTGTTTGAACAGCAGCTGTCACAATTTGTTCCGTGGGTAATATTTAGCCAAGATTAAACCCAGGTAGAGACAGCAGGTACTTTCCATATACTCTGGTCTTACAGAAAGCATTGAGCAAAAAAACCCTGGAAGTGCAGGGTTTTAGGAGTAAACAAGATATGCTTCATTCTAATTTCCTGTGTCCGCTGAGAACTCCTCCCTCCCACACTGGCAGTGGTCCAAATTATGCCTTTTTCAGCAAGATAGTAAAATACAGTTTTACAAGGAAATACATACATTGCACTTTTCATCTCAAGAGTCTGGAAAGTGCAGCTGGGTGTTAATTCATCAGCACAACATCTCTGCAAGTTAAAGGAGTATTTTTATCCCCTGTGTGGAAACTGAGGCACAAGGAAGTAGAGTATCCTATAAAAGGTCAAAAAAGAAGTTTATCACTAGAGAAAAGAATTTGCCTAATTGGTGATAACTCTGAGCTAAGAAATACTCTGTGTAATTGAAGAAGATGAGTTCTGTGGTTTTCATGGTTTATTCCTGCTGAGAGGTGCTCATTGCCCACAAACTGCTGAACCAAGACAGAATGTTATTCAGTATGTCATGCTCTGTTGGTCCTCAGCCCAAATCACTGCAGTCTGTAACCCTTGCCAGCACATTTTTTGCCTTTATGGCATGAAGGCTTCAGGTTTGAAAGTAGCCAAGACCGTGGCCCCACTGTATCTTCAGAGATAACATCAAAGAAAGGGTGCAGCATGATCAAATTTGCATGCCATACACTGTTGTCTTCCTGGTAAATATTACTCCTTGGATGTTAGAGAGACATGTCAACCACTGATGCTGTTGTTCACAGCATAAGGAAGGGTATTGTTTTCATACTTATGTCACTACCTTTGAATGTGTATAATGGGTGAACTCTTACTATTTCTGAGAGTGTGGATTCCTTCACGTGTCCAGTATAGGGCTAGACTAGGGTGTATAACAGAACTGCCTCTCTGCCTGGCACCTTTGGAATCTGCCTCTCATTCTGAGCAGTGTCTTCCTACTGATTCCTTGTTCCTTTACATCTGTACCTCCTGACTCAGACTGAAATCGCTTAATTCTCTCAATTTATTCTGCATTTGTTCAGTGGTATGCCAGGGCTGGGATCCTTGGAACCAGAACCATTGTTAGCCCTGCTGTCAGCAGCAAAACATCCCAAGAGGATGAGGAGGGGATAGGGACTGCATTTCCCTGACTACAACAAGTGCACTGAAAGCCCCTCCTTGGGCAGAACTAGCTGGGGAAGGTGGAGCACAGAGCAGTTACAGCCCTCTCAACTTGCCTGGTTAAATTTTCTCCCTTAAGAATGATTCATGCTGACCTAGAAAATGGAACAGAAATGGATATGTCGGTTACCAGGTTACTGCTGTGCCTTGCAAAATCATGGCAAACTCTTTCCTAAGGGATGAACTTTCACTCTGTGCCCCAAGTGATACTGTCCTCTGAAGCACTGGGGTAACTGCAGTTTAAGTGGATTTAGTCACAGCACAGTTGACACTTCCTATAGGGTAGAAAAGTCATCTGTGGAAATAAAAAGACCCTTCTGTATAAATTGCAAGAAAGATTTCTGCAGGAGCTTAAGCTACATATCTCCAGCTGAGCATTGGAGAAAAGTCACAGTGGGCTCACAATACCCCCAGAAACCTCTCCAGCCATACTGCCAAATCTACAAATAACATTTTCACGTATTGTGTTGAACAGAACAGCAGAATTTGATCTTTAAAGTCAGAGGAAATGCACTGGAGCCCATACTAGTGATTATTGCTGACTTTAGTATCTGATTGTCACCAGTTTAGAAGGCTCTGCCTGCATTCCCAAACAACTTGAAACAACAGCTAGGAGGATTGTGAAGTTTGCCCATTTGCTGACAAAGTAGTGACAAGTCTGAGACTCAAAAGGGACATTACAAATCTATGTACTGCCACTTTGTCCACTGCCAGGACTCCTAACCTTTTGTCCTACATCTGTCTTTTTCTAGGGGTCTGTGTTATTCTCACTCAAAAGCACTGCAGCATGGCAGAAATAGAATATTTGAGAACTAGAAAAAATAAAGAGAGGAAAAAATTTTTGATCTCAAATAAATAGCACTAGAGCTGCAACACTGGATGTATTTTTCTTTCCATACTTAAATCAGTTCTAAAGAGGGATTTTCTAACTAATCTGCATTTGCTACAGAACTTGGAGGATTTCTATCATTGTGCTACAGACCTAGGAGATCACATGTCATGATTTAGGCTTCCATCCCTATAGAGTATACCAGTTCTTTGTTACAATGGTGATAGAAAAAAAGGACAAAAAAGGCTGCACACAGGCCAGGAAGGGCTATATACCCTGGTGTTGCAAAGAGTCATTTGTGGCATAGGTTTATTTGCTTTTATTCAGTCAACTTGTATTAGCAAAAAAGTTGCCAGATCTGCAGGAGGTGGAGCAGCATCCAATTAAGCGACTAACCACATTATTAGTTGGCCAAAGCAACACTTTTCACCTGAAATGGCATATATCTCTCCAGTGAGCCTGGAGAGTTTAGGGGTCTGAGCTTTAAGGCTGTAATACTTCTGATTTCAGGGCTGCTGAGTATGAAAATGACAGAAATTATCCGTGTGGGGGAAACGTGGCAGCAAAACACTGTACATGTGAGCTAAAAACCTGGTTTTGTTTTTTGTTTTGTTTTGTTTTGGTCTCGGATTTTTTGGGAGGAGGGGTTTTTGTGTGTTGTTTTGGGGTTTTGTTTTTCAAACACTGCTAAAAACATCATTTCACATCCTTAGATCCTATCTGAGGCATAAAACACTGAAAAAATGCATAGATATAAAAAAACGGTACTTCTTAAAACTGCTGGATGTTTTTTCTCAGCACTGTTGTTTTGGTTATGACTCAGAAGTTTGACTTGCAAGGCAACTTGGCATTTTGTTCACCAGAACACTTCTTATGCTTTGGACAGTGTCTGTAAAATGATTTGGGAGCTGATTTAGGCAGAGTGAGTACACTGAGTCCTGCAAACAGCTCTGCTGGCAGTACCCCAGATGTACTCAAGGTATTCACACCATGGTTAAGAAGAGTTGAAACTGGAGTATTTGCAGGTGAGCTGGCCTGTGGCATGCTGGGCCTTGCACATCCCCAACCTGTGCACAGCTTATTCCTAAGAACTTGGCCCAGCATGTGTGATCAGGCAGTTTCCTTGCAGACTACAGCTTGCATGCAAACAGTAGAGATGAGCTATAAATCCAGGCAAGGCCACAGGGCCAGATTTGCATTTCCCAGCACAGCCTGCATTTCATGACTTGAAATGTTGTCCCTCACCAAGAAAAAAAGGAGCACTCATGTTGTCTGTGCTGAAAGGCATCTGAGGTAACACCAGCACACCAACTCGGGGCTTTAGAGATGCTCAGCATGTCTCAAAACCAGGCACTTTATTTTGTCGCTTGTACACAAGGCTTGCCTTAGGGGTCTCATTTCGGAAATGCCATTTGCAAATTCAGTTCTAAATATTTTATCATGTCTATTCCCCTCAGGAGCTGCACAGATTAAACACAAAAAACTTGTAGAGTCCTCAGATAAGATGCACTACTGACACAGAACGTATTGTTCATCATGATTAATTATTATTATTCTGCTGGCTGACAGGCATCTGACTGACGGATACTCTCTAATCCCTATTCTCTCCCCAGATTTTCTTCCTAATTAGTGTCCTCTAGAACCTTGTAATCACATGCCACGCAAATGAACTGCATGTTATTCAGCCAAACAGATGACAGTGGATTGGGCGAATTCCTCTGTCGCCAGCAGGCTGGAAGGCAAGAAGCGGGGAGGCACCGCACGCTGTAAAAGCTCATTTTCCCCGGCGGGGAAAGGCAACGGCAGCCGCGGGCACAGGGCGGGGGTGCAGCGCCCTCTGCGGGCTGCGCCGCCACCGCCGCGCACCCGGGCACCGCATCCACCGCGCCCACCGGCGGGGCTCAGGGATGCCGGCAATAAATAAATCCCTGCCTTCTGTGTTGCTAACATTCGGTATTAATGGGAAAGAACGCCAACAAACAACTAAAAAAACAAACCACATCGAAAAAGAGTGTGGAAGATGTGGCATCACCATTGTCCGGCGGGAATCCCTCAAGTTGTGCTAGGGGAAGTTCAGGTAGGGATTTTACAAAAAATCTCTTCACAGAAAGGGTTGTCAAGGAACAGGCTGCCCAGGGACATGGTTGAGTCACCATCCCTGGAAATATTTAAAGACATGTAGATGTGGCACTCAGGGACATGGTTCAGTGTCAGGTTTATTGGTTGGTCTGAAAGAACTTTTCCAACTTAAATGATTCCATGATTCTGTGAAATACATTCAGCACTGGCCACAAGGCAAGGCCAAACAGAGAGGCCAGTTCTCAGCTTGCCCAGGCTGTGGTGCAAAGGTGGCTGTGTGGTTTGCTGTTCCCTGAGCCCCACGAGCCCTGTGCCCATGTGTAGGGGTCTGTGGGCTGGTGCACCCCTACCTCCCAAACCCTACCAGACCATGCTAAACAAATTCCACACCTACATCCATCCAGGCTGGATGGCTCACAGTGATTACCAGCACAGCCAGCATGGTGCGCAGACAGAGAGCACATACTGTGCCTGCCAGAAAGGTTGGGTTTAATCACTTGGTCTAGCTGCAGAAATTAGCAAGAATTGAAGAGACGTTTGCAAGTAAGAGGAGACAAAATTCTAGACAAGCTATAATTGGCAAAACTGAATGAGAACAAGGAGTGAGCTAAGATCTCCTTCACCTGATTAAATGATGCCTGGAAGTGTTTCAACAACACAGTAAGAAATTTTTAAGTACCAGCCATATATACTTGTCAAGACTGCTTCATGAAAAAAAACAATGCCAAGATTCCTGATCTGCCTGCCACTGAAATAAAATTTGACGCATCCAAAAGCACTCAATGAATTATAAATATAAGGTCTATATCCTTCAGAAGAGCTACACCAGCGGTGGTTTAGCCTGTATTTCCCAGAAGTCTCATTCCATCCTTTGAATATCTATCAGTTCCCAAAACTTTCCTCAGTCTGTATGCTTGGTGCAACAGGAGTGTTTGTGATGTAAAGCTTTTTTATATATGTACTCTGTATGTTTATGTCCCTATCTTTCTCCAAATGAAAACCCACGTTACACTCCAGCATCAGAGGCACAGATGGAAGGTTCCACCTGAAGCAAGACAAGCTAGAAAAAGTTTTGAATCTATTTCCCCTCCAAACAAGCCCACTACTACACATCCTGTGACAGGCCACTGCTGGGCAGAGAAGACAGTGGCAAGCCCCCTCCTGGAACGGGCTGTTGGATGGCATGGCTCATTGGAAGCCAGGGGCATCTGAGTGTGTCCCAGCATTTTCCCTGCCCTCCAGTGTGCACTCCTCATGGCAGCAAGGGCTCAGTGTCCTTGTCCAGCATGGTGAGTGGAGTTTCTGTCACCCCTTCAAAAACACTGGGTACAAACCCCACCATCCCTCCAGTACCCTTCTCTTCTGACATCAAACTCAACTCCCACACTTATTTGATCAATCAGTTTGATTTGTTTTATTTAAACCACACATGAGCCACCAAATTTAAACTGAGGGATTACTATTTTCCATAGTTTAGAATGGCAAGGGAGACAAATTTGCTGTGACCTCCATAGTGCTGTCTTTCAAGAGGGAATGAACATTGTACCCTGCTTCCCTCTTCCACCTCACAGCTGCACATGGCTCTGCCCAGCCAAGATTCAGAAACAGACTTACTAAATAAGAAAATTATCACCAACATTTTATTACCTTCTTTTCTCCAGACTTCCTGCTAGTAGGCAAAAAAAAAAAAAAAAAAGACTCAAGGTGGGTAGAGGTGAGTGGGGATCTTAACATTGCAAGAGCAGAAATCGACTTTCATAAAGACACCTGACGGCTCAGTAATTGATACAGTTTCTTAATACATGCACTCACTTCATGGCAATTAGATCTGTAGTCTAAGCATTTCTGGACTTTTTGCCAGGAAAGAATTGGGAAATTAATGAAGGCAAATTAATTATTTGTCCCCATGGTTTCTGATGTAAGAATACAGCTGTTCTGTATCAGCATAATTCATTTTTAATGTCTCCCAAAGCTCAGCTCAGCTGTATGCCTATGTTCTTCATATGCCAAGCTTCTGTTCTGATTAAATATCAAATGGTTTTTAAATATCAAAATGGTTCTGTATTTCTGAGCTCTGTTATGAGCTGTGGGGAAAGAAAAACAAGGACTCCTTTGATCATACACACGAGTTTTATATGATGACACCACCACTGGCTCCTACGGATGCAGTCCCAGTTTACACTTAGGGAAGTGAGGGAAGTCAAATTTTGTGCCATGACATATACCAGCCTGCTACACTGCAGCACAAATGGTGGCTTGGGAAAGTAATCAGAAGCAAAGAAAGATGTATTTTTACTAAATTGGGCACCAGACACAGTGATTGAAGTGGATCATTTTCAAGTATCAGAAATCTGAATGTTTATAGACATTTGCTTATTCCTATATTATTCCTCACATGACAGCATAGGGCCATACCTCATTTAACAAACTCCGCAAGACTTGTTTGCCTGACCCCAAAGGGAAACTGCAGCTCATCAATTTTCTTGACAAGTTCTTGCTCTGGTGAGCTATATATTACCTACCACCTGAAGCAGTGTGTCAGGGGGAAAAGTAGCCTGCATAGCTTGAAGTTGAATGCAAGAGGGTTCAGGAACATGAGAGCAAATTATTTGAGCTAAAATAGTGAGGAATGAAAAAGAATGAGTGTGAGGAAGTGCCCCTCCATGTTCTGCTTTCCCCAGTAGAGCTCTCAAGGGCCAATTGTGCAGCCTTGGGTGGGTGTCAGGGCAGCACCAGAGAAGGAGCAGGGAGCAGCAATATGGGCACAGCTGGGAGCGACTGTCTACTCAGCTCTATTTACCCAGGCACTGCTGCAGCTCTAAAACATTGGGGTCAAGTGAGGGAAGGGCAGGGAAGGCAAGGGGCTGCTGGCCCTGTAGCTTAACGAGGCTAATTATTCTCTTTCCCACAGAGCTGGGCAGAAGGGCTCAGACAAGCAATTGTGTTCTGCCTCTCTCTGAGAAAGAGGTGCTGCTTAGGTAGCTTGGAGAGGCTGATCATTGCTTTCCTCACAGTGCTCTGCCTAAAGAGGAAAGAGCCTTTGCCACCTAAACACAGTGGAAGGAAGGAAGGAAGAAAGAAAGACAGGACTCAGAAGTCCAAAGAAGTATCCCAATGCTGGTCCTTTTTGCTCAGGACACAGACTTAACAAAGCACTGCAGGTGAACCGACACGGTAAATGGGAAATGGGACCTGAATGAGATCTGGAGGATTAGACTGAAGCAAGGAAACTCAAGGGGAATTTTAAGAGAAGCTACTGAGGATGGTAAGAAGAGGCATTTGGTAGCAGGAGAGTCAATTGTGTGCCTGGAGAATAGCCATCCTTTTGTAAGGATGGAGTTAACAGAACAGTGATTATGACTGTGCCTGAAGCAAGCGTTCACGGTATTACTGAGATGTTTGACAATTTAGTCAGGGGAGATCAAGATGAAAGGATAACTTATTAGTACTGTGTGTGCTGCAGAAAAAAAGGGAATGAACGGTATCTCATATTTATATCACACCTTTCATCCTAAAAGAATCCCAAAACGCTCCACAAACCACATATGGAAGTGACTTCTGCCTCTACTGAATATGGACAATGGGGTGAAATATGCCAGCTCTCAACACCAGAAACCAGCACTGCTGCACAGCAGCTTAGGGAAAAAGGAAGAGAGAGCTAGGCACAAATCAAAATGCAAAATAAAAATTTTCTAGGCAAAAATGTGGAAGAACAGACCAAAAAAAAGCAGAATTTTTAGAAGTCTTCATTATATGAATGGAAAAATACTGTAATTGGGATCCATGCCTTACTGCATATCCAGTACCAAATAATGTTCTTGTTCCACAGATTTCCCAGCAGAGGCACTACATATGAGACTAAAATCCAAGCAGGTAAGTGATCTTGAGTTTAGCCCCTTGTTCTCCTACCAAAACAAAATCACTTAAATTCCTTCAGACTTTATTGACAGAATACTTTTATCTATTTACCACTGTTAAAGATGTTATTTCATTTGGATATATTTTTTTTAACACGTATCTTTTCAGGAAGGTGAACACAACTAAAAAAGGTCTGCTTTCTTCCTAAAAAGGAGGAGGGCAGTTCATGAGATTTGATCCATCAGTTTCACGTCTGTTTTTCCTATTCGATTACTTGAAGAACATGGACACCCAAACCACATGTTAGATTTAAGCTAACAGCAGCTACAGATGTGCAGCTACTGTAGTCTCACATGCTGATAATATTCACTTTTTAAACAGCCTTGCAAAACTAGAGCATCTTTTACAAGCTCAGGCATTAAATTTTCCCTTCCCGTTTTATCATAATGATATATGAAAATATTTAGCAGGGTTTTATTTGCTGTGGGAAAGGGAAGCAGCATTTTCTAGGTCATTTTAAGAATATCTTTAACTCTAGCCACTGAGGAATCATGGGTAAAAAAGGCATAGGGGTGACAACCGAGTTGATTTTAATCATAATCCCTATGTAGGTGTCTTTATGAAAAAGTGTGTGACAGCTGATAAATGCAACAGCTTTTATCTACATCCCATTAAATGCCTAAACTGCAACAAAGGATCAAGCCAATTTTGTTTTCTACATCCCCATGATAAGATCCAAATTAACACAAGGTTTGCAGAGGCAGAGCTCCCTGACCCAAGTGTACAAGGTATTTAAAGTTGTGGGAAATGTCATTTTACACACAAAAGGCATAAACTCCTCATACTAATTAAGATGAAAAAAAGAAAAATTCAGTTTTCTGTATTAATTGCAATGATTAAAGAAAGTGCTTGAAACAGTTAAAACATTTTGTAACATGAGCATGGGGTTTTTCTGCCTGTAGATGGTGCAGTAGGGCAGCAAAGTTGTTTCGTTTTTCCAAAGATTAAATTGGATTTGAAGGCTATTCATTACCAGAAGTTCACAGTAAAGAAGCATTTCTCCAGTTCAAAATTTGTATCAACATTTCCACCCAACACAAAAATGTCAAGGAAAGCCCCGAAAATTAAGAAAATCCCATTTGGTTATATAATGGGTTGGGGCTTTTAAAATAAATGTTGTGCTTTTCATTTCTTTCATATAGCAATGGCAGTGTGCTTATTCAAACAGGCTTTGGGAACCAAACCAAAAAAGCCCACAGCTGCCAGGATTAGAAAAGGCAAAATCCTGACCACTCTCCATAACGAGGAAATGGACTTTCAGAACTGACTTACACTCAAGAGACTGAGCAATTCAATGGTGTTAAGTGCAAGATATTATTTTCTTTTCTGTGTTAACCACCTTGGTCCTGAGTAACACAAACTCGGGGATAAGCCTACAACTCACTAATTCCACATGCCACAGATTAATATGAAGAAAGCAGCACACTGATCTAGGTATTACATTAAAAATAAAGAGGCAAACAGCAATATTAGTATTTGCACTGCCTCAGCAGTGCTGTGACTGCTCTGTTGCATACTGTAAAATCAGCTGCTGGTGAGAAAAACATTTATGCAAAATTGCTTCTTGAATTCGACATTTTCTTCTATTTACATGAACAGGTTGAATTGTCAATGGATTCTTGGGAGTTTCTACGCCAGAAGTAATGGATGAAGTTCAGGTGCAAGCCTGCATCCAAGCTGGAGTGCAAACACTGAAGGAAGGAGAGGGTATGGCCAGCCCCAGCTGAGTCTGGCTTGTAACATGGTTAAATTCTTATGCACTGTCATGACAGTGGGTGATTTGCCGGCAAAATATCATCAGCTGGTACACAGGCAACACCAGAAGTTTGTTTTTGCTCAGTTCTCTGCCCAAATCCTTCTGCAACTGTGCATTCTCGCTTTTATTTATTTATTTGTAAATATAATTATTTACTGAGGCAGTTTTGCTACCTCACTGGGGTTGCTATTTGGTCTAGCATGTTTTGGAAACGCCTGATAAATCAGCCTATGTCCAGCCAAGACAAAAGACCTTCACCCCCCCCAGTCTGAGATGGTGAAGTCAAGTAGCCAGGCTGTCTGATGACTTTAGAGGAAAACAGATGCAAAAACATGGGCTCAGCCTACTTCTCACAGCAGCGGTATTAATGCCAAATCAACATTTGTCTCTGATGAGTTTACTCTCCAGCCTGTTTTCTCCCAGCAGTGGTATTAAGTAGGGACAACTCTGGTGAACTCAGTGGCATTTTACTGCTATAAAGCCAGTGTGAAATCATAATCAGAGTTACCAATGTGTAACTTGAATAGGATTTTGCTTCATCCTTAGATTTTTCTCTCCATGCCTTTCTCTTATATAAATGAGCTTTACTAATTTGACTATCAAATGACCACCAAATAAATTACGTAATTATCAGATTTTTTTTTAAAGGCTCTTGAGATCTTGCAGGGGAAGATGCTCTGCAGTGATGAAGTAGTGTATGAAACCACTGAATCACAGAGTGGCTGAGGTTGGTAGGGACCTTCCAAGATCATGCAGTCCACCCTCACAGGAAAAGAGAAAGTGGTTTGTAATGTTCAAATAGAATTTCCTGTGTTTCAGCTTGTGACTATTGCTCTTGTTCTACCAGTGGGCACTGGTAAGGAGAGGCTGGCTCCTTATGCAAAGCTATGTAGCAGCAACAGAATATCTGTAACATCCTGTGAGATGACTTAGTATTTCCACAGAGAGAATCTCACTGTCATTTACAGTACGTAGAACTGTAATTCTGTAATGAACAGAAGTATCAGATTCTGTTGATCAGCATCACAATGGACAGTATACAACAGGTTTTGACCATTTTAAAAAAATCTGCAAACCACTTCCATGCCAGTAAAGTCCAAAAGTAAACCAAACATGACCTGAGCATGGACCCAGCTACAAGCTCTACAATGCAATAGTCCATACTCTTTAATTAAAATCACACTCCCTTGAACAACCTGGACAGCTACCACTCCTCCAGGTAGTCTGAGGACAGTTCAGGGAACAGCAGCAAACTGTTTCCAATATGCAGTTTGAGTGAGACCCCTTGAAGTTCACAAATGGCACCTAAATGGCTACGTGTGAGCCACACTGTCTCTTGTATTGCAGGGACAGATTGGTGTGGTCCACTTTACTTATCAGTATGGACAGACTCTAAGCATATTTCATAAGCCAAAGAAGGTCAGAGTTGCATTAATTATAGATTGCCGTGATTACTTATAATTAACATTTGAAACCTGCTGAAATCAAATGGGAATGGATACTGTCACTTACTCCTAAGTAAACTGTGCCTTGAAAGAAAAGCTGTCCTACTGAATTCAGTGTGGGCCTGGGACTTAGCTGAAGATTAGCAACTAAGATTATTTTTCCTCTAAGACCTTTGAATGTAAATGAAAATACGTATGGCATACAAGTTTCTTCATAAAAACTGATCTTAGCACATGTAGTTGAAGTCTGCTTGGTACACTTATGAAAGGCAGGGGTGTCAGCCCCACTCCTCCCATTTCTGGTGGCTATCAAGGCCAGCAAAAGCCTTAGTATAGGTGCTGTAATAATACTGATAGTTCAGAGGAACACCCTTATCTCCACAACCACAGGAAATCTGCTTGCATTTGCAGGGTTTGCTGAGTTACATTTCTTGATCCCTCCACTGGGAAATGCTATTCAGCATAGACAAGGCCCAAGCTCAAACAGAATAATAAAAGAGATTTACATTTCTCCTAAGAAAAACAAGGCTCTTTCCTCAAATGTACTGCTTCTCCTTAAGATCTTCATCACACATGTCCTGCAGCATATTGTTATTTCCAGATATGGATTTTGCTGGGAAGTGGTGACACACAGTTTGTGGGAGCACTTGCCAGCTGAGAAATGCTTTCACTAGTGCTCACCACATTCCTTAAACAGGCACACTGCTTATGTTAGAGACTGTCTGTATAGAGCTATATGACCCTATAGTATTTTCCTAGGAATCACAGCAAGGAAGTAAGCATGTGCCTTCAATTGTGTTAGCTGTATATCTGCTGTGACAAGAATTTCTCTTGACAAATAATGACAACATCATTAAGCATTCACCCTAAAAGTGTTTCTGGTGCTCAGAAGTGCTCATACTTTCAGGTTATCACTGAATGCTTCTTTTAAAACCAAGGAGTTACTGAGGCAGTGTTCTTATTTAAACAAGAAAAATACTAGGCATTGATAAAAAGAGGTGTTTTTAATGCCATATACAATTGACCTGGTATACCACAAAAAACTGGCCTCCAGCTGTACTTAATGACACAGATCACAACCCATTGAGCCCAAAGTTCAGTCAGTTTTCAATCTACTTCACTGCCCTTTTAGCTAGTCCCCACCTTATCAGTTTGCCTACAAAAATGTTATGTGGAATCTGTCAAAAGTCTAAGTCAAAATAAACATGAGTCATTGCTTTTTCCTTAACTACTGAAAAAGTCATTTAATCTTAGAAGGTGAGTTGAGTATGATTTTATTGTCATAAATTCATGCCAATTCATTCAGTCTTTCTTGTCCTTCATTCATTCATTTGAAAATGATTTCCAGGGTTATTTGCTCCACCACCTTCTCAGGCATTGAAGTGAAGCTGACTAGCCCAGATCTTCCTTACTTCTTGCTCTTCTCAAAGAAAGGACTGACACTTGCTTTTTCTAGTCCTCAGGACTTCCCCCTCCCCACCTGATCCTGCTCTTACGAGGATGTCTTCACTATTCCTGATTTTCTGATGAGTCTCGGGGGTCTGGGAATCCTGAGACAAATCTTACCAAGGAAAACCAAGGTGAAGATGCCAATGAGTACCTCAGCCTCTTCCATGTCCTTTGTTATGAAGTCCCATTTGTGAACTAACTTATACTAGATAAAACAGTATTTACAATTACAGTAACAGGATGAAAACCACAATGTCAACAATCTTAGTTAATAATAGGCTTTAGACACAGTAGTAACTGTTTGCATCATAATGATCACTTTTTCTTCTTCTCAAAAACACCAAGTCTAGAAAACTTTTAGAAGATCTACAAAGCAACACTGGCATTGGTCTTTTCAGCTACAGTGGCTGAGCAGTTCTATTCTGAGTGCATTGTTCCATCTGCTTTTAAGTATAAATATAAAACAATGAAGTAGAGAAAAGAAGAACTCTGAAGGAAAGTAACAAATCATTTACATATGCTAAATTTGAAATTAGTGATGGCTCATTTGCACTTGAAGACTAAACTGCATACAGCCTAAACGAACAGCTCTTTTTTTCCATAGCAGAAAGAGATAGTATGGGATCACTCATGGCAGGTATAACACAAGTGTAAAGGGGAATAGCAAAGATACCTAAGAGGTGATCTTCATTTCTGGATATGATATTAATGTGATTATTGGTCATGTCCCCTCTGGTGTCCATATTTCAGAAAGGACAATGAAAAAAACAGAGGTGGTTCAGCAAGAAAATGTAATTTTGATTACTGAAAATGTATCTTGAAGTAAGAAACTGGAGAACTTCAAACTTTGTAAACTTTAAAGAACACTCAAGCTGACCTGAGACACCTAACTAGTCTGTTAGTGTGTGTATATGGGGAATTACTGGATATTAGCAGATACTGTGATCTGCAGGAAAATAGCACTGTGAACTCTGGGAGTGGACACTAAAATACTGGAAATTAGCATCAGGCATGCATTTTCTGTGGCTTACACATATCACTGCTAGCCTCAGTGTCCTACTCTTAACAGTGCTGCTCTTTTGAACTCACAGTGCAGTGCACTGGCTTCTTTCTTTCTTCTCAGCATCACGTGCCTGCCATGAGGGCAGTGGAAGACATGGTGCTAGGCACAGACAGAAGGCATTTGTTTTTTTCCATTCTCAGTCCTCTGCTACAGACATGCCACTTCCACAGGACCCATGCTCATCAGTACTCTTATTCCTGAACAGTAAATGGTGGCACATATGTCTTTCTGAAAAATATGTTTTAGCAGTTCCATTATATTGTGGAGAAAACACCAAATGAATGGCCTCTGTTATGCAGATGAGACTAATTATAAAGAGTCCTGTTTCCTGAATATTTCTGTGGGAAATACCTACAATGGGAAGGCTCTCCTGAAACATCATCTGAAGTTCCAAAGGCCCAGATTCAAGGCCTCTCAACCTGGACAATTAAAACTGCAAGCACTCAAATGCCCTGCCTTCTGTGTAAAGCCCCAGGCTCATGTTTGGTCATACTGGATTATCTGGGACACTTGGGCAAAGAGGTGTAGAAGAACCGTGTGGCAGGCAGGGTGGTGACTTGACAAATGCAACTTTCAGATAAAGGCGAGAGTGCTACCTCCTCCTGCAGTGTGTCTGAGGAGCTGTCCCAAGCTTCAGTTTCCAGTCACTAACAAGGCTTAGCTCCTGCGTCTTCCAAAAAAGTCCAAATCTTACAACCCACTGACTTCATAATTAAATAGACTTTAAGGCTCAAAGCTCCTGTGGAAGTCATCTCACATAATATCTGGTAACCCTGTATTGATCCCTCTGGCAGCACATGTAGGTGGACTCAGCATGCACAATGCTGTTGCTATGAGTGGTTTGTGACTGTGTGTTGAACCGTGGCTAGCACCATTGAAAACGGAGGAAATAGTCACAAGTCAGGCTCATGTATGCTCGGAAAAAAAAAAATAGAAAAGCTCCCTTTTGCTTCTGTAAGTGCAGTGAAATGGGAAATTACTGAGGCAGCTGCAGGTGGCTGGTGCTCTGACCACTCTCCTATGACCAACCAGCTGCACATTTCTCAACGTCTCTAACGCCAAAACCACACTCTGGCCCTCCGCAGTGCGATGGGGAGCCCAGCTCTGCCTCAGCATTGCCAAATGCCGGGCAGGCAGGGGGCCGAGTCTGGGCTCAGAGCAGAGCACCCCGGGCAGCGGGACTCCCACGAAAGCCCAGCTACACTAAGTGCTTTTTTCTGTGGCTGGAGGCACAGCATTTTGGGCCGTGCTGCAGCAGCCCTAACAGCGATGGGGAGCGCCGCCAGCCCCCGCCCGGTTCGGTGGAAGGTAGAGGGAGGCCAGGATGTCTGTTCGGCCCTGCAGCAGCCGCCGGGCTCCCACACCCGGTACCGGCGGGGCCCGCTCGGTCACATGGAGGCGCCATTTCCTCTGCCCTTGCTTTGCCCTTAAGGCTGCCGCGGTGCCGCCGGTGCCTCGCCCCGCACGGGGCGGTTGCAGGCGGGCGACGCGTCCCAGTCTGCCCCCCACCGCACGCTGCCCGGCGGAGAGGCGGGGGTGGCTGCTGCGGGGGAAGGGGCAGGGGCAGGGGCAGGGGCCGGCCGGCCGCTCGGCTAAAAACAGCCCTCGCCTAATAAAGCGATGGGGCCCGGTGCCCGCGCCCTATAAATAGGCTCGGTGGGCGGCCGGCGGGCTTTGNGCCTTCCTCCCCTGCTTTATTTTTGTTTCCCGGTCTATAGCAGCAATGCCCTCCCCGATCGGGACGCCCTTTGCGTGGCGGGGGGATGCCGCTGCTGCGAGGAGGGGAGGACGGGGCCGGGACTGCGGAGCTCCCGGCGTGTCCCCCCGCGGCCCTGACGGAGCGGGGGGCGGCGGGCGCCGCAAGCCGGTGCCGCGCTGGCCTCTCTCGCTCCTCAAGCTAAAATGTAAAGGGGGCAGTGGGGGATTGCTTGCTCCTAACAGGTGCCTCTGCGGCGCTGAGCGGGGGCCGACCTCCGGTTTCGGAGGGGGCGGCGGCGGAGAAGCGGCAGCGCTGCAGGACAGGGGTGTCCGGTTACCCGCCCCTCAGCTTGGGCCGGCAGAAGCCGGTGATGCCACCTGACAGGCAGCATTGTCCTCAGCCTCGGGGGCTGTGGGCGGTGCTGATACTGAGGAGCTAATGTGCTGCACTTTAAAAAAAATAATTGCAAAACAAACCTCGCGAAGACGCTGGAGAGCGTTTCCCAGTGCGCAGGGTGCCCCGGGCTGGAATCCCGTCATGAGGGGTACTAAGGGAAGTCCCATCAAACCTGAGGCGACGGGTGCGTTTCACCCTCGCTTGGGGTTTAACCCCCTTGCTGACCTGCGTGTGTGGAGCCCCGGAATCCCCCTGGGGCTCGGTGTCCCTGCTGGCCCAGGCCCGCTGTGAGCCGGAATAGTGCTGTAGTTCTGTCTGATCAGGGATCGGGAAAGACCCCAGGAAATCAATCCCTTGAGGATCGATTGCCACCACAAAAAAAAAGATGGCTGCCTCAGGATCGAAGGTGCCTTCTCGTTTACCCCACATAACCCCAAGGTTAACAAAGGATTTAGTTTGACTAAAGGAGGAATTATGTTGTATTGGGGGATGAAAAGAGGATTAAGGTTTTCTTCAGGGGACATGGAGTTGTAAGAGAAAGCGATTGAGGTAGAAAGGGAAAGGGAAGCAGGGACACTGTGTTTACTATAGGCCTATGGCCAGGGATGTTGAGGGCAACAACTAATGACTTCTTTGCCGTCATGAGGTGTAAGATCAGAGAGGCCCTCTCAGTAGAAAGTTGATTTCTGGCAAGTAATGTTTAATTTACAATGAACAGTGTCCCGGCCAAGTAACTCCTCATTGTGTGCAATTACTGCACATAAAGCCTGTGGGCACTTTTGAGCCATTTGCTTTCGGGGACCTATGGATCCCTCCTTAAAATTCACTCTGCTGGCCTGGCAAACAGGTGGAGCTGTGCTCCACCGAGTGAATGGCAGGCACACGGCTCCTTCAAGTGCAGTGTTTTGTATATTTAGCAGTATGCAGGCTGTGGAAAGAAGGGCTGCTGGGAAGGGAAAACGATAGGAGGAACATGAGCTGATATGGCAGGGTTGTAACGGGTAGCTGTGATGAACTGTTAAAGCGTTGCAGATGAGAAAAAGTGCGTGTCATGAGGGGGTCAGTGAAAACCGATGAAGGTTAAGAAATTGGACACCATCACTGAGGCTGTGGCAACAGGGATAAACAGAGTCTGTGAGAGCCAGATCTGAAATGGACAGCCCCAGTCTGCTTCAAAACAAGAATATAAATAAATAGTTCTGGCAGAGGAACAGAGGCAGCATACTATAGTGCCTGTTACCCAGCAAGCTGCTGCTTTGTAGCTTATATCAGCAAGCATCTGCTTCTCTGCTGTGAATGCCTCATTTTGTGCAAGGATAGCTTTTTATGCAGTGACTAGAGTTAAGTCAGCTTCCTAGAGAAACAGTTTGGGATGTTTGGAGATCTTCTTGTAGGTTTGCTATGTTGGTATTTGTTTCTGATTCCTTGCTCTGTCTTTGTTTTCCATGGTTGCTTTCTCCTTTTGGAAAGATATCAGAAAATGTGATGCTTGAATTGGAATATCAAAATTGGTTAGAGCAAGGATGGGAGTGGGAGCAGCATTATCTGTCTGTGAGATCTTGGTACTCACATAGCCTGTCCTTGCCTTGGCTGGGCTTACTCACAGACTGTCCACTACAAGTTCACCAGATAAGTGTCCTGTAGGAAGTTGTTAATTTAAATTTTGTAAATTTAAATAAGTCCACAGGAACAGCACAATTTGCTAAAATAGATAGAGAGAATGGCATGATCAACAGTGTTGACTGATTTCCACATGAGGAAAGACCTAAACATACTAGGATAATTCAGTATGGAGAAGAGGCAGCTGTGGAAGATATGCTAAAAGTCCATGAAGTGAGGAGTGAAATGGAAAAGGTGAAACTGAGCACTGGTTGTTGATTGTCTCTCATAAAACAAGAAGAAGCACTGAATGTAATTACTGGGCAAAGGTCGTAGTTTTTATGCAGCATATAATTTGTCTTACTGCTACGGGATATTGGAGAGGCTAAAGGTGTGAAGGACTAAAAAAGTTAAAAGGCAAGTTCTTGCCTTGTCTTGTGAGTGTCTGTTTTGGAATATTTTGATATCTTTTCTGAAACACAACTCTTCTCCTTTCTGAAGTTCCTTTGAAAGAGATGTTTTTCCCTTGTAAAACTGTAAGGCAGTGCTTCTGGTGCTGGTATCTGTGTGGAATTGGTTGTGGCATACTCTTGTTCCTGCCCTCTCCCCCCCTCCTCCTTGGTTCTAGTTAATACATTGTATTAAGAGGGAATAAAGTAAATTAAACTTTTTTAAAATTAAACAAATTACTTGTTTCGTACCTGTCTTCTTTGTATTATTTTCTAGTGTTAGCTGCAACTAAAATTCCTGTAAGAATGCTTTGTCATCCATGATGGCTGGAGAATTAGACCTCTGATAGTCAGTGGGAGAAAGGAGAGTCTCCATTAAGATATATCTTAGCTTGTTCACTAGACCCTTCACTTAGGAGCTTATACAAGAACCTGATTCACAGTTTATGACTGAGGCACCAAGTTCTTTCTCTTATACAAATCAGTAATAAATCCCTCACCATATTAATCAGAATCTAGCCTGCAATTTGGTAGTGCTCAAAGTGTGCTTTATATAAATAGTAAAAAAATCCTTTATTTTTTCTGTTGCTTTCTTTTTGGTGATGGATTTCAGTTTAGTTCAGGTCTCCAAATGTTACTGGGTTAAAGTTGCAGTGAGGATTAATGAAAACTGAAAGAGCCTTCATTGTGGCTAGAGAGTAAACTAATATCTCACAGTTGTGCATTTCTTTTTTTTTTTCCTTTTGAGCTTTTTTCTCCTAGGTAGGAAGATCCTAGGTAGGCCAGTGGGAACTGATCTAATTTGATAATACCTCTTGCAGATGTAAGGAAAAAAATGCCTGATGTTACCGTGATCATTTGAAGGTGCTGAAGAAGAAATAACTTTGAAGGTGAAGGCGGATACAGTTTTAAGACATTAACTTAGAAACTAGCAGCTTCTTGGTTTAGCAAGCCAAGGTATGATTGTTCATATTGTATGGCAAGAGTGCTGGTAACCATGAGCAAAAGATCATACTTTATCATATTGTCATTTACCCTAAATAGAGACAATGTCCTCTATGCCCTGTAGATGGAGCCAGTTGTAATTCTGACTTCTGTGGAGTTAGGACTTCAACTTGAGTTTCTCAGGCAGCCATACGAACAGCTGAGATTACTTCTGTATACAATAACCCAAAGTCCTCACTGTCCTTTTTTTCCAAGCCCTTCTTCCTTGTTCTTTCTCTTTTTAAAAATTTTATTTTGATTCTTTTTCTTAAGTAAGAGCTCTATTTAATGCAGAAAACATTCTTTTAATTTTTTTTCTTGTTTGGAAGGCAGAAGTTGTAAAAAAAAAAAAAATTAATGATGTAATAGTAGAACAAAAAGAACAGGAAATGTGAGGAAAATCAAGAAACTCTGTCTAAACGTGCTGTATCTGAAATCTGTGGCAAAAACTTGTGTTAGATTACAATCGGTTACTTAAAAGAATGCGTGTCTGTTCATTGCAGGTTGACCTCACGCGCACCTTCACCTTCCGTAACTCCAAGCAGACATACACAGGAATTCCCATTATCGTGGCAAACATGGACACCGTGGGGACGTTTGAAATGGCAGTGGTTATGGCAAAAGTAAGTCTCGACTCTCATTTCTGCAACAGTTGGGAAGCTGCTGGGTGACAGTGAGCAGCCTTTGTTAGATTTATCTGAGTTTGTTGGGGAACAGGAGAACATGAGTTTAAAATTCCAGAATTAGAAAAAGCATGTGTGCTTTTACATCAACACAGTTACCACAAACAAGGCTCCTGATATAAGAAAGTGTCAGTGGAGATGCTTCCATCACGGGTGTAGCTCAGCTTCAGGTGGAGCTTCTAGAGCTTCGTTTTTGAGGTCCCTTTGTGCTCCCTGACAGAAAAGAAACATTAGCTGACAAGTTTTGAAAGTGTAGGTTATGGGATGAAGCTGCAGCAGTTTCTACATTAATGAGCCTTTGTCACATTCAAAATGCTGGCAGTAGCTTAATGAAACTTCTCATAAACCTGGTCCTGAAAGGTTGGCCAAGTATGCCAACCTTTTGAAGAGCTGTTTATAGTTGCCTGTCTGTTATTTGCTGTTACTGTTTCTTCCAAGCAGGATGAGCCTATACTTAAAAGGGGATTTTCTAATGTCTTATTTTGCAGCTGAGGGAAAAATTACTAACTTGGGCATTAATATCAGTTCTCTTGGTTTTTTGCTAGCATGCAATGTTCACTGCAATTCACAAGCATTATTCTCTGGAAGAATGGAAACTGTTTGCTGCCAATCACCCAGAATGCCTTGAGGTACATTTTTCTACTGTAAATTATTATGGTTTTTTGCTTTGTTCTGAACTCACATACACTGGAGTCTCTTGGGAATACTGTTGTCAAGTGAGGTTTTGGGGAATGAAGATATTTGCTGTTCTTAAATTCATCAAGGGAAGTGGCTTGTCCTGTTTTAAAGCAACAGCAATGTGAGTCCATTACAAAAGTGTTTATATTAAAATGCAAAAAAGCAAAGTTTATATATTCCTGGAATAGGAACAGAGAAGTATCCTGAACAAAGAAAGAGGAAATACTTGGGAGTAGTTGTGTGCTTCTGTTGCTGTTGGGAGCTGTGGTAGTGCACAAATGTGAATAATTTCAAGTGACCCAACCACAGGCTGGCCCTGCACCTGCTGACCCTTGTGCTGAGCAGAGTCTTTGCCATGAGATGTGCAGGTGTATCTGGAGTCTGCAGGATGGAGGGGCCCAGGTGCTGGGCCTAGGCAGGAATGAGCGTTGACAGTTGTGAGAGCTGGTGTGTCTTCCACTTGGCTTCCTGCACTAGAACTCACTTTGAGCTGTTCCTGGCTGTGCTGCCCCACTTGTTCACAGGGTCCTAGCCTCATTATATTTAGTAAATTTAAACATTGACTTAAGTTTTGACTTTTCCACATTCAGATTTCTTCTTTTTTTTCTGGCAGGCCCCTGTACCAGGAGAGGCACTCTAAAAGTGTTCCTGGCTATCTCCCCTTCTGCTCAAAGTTCAGTGCAGTTTTTGATCTCTCTCTGTATAGAAAGGAATACCACACAGCTGTATTGGATCTTTACCTGTGGCATATTCTAGAATTATTTTATACAGGCTATTGATTACACAGTTGTCTGAAAGTGAGCCTAGCACTTAGGCCAATCCGGATTACTTATATGCCACCATGGGGTAGAAAGTGGTCCCCGGAGTGTCCTGTGTCTGAACACTTTCAAACTTAACTTATTTGTGGTACATAATGACTGGAATAGGACTTCCTAGTGGTTAAATACTGGCTTGCACTGTGACCTTGGATTTCTGCAGAGGTTTTGTAGGCCAACAGCTGTGGAAACTATTTTTCTTTTGGAAAGAACTATTGGAAGACAAAGGAAAAAACAATCTGCTTGTTTTCAATGGTAGTTGACCCTGCTTGAGAAAGGGGGTTGGACTACAAAATCTCCAGAGGACCCTTCCAAACAAAATTATTCTGTGATTCTGTAGATCACAGGAGTGCTTGGTTAACTTAAAGACCCAGATTTTACTCTCTGACAGTGCCCCAAATTTTGCTACTCTAACTTGCAGGAAATATACCAAGTTAGGGCTTCATCTGTGTTTGTGTTAAGATGAGTATGGCTGAACCTTGATTGATCTCAGGTGATTATATTTGCCTATGACAATCCACTTGTGAGTGAATGCTAAAATGCTGTTTCCCTCTCTTTTATATCATTTAAACAAGACAGAAAGAGCACACTGATTTTCCCAGGAAGGTATTTATTTCATATTACATAGTGTGATTTTTCACTAGTTACCAGCACAAGTCCTGCCAAGACTATGCAGGAAAAGAGATACAAATTGTGTGTGTTTATGTCAGTTTTTGCAACCTACTACTCTGTTCTGTTCTCTCTTCTTTTTTTATAGCATGTAGCAGCAAGCTCAGGTAGTGGACAAGATGATTTGAACAAGTTAACGAGGATTCTAGAGGCCATCCCAGCTATCAAATTCATCTGCCTGGACGTGGCAAATGGCTATTCAGAGTATTTTGTGGAGTTTGTGAAGTCCGTCCGTATGCTGTTCCCACATCACACCATTATGGTAAGTGTGTAGAAAGGGTGGAGGGTGTATGTGTGAGTGTTCTGTCCAGAAACAGGACCCACAGTTTGATTGGTAGGCATCAGAAGCTAGAAAAGGAAGGGAACGAAGGAAGGATGTTTAATAACAATTTGGCACTGTCCATCTTCCATTGTTGATGATTTCTGTGGGAATGTTTAGTGTGTGCTCTGATACAGCTGTTTGATTGAAATTGGCATGGAGGACTGGGTGGATCTAGTTCTTTTCCTACTCATGTCCTCCTTCCCACACTAGTTGAGACCCTTAATCATTAAGTGTATAGGTTTATTTTGGTGATTCCAAGCAGAGGTTTGCTGTGGGAATGTGCCAGCATTTCTGGCCAGCTGAGGTCAATGACTGATCACTGTGAAGACAGCTCAATGCACTGGTCCTTGCCCATGATAAGAATGAGAGGGGTGTTGAGGACAGCATTAACAGGGAGCAAAATGGTCAGCACTAGGACTTTTCATGGTGCTTTCTGTGATGTTGCTATCCCCTCTCAGAGTGCTAATTCCGTGCTTCCTTCAGCCCTTTTGCACTAAGGGTAGGATGTTTGCATGGACATGGAACTCCTTGCAGCAGAGTGCTACTTCTGCTTTTCCAGGGCTCTTGAAGAAATGTCTGAATTATTTCCATGAGAATAGCAGAAATCCTCAAACAAGCAGCAGATCTAAAATGAGGCTACCAGCCTTTCTTAAGCCAATGCCACAAAAAGTCATGTGTTTCGGCAACACTTGCCTACTTTTCCATGCCAGGGATAAAGCTTCATGCATGTAAAGTAAATGTAAAGTAAAAATGTTCCTAAATGCACATTCTGCCTTGGCTCAATAGAGAATACCATGTTCAAGCAGCTCAGGGGAGGATGCATTCCTTTCTCCCATGTCGGAGGAAAGCAGTATTCTTGCTTCTGAATGATGGAAAATTGAAGTGGGCTGGAATGCTTGTTGGATTCTGGGTTATCATAGGCTAATGAATAAGCATTCTTCAACAGCTACCAGGAGACATAGGAACCATTTTGGTGTGGTCATATTTTCCATGGCTTTGGAGAGAGGTTTTGGAACTATGAAATTATAAATGTGGACCTTTAGAGCTTTCTGCTTCATGTTCACTGCAGTGAGAGAAGAAGCTGTTTCCTTGCTTTGGATCTGAAGTATTGTCCCTAGTGACATGATTACTCCAGTGTCTTTGTCTTTGAAGAGTTGTGGGATGGAGCTTAAATCACATAGTTAAAGCCAAAGATCGTCTCTATCAGGAGTGGAAGGAAAATCGTGTGTCGTGCTCCCCTCCACCTCCCCACAGATCGCTGACTTTTCTGAGTGAAGAGGGAACTCAGCCAAGATGAAGTGCCCAGAAGGCAGAGAAGGTCAATGTCAAAGTCAGTTATCAAGCCCAGATTTCATTCCAGGGTTCTTAAGCCAGTCTCAGCCACCTTCCATGACTGTTCAGTTGCCTTCCTGGTGTCTCTGCTTTTGTGGTTAAGGTTATTGTTACTTCAGGCCTCATTGTCCTGACAGCACCACAAGCACCACCTGCTTAAACACATTTACTGCCCTGACCTGTTTAGTTGCCTTTTCTGATTGTAGCTCCTTTCTCTGAATGTGGCTTAATATGGCTTATGTTTATCATCTCTGCACAGTGATAATTTCCGTTCCTAAAAACATGCTAACAAACTTGGGGTGTTCAAAAACCTTCAGTTTTCCAAAGCCTCTGTAGTCTGTTCATTCCTGAAGGTGCCTGATTCAACTAGACACCCACCTCTACCCTGCTTCCAAGTGAGTGCACACTCTGTGCCAAAATGGCCTTTTGAAGCTGTTCCTGGCTGAAATGCAGGAGCTGGGTTAGGCTCCTTTTAATGGTAATTTGGAAGACATGTCCTGCTGCTACCTGTTCTGACTGCTTTGATGTGTCTGTGCTATGCCTGCAGTATGTTCTCTGCCGTTGTGGCTTTCAAACAAAAGGGCTAGCAGTTAAATAGGAGGTATAAAAATAAAGAAGCTTTCTCATAGCTGAAAGTGATCGCCAGGACCTTGCTGGCTGTCTTGTTTGCTTTCCTCAGCATGACTATTCATTCCACAGTCAGCTGCAGTGCAATACATAACAGTAACCCAACACTGGATCTCAGGGAATGTGTGCTCCCAGGGGCCATGTAATGGGTTCAGCTCTGAGGTTGAAAGGGGATGTGCAAAGCAACTGTGGTTAATGTAGTACTCTCTGTGGCCAATACTCCTGTGCAGATGGAGGATGTCTCTTGTGTAACAATCTTTCAAATGCATATTTTTGTCTTTTTAAATACTTGATTTTATAATCACATTACCTTACTTTCTCCTGCCTGGTTCTGACACAAGGTTTTTTCACTCCTGCATTTTATATTCATTTACAAAGAAGATCAGTTTGTCCATGGAATACCAAGGGTAGGGAAGACAAACAGACACAAAGGTACAACGTGATTTGCCTTAAATCACTCATCAGGTTGGGAATGGGGGAAGAAGGAGTATTTAAGTCTTCTGAGTTTCTCACAAGTGCCTCCAAGGACCAGGAAGATCCTGAGGAGGATCACCCATTGGGGTGTTTTGCTGTCACACAGCGTTACGTGCATCAATTGGGCTTGCTTGCTAAAGAAAACCTTTAATCAATGTTCATATGGAGGATCAGAGCTTTTATATTACAAGTTGCACAATCCTCATTTATTAGTTTAATTGTAGATGTTAGGGTTATTCCATCAGCCTGAACGTCTGTTTGCAAGCTAAGTCATTTTTGCCAGCAATGTTTGCCAAGTTTTTATCCTGAATTTTTCTTTTCATAGAATTCCTCTGTTCATGATACAGGACCAGCCTTGAGAGGGGGAGCAGGTAGTGTGGCAAGAAGAAAACTGAGGCAGGAACATACTTGGAGATACAGTAGCCAGACCCAAGATGTGGGCCAGAAAAGGAGACAAGCCGAACTGCAAAGTAGAAACGGGGAAACAGCAGGATCCAGAAACTGTTGCTCCTCCTTGGAGTCAGTAGCAGAACGTTTCTGGGCCTTAGTTGGAGGCAGGATTCAGTCAGGGAAAGCCATGTAGACTGTTTCCAGTTCATCCCTGGAACACACACCAGAGTCAGTGCACTCATAGCGTGTCCACCAGGGCTGAGGTCTCAGAACAGGGGGCAGACAGGATCCTGGGATAGTCGATTGTGATGCTGCTGAGCCTGTCTCAGGTCAGGCACAGTACTGAGAGCAAACACCCCTGGGTATGGCTCAGCCTTGCAAAGGGCATCTCCCTCCATCTCATGGTTAAGCACCCCTTGCTTTGGTGGGTGGGAAGTGTCCTTTGGCCGTCTTTCTGATAATGTGGAGGCACAGACTGTGCTTGCCTCTAGGATACAAGAAGAAAGTTTGAGAACTGTTGTCATAGACACTTCTCCCCAGCTCGATCCATTGCCATTTGCCAGCAGCTTTCAATCAGTGCAGCAGTGTTCCTGTCTTAGGCAGTATGAGTTGATATTTATAGCAGGCTTTCATGAGGCACAGTATCAAATGCCTGACTGAAATTCAGAGGCACTGCCCTACTGTGCTCACTAATTTTGTATCTCTGTCAGAGAAGCTGTAGTCTTTATAATCCTGTTAGGTAAAATCTTGATCTCATTAAAGTCAGAAGGGAAGCTCCCTTTGACTTTTCTGAGGCCAGGATTTTCCTCAGGACTGACCCACAGTTCAGCCATCCTGGATAGTGCTGGAATGACCCAGGACAATGCTCACTTGAAACCTTGTGCTGAGTGATGGTACATCACAATACTTGCACCAATTGTTGTGTTCCCTGACTACTTGTGTAAACAAACTATAATATGTATTGTCTGTAGTGACTTCATTGCGCAGGTTCCAATTGTGTTGGGTTATTTTAAATTAATTTTAAGTGGGTTTCATTTCTGTAGTCTCAGTCTTTCTAAATTGACCTTTTCAGATTTTTTTTTCAGTTGAAGTATTCTGACTTTACCGTATCAGTGGGGACTTCAAAAACCCTTTTGCCTTTATTCAGCTGTCCTACTGGTATCAGTGGTAAGGCAAGCATTGGTTTCAGTAAAGCAGAGTTCAGCTGGATGTGAGAAAACAGATTTTCCTTCTGCTGTGATACTGAGGTCTCTTCACATATAGATAGCTGTGCCTCATAGTGGTTTTTTGTGCTCTCTGAGGTCTGCAAAAGGTACCTAAAAGAAGCAAGCCTCTCCTTGGCAGGTTGGAGTCTGCTATGTAGAGCTGCACGTCTTCCTTGAAAATTTGTTAAGGATCTGCAGATTCAGAAAGACAGGAATCACTGATGTGTGTACATGCATTCCAGGAAAAAATGTATGCTGGGGACATAAGTGCTTTTCCCTGCTAGGATGAGCATTTTGAATCAACATATGCAGTTCCAACATTTTCTAGCAGTAACTTAACAGTAAACGTCTGGTTAGCATTTCTGAAGAGACAGTTTGACAACCCTCTATGCTCTGCTAATAAGGAGACACTGCTGTTTAAATTAAATACATATTAGATCCCAAATCTCAGGGAACCACTGACTTGCATACCTGCTCATTCCTGTTGTATCAATCTTTTGTATTGTTTTACCAAGTTGTAGTGTGGCATGTGTCATACAGCACAGGTGGTCATCTGCCTTCCAGAGGTAAACTGCTTCCTTCATGCCCTAAGTGATACACTCTCCATCACCCCTCCTTGGAATGTACAGCACTTAGTGTAACAAATTACCCCTGAGCAGAAAGGAAGCAGCACTTAGCTGAACACTGCACCTATTATATATTCTTTATTTCCTGACTGTTCTGTTTTACTTTTAATCAATATCGTGCTCTTTTGAGCAAAGTTAAGTGGTCCTGTGTCATAGACCACAAATTGCTGCTTTATATTATCATTGTTTTTATAAGTGCTTCAGGTGGTGGCTTGTCAGCTGTTTCAAGCAAATAAAGGGAGGAAGCAAAATTCAGTAAAAATAAATAAATGGTGAAATAGGAGTCAGAAATCAGTAAGTGGAGAACAGGCCTTGCCCAGTGTTCCCTGGGTGCCCTTCTGTTGACTTCAGCAGTAGCTATGTTTGAATAAAAGCTAAGAAAATACTAAGTAAGGATTTTAGAATTTGCCTTCTTCTTTGCCCATATCAATACTGCTATAAACACTTCCTAAGTCCTGCAGTATCATTATGTAAGACATTTGCTGAGCATCTCTAGATCTAAATTCAGATCTCCACAAATTAATAGCCCATCTTCATACTAGTGCAAAACAGGTGATGTTGAAAACTCGAGATTTATCTTGTTCAGTTCTTCTGGTTTAGGAACATTATGTACATGAGACACAAGCCACAGAGCTGAAATACAAACAAAATTGGTTTATAAATGTCCCAGAGTACTGAAGGAGCTAGCAAATGTTAGAGCAGGACCCCTTTCATCTCCTATCAAAGGTCTTGGGAGTCTGGGGTGATTCTTGCTGACAGAAGGTGAGACAGTGTTACTCCAGTTTACAAGAAGTGTATGAGGGAAGACCTGGGAAGCTAAACACTGAGAGGCATGGGGCATTGGCCACCTCTCTAGGAAGCCTGTTGTAGGGTTTGTCCACCCTCTTGCTTAAGAATTGATTACTCATGTCAGGCCTGAAACTCCCTGAGGGACACACCTTTGAGTCATTCATATGCATCCTGTCACTGGATCCCAGGGAGAACTCAGTACCTCCCTCTCTCCACTTCCCCTCCTCAGGAAGCTGTAGTGAGCAATGAGGTTACCTCTTGGCCACCTTCTCTCCAAGCTAGACAAACCCAGTGCCTTGGCCACTCCCCCCAGTACCTGCCTTTCAGGCCCATCACCAACTTTGCTACCTTCTCCTGGCACATTCAAAGACCTTCACATCCTTCTTAAATTGTGAGGTGCATTCTACAGGATTGCATTCCTGTACAGTGTTCCCTCAGAGTATGGGAATGCAGTTAGTACAGCTACAGTGAGTCGGTTCAGTGTGTGCTATGTCAGCATTCATTTGCCTTGTGCAGCCCTTTGCAGACAGGAAAGTGTGGTCTGAAAATGCACTGGCTAACAGTTTGTTTTCAAATGTAACTCAAAGGATACGTTTTAGCTCATAAATCTCCTTTGAATAGGATTCAAATGTCATTTGAAATCTTTGCTCTTTGAAGACTGTCTTTTCCCCAAAAGTCATCTGGACAGAGGACACTCCTGGCAAGGGAATTAATCTCTAGCCTCACTCTGACTGCTGATCCATCAGATCCACATTTAGACACATGCAAGGGTCTGTGTTGTCACACTGAGCTTGCATCAAAATGTTTCTTTGACTGAATAGACATAGACTGGCAGCTCGCTGCAGTGACTGCACCAGTTTTGCAAACCAATTACCAAGTGTGTGCTAGAAGGCTGTTTTGTAGTTTCTTTTATTAAAAGTATGAATAATTTCATCGCACTGGCATTCACAGCATCCATGGATCAGAAAGATGTGTATCTTATGGTATATTACTACAGGCCCCATACTCCATGCCACCTGAGGCTCTGACAGAAGAGACCCCCTACCTCAACAAGCCACGTGTGAAAAACTGTGCTCTAGGAATAGGTAAAACAATGTCAGGGGAAGTGCTACAAGTTTCTGCTACAGTTTAGAGTAGGTAAATGTTTCTAGAGGTATGAGTAGATCACAAGGTGACTGTGAGCCACCGTGTGACACAGGCAAATTCATTCTTGTGTGTCAGGCGATGTACTTCCAAAAAAGGCAAGCACTGTGCTAAGTCCTGGTGAGAACTTGCCTGTACCATTGTGGATAGTTCTCATTCCTCAGGTTCAAGAAAGATCTGTCTGATATGACTTCAAGGAAGTCTGTGAAGGTAAACAAAGACTAAGTAGTTGATTAGGGGTGTGGAGAGTCAATAGGAGAAGATTTCTAGAAGAAGGAAGACAAAGGCTGAGAGAACTGCCTTCACTTTAAACAAAGATAACAATGTAGGCAAAAGGAGGAAAAGTGCTACTGAAGTGCAAGAAAAAATATGGTAAAGAACACAAACCAATTCAGAATTTCCTTCAAAGAACAGTCACCCTAAACAGCATGCTCTCTGTATCTCTGCAAAGGTCATGCAGAGGGAACCAAACCCCTGTTTTTAACCACTGGTATCACCACAACCAAATGGTATGAATGCTCAGATTTATATAGTCTCTATGTACATACCCATTTTGGCACCAATGTACAAAATTAGAAGAATAGTACCTTCCCTATTCTTTCAGTGGGCAAAATGCTGAATCGTGAAGGAAAAAGGTATTTTCCAGAGTTTTGAACAAGATCTGAACATCTTCCTGCAAAGTGAGTTGGGCAAAAGGCTTGGAGCTCTCTAGGTTTTCCAGGAGAAATAGGTAGGGCAGGAGAGGTGGAGGAGTTCATTGTAGATAAGAGAGAAGACTAGCCCTCATGGTTGGGGATGATGTGGTTGAGAGCCTCTGGGTGAGGATTAGGGGGATGGATGACAAAGTAGATCTCCTGATGGGATGCTAAGGATCAGGGTTTACTGGACTAATTGTTAAATTCATTTGACTTGAGAATGTACCTGTACAATTGGTTTAATCTCAGTGGCACATGCACTGAACAGTATGGTGAATTATAGTCTTCCACAGTCTGTATAGTTCAACTTGTGAAAGCTCTGGATAAAACTTTACATATCATCTTTAGTCTTTATTGCAGTAGTGTTGAAATCTCCTGTACATATGATATTGTTCTTTTTGTCTAGGCAGGCAATGTGGTGACAGGAGAGATGGTAGAAGAACTTATTATTTCTGGAGCAGATATTATTAAAGTGGGTATTGGACCAGGTAAGTCAAATAAGGGTGGCTTTTGGTACCATTGGTGGAGGAGTTGTCCAGATGGAACCAGTCCATAATGCTGTTTTCTTGCCTGTTAGAATGCCAAGATCCACTCAGGTCAATAAAGTACCAGTAACCTAGCATGCAGTGTATTTAAGAAATACACAGACAGGGTGCTAGTGTTTCATACTGCACAGTGTTGCATATTGCTCCTTCAGTCAGTGAAGATGCCTGTTACTGGAAGCACTGGGCTGCCCGAGTTCCTGACATTATTGCTGATAACATGTTGTGTTTGGGAACACTTTTCTAGCCTGTTGGAAAGAGGATGAGTCGTCCGAGCTAAAGCTCAAAGCATACTGTGTTCAGGTGTCCACTTCTGCCAAGGAAAGATGGGTTTCTGAATAGCTTTATGATTTGTGTTCTGTGAAGTTGAGGTTATCCTTGTCAATGTCCTCAAAGATGCAATGGCAGTAATCGTGAATATAGATAGCTTTGCCTCTACCTCTTACTATTGCCTGGGAGCTAAAATTTACATTAATGCACTTACATACTATCTATCACTCTAACATTTCCATGGATAAATGAGAGAACCCTAAACTTCTTACAGTGTTTTTCCTGTCATCCCTTCCCTAATGATGTTGTCTGGCATACACTGCCATAATTGTTCTTTTTTTCCCCTCTCTCCTTGTGCCTTTCTTCACATGTTCCTTCTCTTGCTATTTTCTTCTTAGACTGCAGCTGGAGTCACCATATGTGGGCTAGATTTTAAAGTGGCTAACACAAATGCCACTGACAGTATAGCTGTGATCAGCCAGTGCAGTGCAGGCAGATGGTTTACTCTGCAGTGCCAAATAGTTAAGGTCCATGAATGGATAACTGGAGCAGAGAAAATGATGTAATAAACATTGTAGTTGTGCCCAGGAAGATGTCAAACAATAAATATTTTAAAATACATGAAGAATAAACAACAGAGATATCATAGTGTAATTGTCACAGGCAAATTCAGATTTAAAAGAAGAATAATTAGAGTTTGTAGCCTCAAACATGGAAATACGAGTAAATGCTGTATAATCCTCCCTGGAGATCTTCCTGAACAGGTCTTTACAAGTTGACCACGCAAATCCACAAGTAACAAATGTTCCTCCCTCAGGTCTTCAGGTTCTTTTCCAGATAATGATCCATCCTGTGGAAAATGGCAATGATTTATTATAAAGCATTACATACACTATAAAGTACAAGCCCTATGGAAATTATATTAAAACTAATTTTCTCACTGTTTTGCAAGAATTCTTCTCAGTGTTTTCACTTTGTCAGTTCTTTGAAGAATCTTTGGTAACTTTTGCTTTACTTGTAGCTTGAGTATACCTGGTTATCAGCTGAATGAAGGCATCCAGATTTCACTGTATTTGGTTTAGAATCTGTTTTGAAATTCTTGTTATCATGCAGACCTTTTAGTCTGTGTCCAAAATTATAGGACCTAGACTGGCAAAAAGCAATTTTGACTCTTAATTTGAGGAAGAAAATAGAGAAGGCATTCCAAAAGGTCTATAGCCATGTTGCTGTGTTGAAGTATAATTAAATTGGGGTTTATATACATATGTGTGTATGATCATTTTTATCAATACATACATGCATGCACCAGGTATGTGTATAAATAATACAGTTCAATGATTAGATATAGTTTATATATTTCCCTTCATGTTGCACTATACAACTTTCAGATGATTACTTATCTCACTTTTTAAATGCTATGTGCTGATTTTTTTATATTCTCCAAAATGGCAGTTAAACAACTATTTCTGCCTTCAGTATTAAACAAAAGATGGGAAAATTGTTTAAAAAAAAAAAAACAGGCACAGATTTTACCGCAGAATTATTTCTTTAAACATGCAGAAAAGATATAGAAATATTTATTAGAAGAAATATTCATGTAATAAATGCTGCTGCTGAGTCTCACAGGTTGTGATTCTAGTCCTGTTGTCCCTTCCCTTCAGGCACCTCAGTCAGATTTGCTTTCTTGTGAAGCAGTAGTTCCCTCACTGAGAAGCATTACTGATGACACCTAAACTGGGACTTGCCCTGGAGAAGAAGGGGGGGACATTGGTCTCCTCAGCCACAGCTCCCATGAAGTTGTGTGAGAACATTTAAAAACTCAAGTTCCTTTTATCTGTGAGAAGCCACCATTGTCCATAGAGACTTCTTGAGAGAAAAATTATGCAGATAGAAACACATTTTTTTTGTATAATTTCTGTCATCCTGATGGGCTGTGTTTATTCCTCTCATTCTCTTGTCTAGGTTCTGTGTGTACCACTCGGATTAAGACAGGGGTGGGCTATCCACAGCTAAGTGCTGTTATTGAGTGTGCAGACTCAGCACATGGCTTGAAAGGACATATCATCTCTGTAAGTAACTATCATCCCCTCTCAGATTCCCACTGTGCAAATTGTTGTAGAATAGGAGAATCAAGGAGTCCAGTACCCTGCATGTTAAAGCCTGGCCTTCTGTCATCTCCATTTGACTCCTGTATTGGCTCCTAGGACAGTCAGTGGAAATCCAGATGTAAAGAAACCAACTCTCTCTAACATGAAAAAGACATGGGCACCTCACTCTTGTTCATGCCTTTGGAAATCTGCTCCTTGCTCCCTGAATGGAGTAAGCTGTTACATAAACAGAATAGGAAGCTTGATTGTGTTTTCACTAGTGAAGCAAACAGTATTTCCTATGAAAGACTTCTGAAAAAGGAGTGGAATGTAAACATGGCTTTCCTCAGAGAGTGTGACTGAGGGGCAGGCAGGCAGTAGAGGGGAGTACAAGGTAAAATGATGCAAGCCCATCTGTGCCCTAGTTGGATTGATTCAGATAGCATCCTCACAGAGCTCTCTGCACAGGGGCAGGAGTGTTCAAGGTGGCTCTTTTGAGCACGGCTGTCACGTGAGCCACTTATGTTCTCACCAAACTCTGGGGAAACAACAAGCCTGTGGAGGAAAAAGAGCATCTGTCTGTATTGCCTGCTAATGGCAGTTTCCACTCCATCAGCAAGACTGGCTTCACCTCACACAGAGAGGAAATGGCTAAGCAAGGCCCCAGACTGAGCTAGAGTGCAGTCTGCAGCACCCTAAGGTCCTGTGTGCTTGGGCACACACAGGCAGGCAGCATGTCCTGGCTGTGTCAGGCTGGCACAGCCTCTGCAGGCTGCCTGTGAGGCAGCTGCTGATGGGGAGGGCACAGGGGCTCACCTGTGCACTGTGCTGTGCTCACAGCCAGCAGCCTCCCTCAGCTGCCATAGGAGAGACCACACACTGGGTTTTAGATCTACTGCCAAGATAAATCATTGGAAGGCCCTAGTTTGTTTGACCTGGTTGGGATGAGTATCCATGTGAGGAAGGGGGAGTGTTGTGTTGTGTTGTTGAGGAGGGAGGTGAGAGGAAATCAGAGTGATTTGGGATGGGCAAAGGGTTTGACTGGGTCTCTTGGAGTATAATGGAGCAGGAATATGTTTTACAGTCAGATCTATTTTGCTCTTTATTGTTAATGAATATGCATTCCCTCCTCTCCATGGCTCCTCTATATGAATTTTGCAGAAAAAAAGAAAAGCAGCCTGTGATTTTTATGACTTGGGCAGTATTGCAAATGGTTCTGTCTATAACAGACAGTAGAATGTGTGCAATAGAGCATGAAAGCCTCACTAGTTACTGTGAAGGCTGGGTAAGTATAGGTGTCATCCTGGCAGTGATGCTCAGAGACCCATCTTAGTTTTGCAATAATAATGTTCTGCTAGCAGCCCACAGAAGAATGCTGTTATCCTGATTTTTACAAGAAAACAGGGAGTGTGTACTTAAGACTGCTAAAAAATTAGATGATTCTGTATTGTATCTCCTTTCCTGTTTTGGGAATGGATCAGTTCTTGACTTGCTCAGGTTTCAGTGATCCCACACCTATCAGCCCCCTAGACATTATGGGGGAATATAGGAGGGCAATTTGATACCTGTCTACTATCAACATCTAGGCCAAGAGAAATATTTTCAGCTGCAGCTGCGGTCTGTAACATCACTTCAGCTCAACTCTGACACCCAGTCTAGGAAGAGTAAAGCAAGGGTAAAGATATGCCTGAATTCTAGACCATTCAGATGGGTATTTGTATATTTATTAGGGAAAGAAGAGGCTGGACTTGCATGGTTTTTGCCAGAGCTCTGGCAAGACTATCATGGAAGAGAGGTGTCCTCATGACAGAAAAACACCATATGGCAGCAATTCTAAGAATAGAATTGGGTCTGGTGGCAACAAGTGTACATGGCATCCCTCAAAATGTCTCACTGCTGTCTTTCTGGGGATTGAAGAATGGGCACACCCTACCTGACCCAAAAGAAATCCCTACAGGCAGAGTATTACCATGGCTATCTATGTCAGCTCCCCAGGAAAAAATGTGTCTGACAATTTTTTGTTATGTTGATATGGAAGTAGCAGGAAGGATATGAAAATATTCAAAGCCTACCAGCTAGCTTCATGTGGATTATAGCTAATGATGTGGTATGGGTTAGTCCCTTGGGGCACTTTCTTGTATCCACTTCTGTCTTGCCCAGTATTTTCATCAAGTTGTTCTAGTTCTTGTTAATGCTGGTGCAACTTCCATATGAAGGAAAAAACACTGTCAGAATGAGGAAGTGGTGGTGTTGAGTACAGTATAGGCACTGCACGGAACACAGCACAACTGAACCCTGATCTTAAGGAGCTCTGCTAGGATAGGAGCACAAACTGGGATTTTAACGTTCCTATTACTGAAGTTATGTATGATTTTTGGAGCTGATACCTTGACAAAGAAGGTGACAATTTTCAGTCAGACATGATAGTCCAAGTGAACACCTGGTGTCTGTATAGTCATTTACACAGAGAAGTAGGAGGTAAAATTGCACCAGTTACTTTCCTCATGCTAAATTATCTGTAAGACTCAAAGCTTGCCTCAGAAATGAATCTTTCATGACTCACTGAAAGCAGAGAGGAAACCCTCCCTAAGATACAGACACAGTTTCTGTCCCATGCTGTGTGTCTGGGAGCCAGTAGTGTCAATTTTCATTCTTGCTAATCCATTGGCCTTGAGAAAGTGCTGCAGTGGGTTACAGGAGGGGGCCTGCTTGAGATAAAGTTTCTGTTTCTTGTAGGTCAGAGGACTCCTCTGCTGGATAGAGAGGCAGTCACATATTCTAGTAAGCCAGCAATGTGGGGAATGGAAAGCAGCCTTGCATGTGTCCTCTCTCATGTGGCTATCATTCGACAGAGATCCCTGTTTCCCCTTCACCCTGCCTGGGTGATGGGTCACCAGCATTCAGTGAAAAGAATGACTAAGGGCTTCTTCACCCAGCTACTGCCCTACTGTCTCATTTTCCACACAGAAATATACCCAGTATATGTAGTTCAGAATAAAGCACCATATGCATTGTTTTTACTGCTGTATTTGCCACACACTTTATATATAATAGCTGTCTGATTGCTGATTCTGTAGAAAGCACTGGTTATGCAGTTTATTATAAAGGTTGCTTGAAACATAAATCATAGTCACAAACTCATTATAAATTGCATATAGTATTCAACCAGTGCATACTGGTTTTCCATGCTGTATTTTTTTTTCCTTTGGGTTAAATTTTGTTGCTGTTAAATAGCATATCTATCTGGAGAACAAGACTGGGGACAATAACATCAGCCACACTAAAGTAATTCTGTTGACTGGAAAGCTGCTTTCCTCCCTGCTTGTTCCTAGCACTCGCTTGGCTCAGACTCATGCTCTCTACAGGTTCCATGACCATAACCTTTTCCAGTAGTCTTACTTTGGAATTATGCCAGTTCTCCTGAATTCGGGGCAGATTTTTACAAATGAATTTCCCCAGGGTTTTGAGGTAGAGACTGAGCCTGCAGCAAGCTCTGTAACTGAAGCCCAGCCATCTACAAGTAATTTTGAACGCAGACCCAGGGCCCTGTTGGGACAAGCTGAATTTCAAGGGGAAGCTTCTGAGGCAATGCAGCAGCAGAACAGTCTTACTTTGTAAACAGAGTGCCTGATTTTTCACATGGAATGAAGGGCTTTATTGCATATAGCTTTATTTTATAGCATCTTCTGACATAAGTGCTTAGGATGTTCCCTTTTTTGTTTCCCTTTCTGTGAATTGCTAAATTTACCTGCTTATCTGAAGTAACTGGAAACATCTACAGATAAAGAAGGGCTGTGAATCATCAGTGTCAGTTCCTTTTATCTTAAATGGTAACCAGCGAGCTTTTGGGCAAGTCTCTTAAGCTGCTCAGCATTTTGTGAATTGGTAACATTCAGAGTGATATTTTTCGAAGACAGTGATTAATGGTTACACAGCAAGGCCCCCCATCGTCTTGGTACTTCCAAAAGCATAAAACCTTCATCACTGCCACTACTGGGTTAGTGATAAAAGTCAGACACTGAGCCACCCAACAACAACTGACTGCAACCCACCTACCAAAGAGCATTCAGAGCCCATGTCTCTCAGACAGTAAGAGTCTTAAAACTGTTCTTTGAAGATTATTAGACCCTTGTTTCTACCTTGGCTCTTCCTCCCCTGACACATGCACATGCACTCACACCTTCCTCCAGGCTATGTCAGACTTGTTAGAGGGGAAGAATTGCACAAGCAGAGCCCTTAAAAGGAGAGAGAGATTTAGCTGTCAGCCCAGCACTCATTCCTGGAGCTGACAGCAAGGGTGTCTAAGCTCAACAAAAGGCATAATGTGCTAAAGGTTATCAGCAAATGGAATGAAAACCTTTAAAGTTCTACCAGGCGCTGTTTGCAGTGGGGTGCCCTTTGAGAAGCCACTCACTTTTGGATCCACCTGCTCAGTTTGTGTCTGAATCCTTTTCTGGGTACAAAGAGTTTCTAACCCACAGCCCTGCTGCCAGCTGCCCATCAAAGCCAGCTCTAATGTGGCTGATGGGGGGCATGTCTGGCTGTGCTCTGCTGCAGGTCATGCACAGCCATGAATTTCTGCCAACGGGGAGGTGAAGCAGCGTGAGGTAACCAGCCAGTCTAGGGGGTAGCTTCAAAACCAGGAAGGATGTTGGCAGTCTGCAATGGATTCAGGTCATCAAAGGAATGGGGAGCTCTCCTTTACAATGACTGTGTAAAAGATCTTTCATCTGATGCTCAGACCTTTACAAGTCCTAAAGAACCATAGCGCATGATGAGCTCTGCTATGTGCCGTTCCTTTTTTACAGCTCTATCACACATACACAGCCTCCCTCCCCTCAGCTGAAACCCCTTTATCAGCCACTGCTTTGCACTGAAACTGAAATGCATAGGTCTAAAATGCTAAAGATTCAGAGTGGTGTTATTTCCTTACCAAGCCCATAGCAAACAGTAAGGAGTAGGATGAGAGGTTCATTTTCACTTACCAAAGATTAGATTAACCAGGTTTCTTAGAGATTAGCAGATAAAAATCCAACATAGTTGATGGTATATTCCCTCACCCCTCCCACTGTGACCTTTTAATGTATTGTAAACTGCTGAGAAAGTTATTTTAAATGTCTTTGGTGGTTTAAGGTGTAGAGGATTGTGGTACCTCTGCATCACACAGCCTTTGATTAAAATGGCAAGGGATGATTCAAATTATCAGAGGAGGTTTTGTTTTCTGGTTTCTGGGATTTGGGAACTTGCAGTCAGGAATTTGCATTGCTGCTGTTACCAGTGATATTATCAGTAGACTGTTCCGTAGAGTAGGTGAGCCTGAAGGAGGTAAGCAGTGGAAAGGATCACCTGGATTCCCTGAAAACGTAGCCAAGATCGTACATACCAAGTGCGCAGTCAGCTCTCTTGACACGCTGTTCCTGAGCAGGAGCCACAGCGCTGCAGGTCGCAGAGCTCCAGTGCTCACTGGGTCCCTGAGTGACCTCGCTGCCACTCACTGTCGTCTTTTGTTTGTGCAGGACGGAGGATGCAACTGCCCAGGAGATGTCGCCAAAGCGTTTGGTAAGGATGTTGTGTTGTGACACCCCCACGTGTTTCCAGCGCCCCTGGCAGCAGGGATGCAGGAATCGGTTTGTAATCAATTAGCAGGAGGTTACCTTCGTCCCCGAGGGTGACTCCAGTGAAATTAATGCACCAGGCGTGAATTTGCTCTTTGGAACAGACAGTCCAAATTCTGCAGTGCAAAACATAGAGTGGTCAAAGTGCTATTTAGAAATTATCTGCCAGGTGTGTAGGAGATACAGCCACTGGAAGAGTAATACAAAGAAAACTGATAAGGGTTTCTTCTGAGTAGGGTTCAGGCATGCCTGTAACATTGCCAGATCTGGCTGACTTGAGCCTTGAGTGGAAGACGAGCTGGTGGAATGCATGTTGGACAGAAGAACAAAACAAAAAGGCAGGCCAGATCCCTAGAGATGTTCTTGGGATCAGCTGTCCACTTGAAGAGATGAGATTTTATTTATACTGTATCCCCTAGAGCTAAGCAGATGTCTAAAACATCTAAGTTAATAATTAACAGATTTTTCTTTCATGCCAGTAAGTTCAGTGAATTGCACCAGCTCTTGGTGATAGAATAGAGGATTTATCTGTGAGCACTGTCTGCTGGGCATGAAAGTTATGTTGGCATCGGGGGGTCAAACTCATGATTGTCACTTATCCATAACCTTCTTACAGCAGCATATGGGAAACAGGCACTAAATGCATCCTGAGATGACAAGACATTTAAAGGTACTCCCCCACCTCCCAAAATGCCAGACTCTTTGGAGGTGTCAAGTAGGGTAATGCCTGGAATACAGTGGGACAGCAGTCTCTCACTGGGATTTCAGGGTGGTATGAAAACAAGAGATAGCACATTGTGATACAGAATGTCTGCTTTGCAGGAAGATTTGCAAGTTTGGAAAGTAGAGGCACGCCTAAACTCAGCTTACAGACCTGCCAAGAAAAACTCTAGGCCTCCTGGAAAGGTTGAAACCAAAATCTGTCTTCTAAGTTTGCAGACAGCTCCTGTTTTGAGACAGGTCAGATGACAAGGAAGACTTCATTAGAGAATTCTAAGCACAGCTGTGGAGTGATTGCTACCAGCAAGGAATGTGCTTGGTCAGAGAATTTCACATAACCCTTGTGTTACCCAGTGGTGATGTGATGCAGGGAATGGATACTTCCAGTTGGGTGATTCCAACATAACTGAACAGCAGCATCCACCCTCTTAGACAAGACTGTATTAAAAAATGCCAAACCTCTGCTCAGCCCTCATTCTGACATGCTGCCTGCAGTGAGGTCTTTGTTCTGCCTTTCTCTGGCTCCACAGCTCACCAAGTTCTTACTGGTGATGTGGTCCTTGGGAGCTTGTGAACTGAGACTGTGACCTCACTGTATTCCCAGCTGTCTGCCTGTGGAAAAGGTCTTTCTTCAACAAGAGCATTTCCAGAAGTTAGAACAACAGGAAGCAATTACACGGTGTTTCAAATGTTTTTCTTTGTGGTGTGTATAACAAGTCTGAAAGATCCTTGTGGTCTCTTAGGGCTAACTGAACCTGAACATGCTTGAAACCTGTGAAGAGACAGCTTCTGGTTTTCCTGTTAATCAGGAGGTGCTGGGATTCACAGTGATACATGTCTGAAGGCTGCCACAGAATTATTCCTTGGGCAGAGGAGCATCAGAAAGCTGACATTTTGCAGGCAGTAGTTACACTCTTGATTGTAGCCCAGACAGATGGGACAGCTTGTGTGTCACAGCTACAGAGCTGGAAATGGTGGAGATGACCCTGAGGCAATAAACTTACTGTATCTGGTTATTTGCAGTTGAGGCAGACACACTGTGAACATCTGACGAGCTGGGCCCAGGTGTGCATTTGTCAAAAGTATGTGGCAAAATAAGCTTTGAGGTCACAATAATTACTACCAGTGTTTATTGAATGCTACTGAAGTGATTGGCTACCTGAGCCTCGTAGGACGTAGCCACCATGCCAAACGTGTACAAGTTAAAGCTTTGACACTGAATTGTCTAGCACAGACCTCTTGTGCTTGAGTTACATGAATGTATTGGATAGCAAAGACCTGGGGATAAAACACACAGATGGACAGGTTCATCTAGGGATGAAAGCCAGGACAAAGTGTGGACAAGAGACACAAAGAGGACCTTTAGTTAAAGTAATTATGCTGTCTCTTTCTGGTGGCTCACTGTAAAATCTTCATGGGATGGGATAATTCACTGTAAAGCAGTGACAAAGCATCCATTTGAATCATGGGAAGTGTGAGGGAGTCCCAAATGTGAAGACTAGCACTGACAAATGGCTAAAGGTGTGACTGGAGGAGCCAGGTTCTTGGAAACAGGAGGAGTAGAGTGGATTGAGTGAGAGAATTGTGAAGAACCAAGAAGTAGATGTTGAGAAGCTTTAAGCTGACACCACTGACTGGTGCCAGGACTCAGAGGCAGATTGGGCATTTTGACAGAGGGAAAACAAGGTGGAAGCTTATTTAAAAACACAAGAAACAGGGAAGTACTGAAAGTGAGGGACAGAAATGCTGGGAGAAACATACTTTGGGAAAGACTGCTAACATTCTGGAACTGCTGGATGGGAACCTGGTATGGATTTGGTAAACTGGAGATGTCACTGCCATCTGGGTATTAGAGATGATAATGAAAAAGATGTAGGTTGATAGGAAAGAAAAGAGCTGTTTTGAAGCAGGAGTGAGAGAAAGCATGAAAAACTTTATGCTGGGGTCTCAGATGGTTCATATAACTGAACCCTTGGAAAGGCTGATAACATGAACATATTTCTCAGAATGCTCCAGGGAGGCAGTAGTCTCCTTTTTTAATGATGAGAAGTCAAAGCACAGAAATGCTAAGTTCATTTGCCTGAGGTCACATATATTTTTGTGACACAGCCAGGAAAGAGTGTGCCTTTTGAATCCTGTGCCAGCATCTGTAACACATTACTGCTGTTCCTTACAGCAGCAGTGAGAAGAGATGCAGGAGCAGGGAAGGAAAAATCATATGGAAAAGTCAACTGGGGACATGCACTAGTTCCAGATTATACCAGATCGCACTGGCTTTTTCTCCTGTGTTTAATAGCTCTGTGTGTACCTAGTGTTGCAAAGCTCGCTGGCTCAGCTGGAGCACAGGTGAATGTCGATTCCAGGGCAAGTTCTGGTCCAGGCAAACTTACACTGCATCTGCCTGGAGGGCTGCCCAGCCCACAAATGCAGGCTGACTCCAGCTGAATTTGTGCAGAGCCAATCTGGTTATCAGTGACTTGTATAATCAGGCATACAAAAGACATCTGAGGGACTCTGTCCAGATCCAGCAGAACTGTGTGAGTGCTGCAAGCTTGGGCTGGCGTCAGCACTGCTATTCTGTAATGGCTTGAAAGAGGAGGGGCTGTGAAATGTGAATGAGTAAAATGAGCCCAGATACAGCATAGGCCTCAAGAGGAAAGTCAGTGCACTACAGCGACGTTGTGTAAAAACAGGATGAGTCCGGCCAGCTCTGGGTGAGCTACTGGGATGCTTGTGTGCAACATACCCCATCACATCCTTTATCATCTAGGGGGTCGTTGCCAGGTGTTCCCACTCCCCCACAACCTGAAATAATGGCACACTGTCAATCTGTACTTGAAAACAAAAGACTGCAGATGGATGTTGCAAACATCACCAGTGGTTCTGGTGGTTATACATGAAAAACATGCCTAAGTTAAAGACCATGCTAAAAACTATATTCTCCTGGTCAGATATTAACTGATAAAAACATAAAGGAACAGACTTGAAACTTTCAGATATCTTTGCAACACTGAAGCACAGTGGAAGGTTCTGGAGAACACTGGAGAAGTATATTTAATATGGGCTTGTCATTTCTGGAGCAGCAGGGCAGCAAGCATGTGTCGTTTCAATGTTTAGATGTGCTGCATCTGCTCTAACATAGCTCCTCTCTTCTGGAAGAGCTTGATGAATTATGTTGTAGTTTGCAAAAGTTACTCAAGTTGGATGAGTTTCAATCCTGTGATTCAAACATATTTGCTTCCCTCCCCAAAAATATGCAGCCAAAAAGAAAATAATAAATAGATACTGAAGTGCACAGGAACCAAAATTCTGTGATTCCGAAGTGTAGATTTCATGAGCCTTTTGCATTAACAATTTGGAGGCTGTAAGACCCACAACCAAGAATGGCACTAGAATTGGGGATCAGGAGATAGTATTGACAAGGCAAACAGTCCAGAATGTCTTTTGGTGGGCTTTTTGTTTAAATGCCTTCTTTGGAGCCTTGACCTCAAGTCTGTCCCTCCTTCCTCATGTTTTCTTCCACCCCTGAAGAAGACATGAACTAGATTTCCCAGGGTGCTTATTTTTTGCAAAGATGGAGCAAGGGTGTGCCAGGTAGCAACAGGAGTTTGCCACCAGTAATTAAAAGATGAGTATTCCCTTTGTTTTTGGCAGGTAAATAGTAGTGGCAAGCATGAGTCGAACCAAGACTTCAAAACTCAGCCATCTGAAACAAGAGAGCTCAGGAGAAATCTGCCAGTTAGCTGACATGGTAGGACACCTGAATGGGTGCCTGGCTATAAATATTGCTTGTGATGTGCTTCATTTTTAATATCCCTTTACTATGGTCATGGTGTTCCTTTAAAGCAGTGACCAGGGAGAGGGAGATGAGGTCAGCAGAGCAGCTGGGTGCTCTGCCCCCAGGCACTGCTGCCAGCTCTGCTCTTTGGCAAAGGGCTGGAGGGAGGAACTGGCACACTTCACCCTGCCATGTGTTCTAAGATCAAAATATTCCTAAATTCAGGTTTGGCAGAAGCTGAGCAGATTTGACAGTGATTTCACTTACTTTTCAGATTTCAAGGTCTGGTGCTATTGTCTGGATAGTGACAGAGATCAGAGCAAATCCTAATTCCAGGTTTACCTAGTCTGGGATCTCCCCAGAGTTTGGAAATGTTCTTAACAGGATGTGTATAGCTCAAGCTCATCTGCTTTCTGTGAAGTGAGGTTTATAGCTCAATTCTTCTGCCAGTTCTGGGAAGAAGCTGAGCAGGGGGGAGACCTATTCAGACATGTTGAAGAAGCAGAGAGTATGAACAGGAAAATGCTTTGTTTCAGGGCTGGGTCACCACAGGCTTATAAAAGACTAAGAGACAAACTTTTCCAAGCACAACTAGATACGCCAAAATATCACAGGAGGAGCTGCTGGTGGAATAGTTCCAGCCCAGCTGGAAATATTGGAGATCACAGTAGAAAACCAAGAATGATTCCAAAAACCTTCTTCCTGATCTTACTCCCAGTGGAGCCAACTTCATGATTTACAAAGCCAGAGGAGATAGACAGACTGAATAGTCATGACTGAGTATTCAGTGTTGCTATTCAGTATCTGGAACATATTTAGGAGTTGTAGCTATGGGTTAGACCTCCTTCGTGGTGCATGCTGAGAACCACAGAACCCAGGGGTGGTGGTCCTTGGCCCAGAATTTTTAAACAGGAACCAAATGCAGACCCATCCAGATCTCTTTGACTAGGGATCATCTAGTCGCATATGGCTGATGAACTTGAAAAGTCCATTATTTCAATTAAAAATTTGCTTGTTTTATTTTGTTGCTGGGAGGAGTACATTACATTCATGAGTCTGCTTTTCTTCAGGGTACATGTCCACTCACAGCTTGTGGCCTAGAAAGCTCTTGAAGTAGGAGCCATCCACTTCTCTGTACAGCATTGAGCTCAACAGGTCCCAGCCTTGTGTTTAGGACTTCTGATTGCTGCAGTCACAGTTAATAAGGAATTGTGCTCAGATACTATTATGAAGTAAAGGGTTAAAACTGAATTTGAAAATAAAAGACTGTGGGGTAGAGTAGAATAAGCTATATCTTTGTCATTGTAACAGAAAAGTATTTTTTCCATTTGAAGTACCAGAGAAATACAATTCAGCCTGTGTCAGTTCTACAGTAAAGCTTTTCCTCCAAGTTTGCTGTGACTATTACAGAAGGGGACTCTGTACCAAACTTTTAAATGCTGGCTATTGTTTCTGGAGATCACTGTTCTTGCTTTGTCTTTCACCTTCTTCTCCTTTCCCTGCTTTCTGACGTGTCCCTTTGCTCATCACAGGAGCTGGTGCTGACTTTGTCATGATTGGAGGAATGTTTGCAGGCCATGACCAGAGCGCTGGAGACATTATAGAAAAGAATGGCAAGAAGGTGAAACTGTTCTATGGAATGAGCTCTGATACAGCCATGATGAAGCATGCAGGAGGGGTTGCTGAATACAGGTATGAATTCCACACAGGAGCAATTGCATTGAGCCATTTGTCCAGGAGCTTCTGGAGCAGAATTGTGCAAAAGGAAACAAGCCCATGTTGCTACTCCCATTGAAGAAGTTGTTGCCTACACTTATGACAGCAGATCTGAGGGAGGGATGACATCCTGAGGGAGACAAAGAGCTAAAGTTGGCTATCTGAGGGCAGTGATGTTCACTTGTTTGCAGCTGGTGTGGTGTGCTGTCCCTGCAGCACCAGCTGTGTGGTCTGGGAAGTCATTAGGCACTCTTCTGACTTTATTGGTCCCTCAGGATGTGTATGAACTAAATGCTGGAACATGGCATAAAAGGCTGCCATTTCTGTCCTTATACTTGTCCACGTTGGGTGTCCTGTTGGTGTGGGGATTCCCAACTAACCCACATGCTCCCTTCTGTTTGCAGTGCTGATGAACTGGTGAAGCTCAGCTGGGGTTTCCCCAGTATGGAGATAAGGGCCCAGGACCTCCAAAGCACTCAGTCACCAGCAGCAGCCCCAGAACTCCCTTCTGCATTTGCTGGGCAGTCTTCTTAGGCATCAGAAGCCTGCTGTAGAGTTTTCACACCCCTCTTTTGGTAACAGATCACCAGAGTAGCCTCAAATAATGCAGAAGCTTAGTTTTTGAGCTAAAATCCTCGGGGGAGAGGAAGGAAGAGAGATTTTAGAAAGGAATCTGTTGTCCATTGCTATTTTACTGCAGAAAGTGCTGAGAATTTGGACTTTTTGAAAAAGCAGATGACACCAGAAAACTTCTGTGTCTGTTCTCTTACAAGTGGCAGTCAGAGTCACTACCCTCGGACAAACATGGTTCTTACATACTTTGTTAGAGAATAACTCCTGTCTTACAGTAAACACTGCTTTATTGAGGGGTCCCTTTTGATTCTTCTCTGCTGGTGTAGATTCAGGCTCTGGTCCCATCTGGTAAACTGCTGTTTGCAAGTCTCAGACACAGTGACCTTACCTGCTGTTCCAGCCAGACACTCAGGATTGATGGGTTTTGTTGGCCTCATCTGCTACAACCTCTCCAGCTTACGGGTTTTTCCCAACGTGTCCAGCTGCTGCCACGGGTAAGAGTTGCAGCAGTGAAGGTGACAGCAAAGAATATAAAGCAGAATGGGATCCACAGAACCAAATGGAATTCACACTTTGACACAGAGACAAGCTGATATATAGCAATCCCAGATGTCATGCTACATTTGATCTCACCTCCTGTTCTTCACCCCAGCATTGACTCCTGTGGTGGTTTTTGTCTGCACCGTAAAACTGTGCATTAGTTCACGTAGCACATTGTGAAGAAGTGCAAAGCTCTGTAGAACACAAGACTCCTTCAGGGCATTTACAGCCATGTCCTTTGGCCTAAATCATGGCATCACAGAATCATTTGGGTTGGAAGGGACCTTTAAGGTTCATCTAGCCCAACCTCCACTGTAACGAGCAGGCGCATCTTCAACTAGATCAGATTTCTGAGAGCCCTGTCCAACTTGGCCTTGAGTGTTTCCAGGGATGGGGCAGCCACCTTGTCTCCGGGCAACCTGTTCAGTGTTTTTGCTTTCAAACACAACTGTTTATTTTCAGAAGAAAGAGCTGCACAGGAGGCCATCTGCATCTGAGATGACTTGAAATGGTGCACCAGAAAGATGTGCCTGCATATCCCTGGGCTTTGATTCACTTTGGCTTCATATGCTATTTTCCAGAAGCAGTGCTCAGTTTGGGGGCTCTTTTTTCTTTTTTTTTGTCCCCCAACAAACCTACTTGTCATCAAAGCCTCTGAACAAATGCTCTGAGTGGACAGCACTAATAGGTGTCTCATAAAAGTGGCAGCTGCCAATTGCATGGTGGTGCTGGCAACCTTTTACCTGAATGATCATTTCCTGTCCTGTGCTACCCTGTGCTTGAGTCAGCTGGAGTGTGGAAAAGGCCTGGTGCACGTCAGGCATTTAGTTAATGGCAGCTCCCTGAGAGGTCAGAGAGCAGCCCACGTGTGCTGCATGGATCTCAGTGCAGCATGGTCATCAGGGCCTGACCTCCACAGAGGTGGTGAAAGTTGCAGGAAAAGTTTGAGAAAGCTGGCTGTACTAAGGGGACAAAGGACTAAGGCAGCTCTTAAATTCTCTTCCATCTAGTTAGGTGTGGGTGATCTGGCAACAAAAATTATTGCCAGCAGGAGAACAAATTGACACTGGTCCCTCTTAAAAAGGAGATAAAGTGCAACTATTCAATCTTGTAGGAGCAAAGGATGTACAGAAAGAGGCTGTATTTGATTCAGTCTAGACAGACCCTTTGAAGTCATTATGGGCAATGCTATACAGATTTGGCTTGATCCATATCTGTATTTTGATTTGCATCCTCAATTTGAAAATTCCCTGGGGACCAAGTTCTGAAACTTTCTCAGCAACAAGGGAGCAGGAGAAGAGTCTGAAATTTTTATTCCCTGTTGAGATACTGCATTTCTGTGCCACTAGTGGGTAGCATAGAAGGAGTCTCCCAGTCAACTGCTAGATACAACAGCTCCAAACACTAAACCTGTGAACCTTGGCTCTTAACTATGAAAGTGCTGGTACTCATCTTCACTCTACAGCTGTGACACAGAGCTGGCTGCTTGTACCACCCTTGGTCTCAGTCTTCCTTGGCCTGTCCCAGCACAAGTGTCACTGTGGTTTAAAAATAGCAGCTGCTAAATCCAACACTGTAAATGTGCTGGGCATTGAAGGGGGATTTGAAGCAGCACAAGGCTTTGCTTTGAATTGCTCTTATAGTAAAAATTACAGGAAGTTTAATGACTTCCTAGTTAAGCTTATGGCAAGCTTGAACCAAAAGGGTTCTTAGTCAGCATTTTAAATGCTGGATACCCCAAACTCGACCCAAACAGGTCAAGTCAGCGGCACTTCTTTACATTCATTTAAAAAGCCCAGCTGTAAGTCTGTATTGGTGACCCAAATAAGCTGTTTTGTCTTTTAAAGAGCCTGAGCACTCACAGTCTGTTATTCAAGCAGTGGGGAACTCAGTGTGCTCCATCCCCTGCAGAATCAGACTGCTTGTCACTTAACTTCATCTTCTCAAAATTACATGTGTTGGCTGGAGAACCTGAGCCTGCAGCAGTTACATTAAAACTGACAGGTAAGGTAAGATGGCTGTAGCAGGGGATAAAGTCATGAGAGTAATTGTTTTTGTAATGAATATGTCAAGCTGATCCCATTTAACTTGTGTGCCCAGTTTCATTACTCTTGTGTCATTTATATATTGGCTTATTTTTACATTTTCACCTCCTTCCACGAGGAATATGGATCAGAGCTAGTGATTTCTGGAAGGCAGTTTTTATGTTTCTTTTGTGGGAGAAGAGAAATAAGGGAAGCAGGGACTGGGGCTGCATTGCAGTGTTGTTCAGTTTGAGCCAATTTGCTTTTGTTAACCCTTTTGAGATTTCACGGGTTTTGTGTGAACGCTGCAGTTCTGTTGTGGCCACTCAGCAATTCACAGCTGCTACTAAGCTGGGTTTGGGCACTATAACTGCAGGGTTTGAAATTTTGGCCACAGAGACAGAATAGCACCAACTGCTGCTTACCATCTTGTTGTGTATCCCAAATGACAGCCTGGAACACTTGCCCACAGTTCCTCCATTTCTTAAATGTCCCACTCAAAAGATTGCCTCATGACAGGGCAGCCTCACCCCTTTATTCTGACCCACATTCTGCTGGGCTGACAGAGTACATCACATCCAGCCTGCCAGGATTCCCACCCACCACACACATCCCTCCATGCAGCAGCCTTCAGCTGGCCAGGAGGGGCACCGCAGAGTGAGCCCTGTGAAAAAAGTCTGAAGCAAATGGTTCTCCCTTTCTATTCAGTGGCTGCTAAGAGTCAGAGGCACTGCTGAGAGCACCTGAGCACACCTTTCCCAGCTGCTGGGAGCCTCAATTGCTCTGTCATCACCTTTCTTCCTGAGAAGGGGTTACTTTTGGGTCATAACTCCAGGAGAGATGTCAGAGCTGCAAAACTCACAGCAGTTCTTGCTGACTTGCTTATGCAGCTCTCTGCCAAGTGTGCCAGCTTTTGTGACAGCCTGTGTAATCCATTGTCATGGTTTATCCCAGCAAACAGCTAAACACCACACAGGCACTTGCTTACTCCACTCCCCAGTGAGATGGGAGAGAGAACTGGGGAAAAAAAAATCGTGGGTTGAGACAGTTTAGTAGGACAGAAAGGGAAGGGATAATAATAATAATAACAACAGCATTAATAATATACAAAACAAGTGATACACACTTTTTCACCACTTGCCAACCAATGCCCAGCCAGTTCCTGAGCAGTGGTCCCAGCCAGCTTTCCACCCTAGTTTATATACTGAGCATGTTGCCACATGCTATGGAGTATCCCTTTGGCCAGTTTGGGTCAGCTGTCCTGGCTGTGTCCTATCCCAACTTCTTGTGTCCCCACAGCCTGATTGCTGGTGGAGTGGTGTGAGGAAGAGGAAAGTCCTTGACTTGAAGTAAGCACTGCTTGGCAATAACTAAAACATTGGTGTGTTACCAACATTATTTCCATCCTAAATCCAAAACAGAGCACTGTACCAGCTACTGGGAAAAAAATGAACTGTGTTTCAGCTGAAGCCCAGGACATCCATACGTGACCTGCTGTAGGCATTTGTTGCTGGCAAAAGAGTCTCTACTTGGGGATTTTTTACTTTGTTTTCTTTATTGCCAACTAATGCAGACTTCTAGTCTCTGCTGGGTAATTAACCAAACAGGTAAGTAAACACCTTTCCTCCCCCTTTTCCAGACTTCACTTAAGCCACACCTTTCTTCACCTTGCCATATCTCAACTCCCCTTAATTTCACCATAGGCCACAGTTAGGCACTGTGAGTTCCTTCAGTGAGAAAGGGGTAGCACAGGACATTGTGGTCATGTGTGTAATAGTTTCTCTCTGCTATGCCTTCCTTTTGTGCCTGCTCCACTGGGATGTCCATGGGACACAGTCTCTTTACAGCTGTCCCTTTTCTGGCATGAGTCACACAGGGGCTGCAGTCCCTTTGGGAGTGCACATCTCTAGCACAGAACACCTCCTTTCAAGGGTGCCTCTACCTGCACCTCTCCTCAGGCATGTCCAGGTGTGTCTCCTCTCCCAGGGGCTGCTGCTGTTTCTTAAATATGCTCAAGCAGAGGTGTCGTGCTCCCCTGACTCGCTGGAAGTTTGGTGGCTCACACCATTTTTGGAGCCAGGTGGAGCCATCTCTGGCATGATGCAGGTCATGGCCTTCTCCCACACAGGTTACACTGGCCACCTGTGTCACCTGGACCCTGCTATGTTTGCCCAGCACATCACCCATGTGGGTGCTCGTGGAAATCAGCTGGGTGCTCATCATATTGGGCACTCATGAATGTACTTAGGAGGGTGTTCGGACATAAGTAATTTGGGTGTGCATGCATGAACCAACTGGATGCTTATGCAAAAATTACTGTCCATTCATGCATGAATTAATTGGGCACTTATGCATTAATTTATTCAGTGCTCGTACATGAACTAATTTGGCACTCACACAAGAACACAGCAAGCCCAGCAATCTATGGTCTATACGTCACTCCTGGGCAAGGCATGTATCGAGGAACTCCTGGAACATTAATCCAGTGTGAACTCTTTCAACATTACAGTCTGAATGTATACAAGTTAAAAACTGCACTTTTCCTCCCTTTGGACCAGCCAGTAGGGATTAATACTGTAGCAGTGAACTTACTAAAATGTCTCTCCTCCATCCTGAGCACTGTATGAAAGAAGTTAACATCACAATTTTATACCCATATGGATATAGATCCCACCCCTGGGCCAGACTACAGCAGTTAATAGTGCACCAATGTGTGCATACACATAGTAAAATTCCACCCACGCTTTCCTGGGAACCAGATGACTCCTCAGCTTGGTGTGTGCAACACTTTAGCTCTTAAAATCCCCTTTCCTCTGGGGACAAGAGTATTGGGGTTAATGTTAGCACAGTGTGAGTATATATGAATCACAAACTTCCTCCCCTTATCCCCGTGGACAAGACTATGGAGCTAATCTTACACGTCTCTTATTGTGTGCTTCCCCCAGTACGGTATCTGCAGGTTACTCCTTGACATCTCACCAGCTCATCAGCTGACACCTAGAGGAGCAGTAGCACATGTTCAGCTGTCAAAGCCCTGGGGCTGTGTCATTAGGTGTTCACCACTTTTGCTCTCCATTCTGCTCTCCAAAGCCTAAAGTGGCAACCCACAAGCTCCAGCTTCCTAACGCCACCATAGCCACTGCAGGGATGTCTCCCAGGGGTCGTGGCTGTAACCATCACCCATTTCTGTAATTTTGCACTGAAAAAAGGACCACCAAGTGTTCATGCTTGTAGGAGCAACGTGCAACTTATGACCCACAGGATCCTCAAGCACGAATTACCAGGGAACTTACATTTGAACTGGTGGTGCATTCGTACATCAGCTAATTGGCCTCTCATGCATGAACTGAATGGGCAGTCATGCATGAATGCATTAAACCCTGCACTCCTTGCCCAGTGCAGCATGCAGAGCTCTGCTGATGGCAGGATGTGGTAGAATTTGCACTGTTTTCCTCAGCTCCTTGTGAGAGACATGCAGTGTCTCTCACAATCTTGCGAGAAGCTCCCTGGAGCATGAGCTGAACCTTCCCACTCTGGAAGAGGTGGGCATGGCCAAAAGCCAGGAATAGTGGCATGAGTGTCATTTCATGGGTCTGGCCTCTTCCTGCTGGCACTGGGGCTGAAAATAAAAGCCTGGGAACTCCCAGCAGCACAGGCCGTGCAACAGAGCCCTGTGCAGTCTGCGAGATGCCAGTGGCACATCCATCTTCCAGTGGCCACTCACTGCAGTGTTTATTTAAGAGTTTCAAGCAAGAGTCAATTACTCATCAGATGTAGGGAGATTAATCATGACTCCTTCCTCACGTGGCATATCAACACTTTGCCTTTATTGTCTCCCTAGGGCTGTGACCTCGCATTTAAACTAACAGGATGAAATATAGCCAGGCTCACAATGAAGCACCTCCATGTAGCAGCTGTTGCTGTTTTTAATGATTCACAAATGGAGCCTCCAAACAGGCATGCCTTTTCTTGTACTGTCCCCTGGAAACTTTTTTAAGAAAGAAGCAAATAAAGCCACATTTAGAACAATGACAGACCCTTGCCATGATTTCTGCCTCCATTTTGTAGGGCAGAAGGAAAGTGTCTTCTCTTCCCTCCATATTTGTCTTAGACCCTCCCTTGCCAAGGCTTGCCTGTCCAGAGGAACTAGTGTGCCAGGCAGAACAAGCTTGCTCTGAAGCCTAGTGAGATGAGCTGCTGATTAAGGGTCTCTGCTACAGGAGGGATTGGTGAACATGGGGTTGGAGAAAGCTGGAGGAGGAGTGCAGGTTATTCGCCTGGATTCTTCCACTGTGTAACTCTTCAGATGTGCTTTTTGGGAACAGTGCACTCTGTGCTGGCATGCATCAGCACTTGACAGTATTCACAGTTCAATGCTGTTTTTCTGGCCTTTTTGCCTGGCTCTGAATTGTGCTAGATCACCTTTTAGCTTCAAGGGACAGCTGTGCAGCAGGTTTCTGTAACAGGTTTCCCACTCTATCTTTGTGAGCTCTGGAGAATCACACTGGTGGGAGACAGCCAGAGCACTTCCATCTGTCTGATCGGTGACATGGGACAGAGCCCAGGGGCTGTAAAGCCTCTGTAGAGCTGTGCTGGGTGGTGCCTGCTGAGAACCAGCTCCAAAATTTCTCTATTTGAGTCTGGCCATTCCTTACACTTTAAAACTTGCAGCTCTCACAGTCAAATTTACCTTTCAGTAAGGCTGGAAGTTTCACTTGCTTGTAGGCAGATGGTAGAGGGGAGGAAGGGGCAGATCTGTAAATAAACTCATGGGATACTGGAGCATCTGCAAGATCTGTCTGCTTCTGGTTCTCAGTGGTGAGCAGAACTGAGGCGTTTCAGTGGCAGCAAAAGCAGCAAGCAGTAAAGCTGGGGGCACATTTGTAAACTGCAGCCTGCAGAGTATTAAGCTCCACATTTCTCCAGTAAAGACTCTCATGTTTTGCATCCAGACATGAATGCAGTGACTGATCTCTTCTCCAGGGCTTCGGAGGGCAAGACTGTGGAGGTACCGTACAGGGGGGATGTGGAACACACCATCCTGGACATCCTCGGCGGGCTGCGCTCCACCTGCACCTACGTGGGAGCTGCCAAACTCAAGGAACTGAGCAAGAGAACGACGTTCATCCGGGTCACCCAGCAGCACAACGAGGTCTTCTCTTAGCCTAGGCCTGGGGGGCTGGAGAGAGGGGTGGGGGAGAAGAGCAGGAAGGGCTGCTCTTTTCCTTTGCTTTCTCCTCCATGTTGTGTTAGTGGCAAGCTTCCCTCTCTTAGAATGGCAGTTTTGTAGTCACTGAAGGGGCTATGGCTGGGATTTGGAAGGGGAAGGTCATGCTATTAACACAGTGCCATTGATTCAAAATGCAATAGCCTCATCTTTTATTGTTGTGCCTATTTTATTTTTTAATCAACATTTCTTAACCTGTTTTTTTCCCCCTCTGATAAATTGCTGCTGAAACCTCAGTTAACAAGGAATTGGCTTGTACAGACATGGCTGTTAACGCCTGCACACATTCACACATTCCCTTTTTTAAGACTGACCTGTCAGCTACCACCACTTTCTGGCAGTGCACCTTTCAGAAATTGCAGGCTGGGAGAGAAAAAGATGCAAGAAATTTCATGGAGAAATAAAAAAGCAAAATTCTCTTAATCTTTTTTCTGGCCAAAGAATGGATGTTATGGCTCAGTTGTCAGCCTGCAAAATGTCAGAGGTGGATGGTAGATGAGGCCTGGCTGCTGGTGACATATGATCCTAAAAATGCCAGATCTCTCACTCTCAGTTCACAGGGCTGTTACTGCTGTTCTTACTTAAATCTCCCTATTCAATGGACTTGCCCCTTCAGAGAAGCTGGCACTGAATGTAGCAAAACCGTGCTGGCCCCCCTGCCCCCATCTGAGGAGATCATTCAGGTGAACACTGCAGAGCTTGCCTGCTTTATCATGAGTGCAGTTATTGAACTACCTGAGATCCTGCTTTTACCTGCTCTCTGGGAACAGGTTTTTAAGACATTGAAACTCAGCAACTGTAACCCTGACAAGGGGGGGACGGTTCTTGCAGTCCTCCCTGTTCCCTTGCCTGCTCACATCCATTTAGCAAAGACATAAAAACGCTGTGCAGTGCATTGTCTGTGGCCAGGTGGAGGAGGCCAGAGGGATCAAATTGCCTTCTGGTTATGTGGTACCACTCCTTTGCAGTCCTTGACACCATGTAAAGCAAGAGAGAGCTTTTGGCAGAACAGCCTGATTGATTGCAAGACACTGTCAGGCTGAGATGAAGTTAAAACATTTGCTCTAAAGGCAATAATGAATGTTGGAGACTCTGGGTAACACTTCAGTAAAGTGTAATGGCCTGCAAATTAATTGATAAATCACAATGAAAATTTCTTTGGAAATACAGGTTGCATCCACATGAGTACCACAGTAGCTCGATATGATAAATGATGTAAAAGTGAGCACCAATGAATTAATAATGCTTGGCCACTTACTTTAAACTGCTGCTGAGAAAATAATGCGGCTGATGTTGCTTCAATACTTCAGAGTCTTACTTTCCCCTCCTGTAGACATCTGTGGAAAGAGGCAGGCTTCCTTTGAAAAGCAAAAGAGTGATCTGTAGGAAAAGGAATAGCAAAGAGAAACTCTAGGATTAAACTCATACGCTACACTGCTCAAAAAGCCATGCACAAGGACTGGTACAATTGACCATGCTGAGAAGCAAATCCAGGCCACAAGCTGATCCCTGGTGATTTTGAAGTGTGTTGTGCACATTAGAAAAAGCACAGAATATCTTCTAAATTGCCTGGTATTTGAAATGTCTTCCATTTAACATGCAGGGCATACTTCTTAATTGTGGGATGTCTCCTTCCTCTGCCTTGGAAGTGGATAAGGGCCTTGATGTGAGCACAGGTTATGCTTGTGCTGGCTGCAAGGACCGTTTGTCCTGCCCATTTACCATAAGGGAATGTGAATGCAGAAGAGAAGCAGGCTCTGTGAATCCAGGCCCTGATCTCTGTTCCCTCCAGCCTGGAAGCATCATGTTAAGAAAATGCCAGGCTTCTTTGCCACAAAAAGGCACTGTGGGCCACCTTCTGCTCTCAGCTGCACTAGGCTTGGAGATGGGCAGTGTGAGCTCTTTGCATCAGTACAGCTGTGGGACAGCCCCGTTCCTCCGTTTATGTGATGTGAGGGGGAGGGGGTACAGAAGCAAATGGACACCTCTGTCAGGAGTGGGGTTAGACCACAACAGCCCAGGCCTGACCACAGGTGTGTCTCCACACTGGTGCCTTCACACGTGGGAAGTGCAGCACTCTGCTGGTCTCATGCCCACTCTCGCTAGCGCTTTTCTACTTTTTTTAGCTACATTTCTAAGTGGAATTTAAGAAATACATATGCATATAAAAATATATATATTTGTAAACATTTTTTAAAAGATCACACGCACACCAAACCGAGCAGCTCCATGATGTCCTCAGAACAGTTTCTTTTCCAAAGGGCAGGTGCTGGGGGCAAGGGGAGGCAGCCTCTCCACAAGTGTGGCAAGTGGGGCCACTATTATACCTGCTTTCCTTCCCTTCCCCTCCTGCTCATACCTCTGATCAGTGACTAATAGGAGAGGGACAGGCTAATCTTAAGTTGTCCACCAAATTCTTCAGGCTGTGAATGATATTGATGCCATTAATAGTGACTGATAAAGTTTTGATATTCTGGTATTTGGAATTCTGAATAGCAGGTCTTCCCATTGTTTTGATGGCATGTTTTCTTTCATTTTCTCCTCTCTGAAAGTGAGCTGGAGAGAGAAATGAGATGCAGAAAGGCTGACCAGGTGGTATGTCTGCATCTCACCCAGTTATATGTGAATTTTGTTCAGGAGTAACCCTCAGTTATGTTGGTGCTCACCATTGACATTGTACACATGCAGCTCTGAGGCTGAAAAATTAAAAAAAAAAAAGCAAACACTTGAGTCCCCCTTTAACCCCTATTCCTGTGCTGCAGCAGTTGCCCTTATCTTCACTTAGCTCCAGGCCCTGTACCCTGCTCAAGCCTGCTGCCACTCCCACAAGGAACTGAGGCAGAGGGAGCTGGGAACACACTTTGTCTGGCAGGATGGTCCAAGTCAAGACCACAACCACTGACAAATGCCATGTGCCATTTTGTGGATCTACCTCACCTGCATATCTAACTGGGTTCTTTGTTATTTGGTGTTCTTCTGTGGGAAATGGAATTTGTAAGTGCTTAATAATGCTTGATGTTGAGTGATTCTGCATAACCAGGTCTTCTCTACCCCTACACCCCAACCCCATCCTGTCCAGAGGAATGCTGTGCGTGTGACAGCCTGTGCTGTAGGCCAGGACCATGCCTGCTTCCCCCAGCCAGGCAATTGTTGAGCTCCCAAGAGCAGTGTTGAGGTTTGGCCCACAGGCTCCACAGGGCTGCAGTTTAACATACCAAAGACCTACAAGTGGGGATGCTGAAAAGGGCAGCATTACATCATTAAGCAATCCCTGCTGAGCATGTCTGCCTGTGGCTTCTTGAAACATAAGGACACCTCTAACACCCCTGGCGCTCCCAGTCCTGCTCTGGGTTGCCTTGCTGCAGCACATGTTGCAGGGTGGGCTCCTGCCCACACAGCCTGGCTTACCAGAACTCTCCTTGGGAGGGAAGGGCTCAGCACAGGAGTGGCCTTGCTTACTCCCCAGTGACTGTGGTAGCTGTGAGGAGTGCACGTGGAAACCTCCTTGTAGGTGTGAGCTGTTGTTAAAGGGGGAGGGCCTCGAGCGACCACCCTGACATGTAAAACAAGCCACACAGGTCTCCTTTCTCTGGAAGAAACACATTCCATCTGCTCATTGGAATGCCAGTCCTCACTGGGGCAGGGGCTTTGGCTGTGCTTTGGCAAACCTTTCCCTCCTTTAGGGCATAGTGGGGATGAATGCAGGATGGGGACACCCTGTAAATATGGAGAGTTGTAAGCAAAGTCAGAAGAAGCCCCTGTTTGCCTTTGGGAGAGCTTTTCCCATACAAAATGTGCCTGTCTCTTCCTTTCAGCTAGTCAATAGCAGGGGTAGAAAGGATGGGGATAAGGAAGAAACACGGCAGCTGTTGGCCAAGCCCCACTGTTTTGGTACAGGTGCTTTCAGTCAAGGACAAGATGAGAGTTTGAAGCTTTTCTGAACCAAGCACTCCCTACTTTATACCTAATTGAACTCCACTCTCGTGATAGACTTCTTGCTATAGCTTTCTGCCAGTGTATGTACGGTGTCTATCCATCACCATCTCACATCCCTCACCAGGGGATGGTGGTGTTTAGTTGCTAATACCACTTATATACCAAAAATTCTCTTTTGGAGCCAGGAGGGCAACCAGTGCCAGGTTTGGCCTTGTGTAGAAGAGAGGGGAAAAAAAGCCAAGGCCCATGAATAGCAGTTTGCCTTCTGCAGCTGCCAGGGCCAGCAGGTGGGAGAGGGTCAGCGCTTCCCTGCAGGCTGGGAGCTGCCAGGGGCATGGGTGGGGTTGAAGCATGTCTCGAGTAGATGCTGGCACAGCTCTGCACTCCCAACACAGGACAGACCACGCCCTGCAGCCTTTGCTTCATTTGTGGTCACCCAGATGCTTAAGCCAGCCCTCCACAACATTTATTTGACCCAGTGTTTACTGGCTGAAGTTTTCATTCATAAATCAGCAGTTCAGAGTCCAGAACTCCCTGGTGTTGCCTGTGGTAACTGTGAAGCGCTTCTGTGCAATTGGCCAAAAAGCTGCTGGGCTTTCAGTGTTTTGCTGCCCTGCTCTGCCCTGCTGAGATGGTGGTGAGAGCACTGCCCCCCTTCCCTCTGCTGTGGCATCCGTGTGCGCGTGGCCCAATCATCCCAGCTGCTCTGAGGTTTTTGTTATGCAATAAAGAGCTTCACCCTGACGGTCTGCAGAGCATTTTATGGCCATGGGCGGGAGGGTACAGACACCTTTCAGCATCGCTGAAAATAAAAGCAAACGCTCTCAAATGCATTGCCAGGATGGGGCAGGGAATTAAATTGGGCAAGATAGGTCCCTAGGAAAGCTCTCTCCCCTTCAGTCATAAAAGACAAAACATGTGTTTGCAATTGGCACTGTTATTTTATTAGTACGAGTATACTGAAACAATAAACTTGTACTGGTATACAGACAATTTCTTTAAAACAATTTTGTTCAAATTTTGAATCAAACATTGTTTTATTATAATAATGAAATAATTTCTACCTAGAAAACCTGCAAGCACCATCAAAGAAAGGGACCATAAAATTCAATAAACAGACGCGAGTGTATCCTACAAATAGACACACCACCATTAGAAAATAGAATATGAATTCTTCCATTTTTTTTAATATTTGTTTTAAAAAAGCTAGTGCAAGTACAATATTTTACACTGGAATTACAGAGAGTATGCACGCATATGGAAAAAAGTTCTCCTGTCACAATAAAAGCTCTTAACTATGTCTGTATGCACTTAAAATCTTCTCCTCTTTTCAATAAGGTGCAAAACGTTATTCCCTCCCTATTTCTCCTTTGTACTGGCCATGTCAGCTCAATTTCTCCCCAACACAAAGCTGTGATATCCCTTTTACTGGGCCTACACTAGGAACTACACTGGAAGTGTGATTTGCAATAACCCTCATTAGTAATACCAGACAATTTAAAAAAAAAAAAAAAAATTACTTTATAAACTACTGATGTCGAATGGTTGGACCTGACTCCGGCTCGGCCAAGCGCCGCTGCCAGCTGCTGCCGGGAGCGGTGACATGGTGACATAGCTAGTACAAAATGGTTTTCAGTAGCTCACCCGAACTGAAAAAGGTTGGGAAATTCCCCCTCCCCCACTTTTGTAACACTGCAAAAAGAACAGTGTTCAACAAGTTAATACATTATTAAAAAAAAAAAAAAAGGAGCAAATACATACATTAGTGAGTTTCAACATTAGCTGACTGTTGTGAAGAGTTGCATCTATGCCTTACCAGATTAGTAACTTTGCAAAGCGCCCGGCCTGACAGCCAGGCCAAAGACAGAGACTGAGCCACCAGCAGCCATCCCTGGCCCGTTTTTGCCCTTGGCTGCCCAGATCCAAACCCAATGGACTGGAACAAGAATTCTGCAGAGCTTGTTCAACGGGAGAGTACCTGGGTCCTGGAGTTTTAAAGCAAATGCCAGGGTGGGATCCCGTCACCAGCGGGTGTGAAGGGGCAGAGCCGCGCTGCCCGCAGAGCCAGTGGTCCCACCCCGGCTCCACCCTGGCCAAGGATCTGGGCCCTGAAGTTTCTGCCCATCACCAATCCAATAGTACAGCAAGGACAGCTTCAACAAGTGACTCCACTCGCTGCAAACAACACTTCCAATGCACACCTACTGCGTGGTCGAGGGAAAGGGCACAGGAGCTCTAACTGCTCAAAATAGAAACTAACAAAAAAGAAACAACCTTGGATGAAGCCTCCATAAAATCCTCAGTGGAAGACTTGAGTCCTTTCAGCTAACAACAAGAAAAAACCTACAGAAACCTTAGAGACTGTTATTGTATAAATACTACCTGTTGGCTGAATGCACTTCATCGTAACACAACTGGGGCTGGTTTCTGAGTGCCCAGGGGTCACTTGCACAGGGCGACCATTCCTGCCCCGTGTGCCTGCGGGAGCTGAAGCTTGGATCATGTCTGGGGAGGGGGAAGGGAGCAGCCTGAAACTTTGCTCTCTCCACCCTGCCACCAGCTCCCAGCTGACCAGCTCAATCTTTGGACAGGACAAGGATCCTCTCTTCAGAAACTGCTTTGGGATCCTCTCCTTTTGGCTTCTGAAAAACATCAGTCAAGACCATCACTGGAAACGTGACCAACATTGATCAAGACCATCACTGGAAACGTGCTCTGTGTGACCAGCTGCTCCCGGTGCTCTGGCAGCAGCGGGAGGGGGGAGAGGGGCAGTGACAGGGGCTGGAAGGCCAGGTCACCTCAGGTACCATTCTGCTGCTAGTGCTGGGCAAGGACACCTTGTTACAAGCACTTCTCGCTCAGGGTTATACTCTTTGGATTTCATCTGGAACAGGAAGTGGTGAAAAAACGTGGAACAGCATCCCCAGAGAGAGAAGAAAATGGGACCAAAAGGCCTCAGGCAGAAACTACGCAGGTTGTGCTCAGCCGGCAGCAGCTCTCAGCCTGAGGGCTGCCAGCACCAGCAGGGTCCCCACACTCGGGCCAGCCGGGCCATGCCTGCCCAGGGCACGGCCGAGGCCTCCCTCAAAACCAGCCTTGACCTCTGGGCTGTCAGGGGCTCCCTCAGCACAGGCAGAAGAGACTTAAAGCCAAAATACAACTGGAGAGTGAGACTCTGGTTTTGCACAGTAGCCACCCTTTGAAGTGCCCGGTAGCTGCACTCAAGAATTGCTGCTCCAAGGTGTATTTTCAGCACAGGAATAAACTGTGTGACTCCATTCCCCAGAAATGGGACCCATGTAATACGAACAGAAAATTAAGCACAGTTGTTCTTTAAGAGCCTTTTAAGTAATAATTCTTCCTGGCCAGAGCCAATACAAATCAGATCATCTAGACATGACATATTCTATATACAAAAAACATGTAACTTTCAACCTTTCTCTGCTTTTGTATTTAAAAACTTTTTTTTTTTACAAACAAGGTATGAAACTCACTGTTCAAACAGAGCCATCTCTTTTTCAAACACTGAATGAATCATTCCAACATTCATTTTTCTTTTGTGCAATTTTTTAAAACATTACCTGTACTCCTCAATGTGAGTGCTTCAAAAAAAGTTTCTATTTTTAATAAGCTTCTCAAATTAGGTTTACATCAAAAAATATTCCCACAAGGTATAGTGCTACAAGAAAAGATCCTATCAGTAAAGGTAACACATCTGAAGCGAGGTCGTCTATGTAAAAGAAATTGAACTCTGGAGTAGAGGTGTGCAACGCGTTTGGAATTTCCCTATGGGCACAAAGCAAGGCTGTCCTCAGGGAATCGAGTGGACACGTAGGCATACACGTAAAAAAAAAATGCACACATAACTTCTTTGTGTGCAAACAGACACTTCTGCCTGGGGGTGTGTGTGCACATACGCATATCTGCATCAACAAATTCTCATTTTGCCATGTATTACAGGATTTCAGGGAGTGGGAGGGTTGGAAAAACCAGAGAAAAGGAAATTACTGCCTCCACTCTGGTGGTACGTTCATTCCCCTTGCTTTTTACATCAGCACTGGCCAGAGCCCACAGTGGACTCTGCTGCTACCTGTGATGATGGGGAGGGAAGAAATGGAAACTGAACGAGTGCATGTCCCATTCTGCTGTTTGTCAAATTTCTGAGACAGCAGAAGTGTTTCAAGGGGCCAAATCCCCTCCACCTGCCCAAGGCTTCTGCTGGATCTGGCCCTGATTGAATTACTCTTCAATTTCACAAAGATTTATACATGTGCTTTACAGCAAGCCCCTGAGCAGCCTTGGCTGGCCTGCCCAGACCTCCCATGGGCACATGTATAAGTGTTTGCAGAGCTGGGTCCCAGGGCACGCAGAGCATTGCACCAAGAGCCACTCTGAAATAACACTAATATTAGTGTTCAAAAAGACTGAGAATTCGCTCTCCTTGATACAGGCTTTTTTTAAGCAGTTGTAAGAATTAACAGAATTTCACCATTTCCTTTTTACTACTGGCAACACACTTTAAAGTAATATAAATCTCTGCAGAGAGTGTATTTTCATGATAACCAACAGCTACAGTTCTTGCTGAGCCTGCTGCTTTTGTATTGCAATCTAAGTGAGATCTAAAAAGTTTAAACCATGAGATGCAGGAAATCCAAACTTGTCTGTAACATTGTACATCCCTACTCCAGAGCAGTAAAAGTGCTGCTTCTGGTCACATCAGTGTACCACACATACGCCAGCCCCATCCCTGAGTAAAAGGTGTGAAAGGTTTCTAAATGTTCCTTGATTTAAGGGAAACAAGAGTAGTGATGTCACTTCCCCATGCTGAGAAAATGACAGGAACGACAGGTCGAACGAAGCGACAGTGGGACAAAGGAATAAAAGGAATGAAAAAAGGAACGTGTGTCCCTCCCCTCCTCCCGAGGTCTGCATTTTCGAGGGAAAGCAAGCCCAAGGGCAAGGTACAAAATGGTAAAATAGGTCAACAGCGACTCTGATTCAGGTCTCGACCAGAGGACTCGAGGTAAGTGACATCAAACTCAAATTCCCCACGATGTGGCCCAGACAAACTGAAACAATGCCTAAGTTAAACGCTATAAGGAACAGTCACTTTATATATATAGATATATAGATAGATGATAGATAGATAGATAGATAGACAGACAGACAGACAAATAGATTTTTTTGTTTAGAAATCCCTATAAAGAGGTTCTTGTTTTATTTTTCTTTGCCCTGACTAATTTCTTGGTGATTGTATGCATTTTATTGTAAACTAAAGAGGCCTGCTACAAAAAGAAAGAAAGAAAGAAACAGAGAGAAATAAAACTGTTAGTTACTATTGTGAAGCAGCCGCCACGCAGACGCAGAGGCTGAGCCTCCTCCTTCGGCTTCACCTCAGCATCCCCGTGCTTGTGAGTGGTATTTTGCACCTGCCCTGGGGATCGATGGCACTCCCGGGCCCGGGGACACCCAAGGGATGCTCAGTGCCAGAGGGAGAGGCAAAGCCCCGCCCTGCAAAGGCTTGGCCCCGGTGGGAGCCAGCTCCTGTGTGCGTGTGTCCAGGTGGAAGGGGGTGCTCGGCCATAGGGCTGAGTGCCACCCTCTGCCTGGATGCCATGTAGACATGAATGCATCTCTTTTATTTGCTATTTTTTTTTTCTTCCTGGATCTTTTTAAACATCAAATACAAAAAAAGGTTTGTGTTTCCCGGGGCAAGGGATCTTCCACCCTTAATATGGTGTGGGTTTTTTGGAGGGGGGAGGACAGGGAGGGACTTATTAACAGGGTTGGGGGAGGGGACAGGTAGAAAGAAAGAATTCCAAAAAGACAAAACCTGGGGAAATCAGAAGTGGGTATGAGATCTAGCTAACACCGCACAGGTGAGTCTAAGTTGGCACGTAAAGTATTGCACATCCTACAAAAGCCAAAGCATGGAAGGGGACAATTGTTTGGAAAGAACCAGTTATTTCAGAATTCCTCGGTCTGAAATACAAGCACAGAACTAATACATTCCTATTGCTCCAAATGTATTTTTTTATTATTATTATTTTTTCTCTTTTTTTAGTGTTAGTTGAATAGATCCAGTCAGTTTAACAGCCCCTGCTTCCTTATTAACCACAAATGTGTATGTATATGGTTTTACTTGAGATTTCTTTTTTTTCCAAGTACAAGCGAAGTACAGAAATAGTGGTACGACTGTGAATTAAAATCTGTAATTCTTTCTATTCCTTTACCATCAAAGCTTAAAAAAAACAGGAAACAAAACAAAACAATAAATTGCAAGTGCCCTGAGCAGAGTATATGGAAGATTAAGCAACTTCTCTGAGCAGAAATATTAACAAACAAGCACTAACTAAGCTGTGTGATTGTGAGAAGAAACCCACTCAGCTATTTGGTAGCCTGCCGAGAGGTTAATAAAATTCAAGGAAATTCAAAAAAAGTTTCAAGCTATTTTAAACATATTTCAACTTTTTGGTGCACCCCAGAATATGGTATAAAAACAATTAGGTCTGGTGTGAGCTAAATTTCAAGTAACAAGTAACAAGAGTCAAAGATGGTGTTTGGGGTTAACATTTCTTCTCTTAAAGAAAAGCACTGTTTTTCAGGGGAGAGGGAAAACAAGACTAAATAACTTTGTTCACTTTAGGTTACCGTGTTTCTAATGATGGACTTTGATATCCTGTTCTCCCTGTGAGTACAGCTTCTTCAAAACTACCTGAAGGATGTGAACTCGCCAACCAAAAACGACGACACGAACGCTTGCTCACGGAGGGCCCGAGCGCGATCCCACTGAAATCCCACTGGGATCTTTCAAGAGGCAGCGACAGGCTTTAGCACTCAGCCCCGACACACTTCATACTCTCACCTCCCCGAGGCTTGTGCAGGAGGCTGGGTGCACAGCACCTCAGAGGATCCGGCCCCACCTGGGGAAAGAAAAGACTGAACGCGTGAATCCCCCACCTCGGTTTGTACCAAACTCTTGAAATGTCGCCTTTCCAATGGAAAACGATGCCATTAAAATAACAAATAATAATAATAATAATAATAAAAATAAAATAACAATAGGTTTGTTTTCAAAACAAACAAACACCTTGTTTACTTATAGAAATGTTTTTTTTGTGGAAAACTTTCTCAGCAAGTCTGAAGAAAAATTCTCAGAGGTGTCCCGGTAGGACCTGGTTCTGTGTGGCCGATACGGTAGAAAGACCAAAAATGAACTCTGAAAGGAACGTAACCCTATGAAATGGCCTAGAGCGTAGGCAGGTTAGTGAGTAATTGCTACATTTGTTTATGCTCTTTCAGACCCCCCCACCCCACAACATTATTAGGTAAAAACTGCAGGAATACCACACAAATGATAAACTCAAGATGTGCAAATTGCAAGATTCTTTAAAGTCCATCTTTTTCAAAAACACTGGACAATGATTTTTCTTCCTCTTTCCTTTTTCCTTTCTCTTATTTTTTTTTTTAATTATGTCAGCTCGCATATACCTTTAACTCTTTCTCAAGCATTAAAGTTAAAAAGTGCCTCCTATTAAGTAGTCCTTTGTGGACAATGACTGTCACATACTAGTTCAAGAATTCACATTCATCCCTTTGAAACCACATTAAAACTTTCAGCATCTTGCCTGTGAGAAAACTTTACATAGTTGCATGTAGTTACAGTGTTGAAGAGATTTGTTTGTTTGTTGTTGTTGCTTTCCGAGCAGATTAAAGTGATATACAGTACGTACTGAGTGTTAGACCAGGATGCTCAGCAATAAAGTGTGAACAGCATTTTAAGTGCTTAAAGACATTCTAGGTTCATCTTCAACAGCGGATTCCTGTGTCACACACTGCAATTTGAAAGAAGTGGCACCAGTTGTCCATAACCATGAACTAAAACCAGTACTAGAGTTAAAGACAAAGATCTGCAACCTAACTGCAAACGATGGACGCCTGTGATCTCAAAGGGGCAGTCTGCGTCTACCTTGTGGAAGCAAATGTCAATGGCGTAACCCGGTCGATTTGTCTAACACTGCACAGAAACAGGAGCGAGCCTGAGCCAGGCGCATCCGCAGAGCCAGAGGCCTCCTCGCACACCCACGCACACCCACGCCACACGCACGCACCCAACCCCACCCCGGCGGCAAGGAAAGGAAAACCCTGCGGGGCGACCGGCGCAGGAGTCCCTACAGCCTCCCCATCGCTGACTCCGGGCAATGGAACTGCACTAGCAAGCAGAAAGGAAATGTGGTGTGGCAGTTTGCTTCAGGAATAAAAATCAGTGCAGTCAGACCCCATGGGGGAAAAATATATATATACATATACACACACACAAATATATATATATATATATATATGTATANTGCTACAGTTCCCTTCTCCTCACCTCCCCCCAAAAAACTGGAACAGGAACCAAAACAACAAAACAAACACAAAAAGAAACAGCGAAAAGAAAACAAAATCACAGCTGGACCCTGTCCTACACGAGGTGTTAGAAAACAGGAGCCATGACAACACATTCATTTCCACTAAGGGTGTGTGAAGCAGATACTGCCCCTTCTGTAGCTCTCGATATACCTAGTCACTGACGAACACTTGTGGAAAAACATATGCACCAGTCTCCTGCATAATACCAGCTGCAACTATAACAACAAGGTTATAACATAAACCTAAAATAAGATGATAACATGTAAATACTGGGTTATTTAGTCTACAGTACAGTAATCTGGATAAAAATGACAAGGGATAGCCTAATTTCCTTTCCCCAAACAACTTTTACTTTCCTACGTTGGATCGACCTTCAATGCAAATCTTAACCTCCTGAGGAATAAAAGAAGGCTTGGGAAGAGTCAAAGGTGGCTCCTCTTCTGATTTCTCTAGTTTTCTTGTTTCAGGGGCTGACCACCTCCTCTTCCTCGTTGCTGGGGGCTTGCTGGGTTCTGTTTTGGTGAGCAAAGGTGCTGCAGGCAATCCTATTTTGTCCGGAAACTTCAGTTCACCATTCTCAGCTAACATCTGTGCGCTTCCCTGATTAATCCCGTTTTCCTGCTCCGCATACCTGTGTCTACTTCCAGCTAGACTGTCATTCTTTGAATGCTTCAGCAAGATACTAGCTGAGTCCATGGGCTGGCCCTTTTTAATAGAGCCATTCTTCAGGTTCTTGAGCGTGAGCGATATGCAGACGTCCCCCACCGAGAGTTTGGAGCATGGCAAATCAAAGAGCTGGCTGGTTCTCTCAGGGCAGCAGGATGACCAGCCTTGTCCAAATACAAAAAAAGGGTATTCTACCAAGACTTCCACGCTGACCTGCAGAAAGAGAGGGGACAACACAGGGAGAGAGAGGGAGAGAAAAGGGAGAGCATGAGATCACTCCATGAGCCCTCACACATGCGCAGTGCTTGCCGCAGAGGAGAGGAATAAAGCTGGAATTGCAAAGATGATGTTCAGTTTCTGCAAAATCAGAACACTGGTCACCAGACTTCATGCCTGCCCTTGTCATCCATCTGTTAACACTTTCTCTGAGCTCAGCATTTCATAGCACAAAACTCAGCAGGAATCAAGCTTTACTTTTATCCAGCCACTCAGACAGGCCAAAGAGCTAAAACAGCTTCCGTGTCTGGCAAACTGTTTCCCACCATCCACTTGTGGTACCTAGAACCTGTAATTCAAATCTGAAGACCCTTTCCAACCAGAGGATGGCTCAAGAGAAGCTCTCAGTGCTGACACAGGATTTCCTAAATCATCATAGGAATGTCATCCTGATCTCTGCCCAAGCAAGCATTCACTTAGCAGTGTGGAAGGGTGAAGGCACTCTGATTGCCAGGGGAGGGCCACAAGCACGTAGAGTTGTAGCCATGAGAGCAGCAAGTGAGAGCCTGCTTCCCCACCCCCAGCAGTCTGTTACCAGTCCAGTTTCTTCCCTTCTCACACCTGGTCTTCCCCTCTGCTGCAGAGTTTACCTCCTTGCACTTCCTCAGGGAGGTGGTCATCCCTCCTCCTCCTGTGGTTCCTGCACCATGCCTCCTTTTCTGCACCATGTCCCCTTTCCTCCCTGCTTCACCCCACTTTAAAGACACATCTGGTTAGGAATCACATCTAACCATCTTACAGGGAGCTGCCATAGCCAGAACAGACCAACAACTGGTGCCCGCTGCTCCTTGACTTTGCAAATGCTGGGCCTTGAGGTCCCAACATGATAAAACACCTAAATACCCAATTTTCTTTGCACGTGGTAGCAGTCCAGCAGTTACTGCAGGCTCAAACACTTGATGTGGACTCGTGATTCTCAACCCATGGAGCTGATTCCCTCCCACCCCAGCACACTACAAAGAGAACAGGAAATTCTGACTAATACTTCTTTAAAACTTGGCACATGTTTTTAACCACTGCCTGTCACACCAGAGAGGTCTGTGACTGCAAGAGGCTGGCTTATGCTGAGGACAGACACCCACTGCTCTGCTCTCAAGGTCCTCATGTCCTCTGGAGCTTTTCTCAGGCATGGGGGCAGGATCCCACTCTGATGGTGAAACCATTATTTGGCAGGGGCAGAAGGGTAGGAGAGCACCTGAATACATGTGCTCACCTCACTTCTGAGCTGTTCAGCAGGCATGGAGTATACCAGCTGCCTGGAGAGCATTCCCTCTCCAGGACCATGGACTCACTTAAATGGAACATCACAGCAGGCTTGCAAAACCACCTCTCACCTTTGGGAACAAGTAAAGCTGTCATATCCAGCATGGCTTTGCATCATTAAAAATGCATTTCAACACAGAAGCAGTTTGAGACGCACACTGCACTCCAGTGTTCCAACACACTTGTTCATAATATTAAGTGTGAACCTTGGGAGGAAGTTGCGTGGTCTGTCTCACAGAAGAGGCTGGACTCTATGGAAGCACCACCTCCAGCAGCCCTGCCACTTCCTTGCTAGCACTGTTACCCCCAGAGCTGCCCTCCCTGCTAGTGCCCCTCACACTCCCCCAGCTCTGCAGCCCTTCTGGGCAGGAAGACTTGCTCAGGAAGCAAGTCCTCCAGCTCAGAGACAGAAGCTCCAGAACCAGGAAACCGATGATTCCCACTGGATGTTGACAGTGCCTCTGACTAAGTGCATGCCATGCACTGGCAGCCAACTGCTGTTTATGAGATGGTTGATTCTGCTGGGAAAAGCCTTACTGAGTCTATGAACACCTGCTATGCACTTCTGCAACTAGGCCAGCAGACAGCACTGCATCTATTAACCTGCCAGTCCACCTGCCCAGCACAGTAAGCCACTGTACAAGGAATTTCAAAAGAAGCAGTTTAGAGGCGTAAGATACAACATCAATTTTTGTCATACCAAACCTTTTCCAACCAGAACTGTTTGCCAACAGTCAAACTATACACATTGCAACAGTGGAAAGGCACCTGACTCTAGCCCTGGTTTAAGCTTTGAGCTATGGAAAAAGTGGGGTGAGGTAACCATGAAAGCCCCATCCCTTTATGTCACTGGATAGAAACACTCCAGCACCAGGATTTGCAGAAATATTTGCCCAGAGCTTGGTATCCTATTCCACACATAATGCATCTCAGTCTAACTGTCTAACTGGGATATGTACTGAGTATCCAGCATCTCTCATGGGCTGACATGGAAACTGCTGTCTGCACAAGAACTGTAGGCTTTCTCCAGGCATGGATCATCTGGTGGACACAGCTTTTTCCTTTATATTGCTTTTTCTCGCCTCTTTCTTCCTGCCTGCCTGCTGCATTTTCTTTTTCCTTCTTTTTCTACTTTTCCATCCTTGCCAAAAGCTATTTGTATCTGTGGGAATCATACTTGCTTGTGTGCATCATCCACACCAACACACAAGTTCCTCTTGATGTCAACACACTTCCACCAAACGTTATGCCTTTTTTTTTTTTCAATGTAGCATCCAAAACACTTGCCTGAAGTGTTGATCACTGAAACAAATGCCAGAATTGGTGGTGGTGATCATGAATAACACCAAAGATGGTAGAATGCTGGAATCTCCATGATCTGGCCACACTGTGCATGTACCACTGTTGATTTGAAATGGTTCCTTCATGGATTATCAAGCCCTCTTTTAGCTGGCTGCTTCTGGATTCAGCTAAGGGGGATTTGAGGCAACCATCCTCTAAAAGCAATAGTAGTTTAACAACTTTGAAGTGTGAAAGTTCAGTAAAAACACTCCCACAAAATTTTTTTCTGACCATGGCACTGAAACACAAAAAACCTTATCTTAAAACCTTCCCCCACTGCCCCCCCAGTATCTTGCCATGTTTATTGTAGGAGAGAAGGAAATTTGGAACTTGTCTACCCACTACTAAGAGGGTAAAGCAAGAAACAAACATGTTGGTTCCGCTCAAAGCATCCTGAGGTTCTACTGCAGGCTACATTTATATTTCTATTTAACACTGACTAGTGAAAATACCCCAAACTCCTCAGTGCAGCCACTTGAATATGCAACTTTCTATAAACCACTGTAATTTTATTTCTCAGCCAAACTCAGTAGGCAAGACAGGCTTAAGACAGCTTAAGAAATCCCAGCTGGAGCTGCAATACACATACTAGGAGCTGGCAGATCTGATGCCCAGGAAACACCCTTCCCGTCATTTAGAAACACAAAAACTTTAGTCTTGGGACTCACTGCTGCAGCCAAAATAACAAGCAAAAGGTGCCTAATGAAAGTGGTTCATGTGAACCATATTTCAATAAATGTAAACATACATTTTCCAATTAAGTGTTTTTCTCCATAATACTATTAAAATGTGATGAAACTAGGAGTGGCAGGCTGGAAACAAAGAGAAGGAAGCAGTTCTGGAAACAATGTGCAATTAAGCAGCAGAGCTCTCCACTGAAGGCCTTGCTGTGGGCGCTGAAAGACTCCTCAGGCCCAAAAAACAACTGGGTGGATTCACAGAATAGAAGCCTCTGCAGTGCCATGCTCCCACACAGCCTCCCGTTTGGAAACTTTGGCACTGCTGATGTTCCCCCTGCAATCCGATGCCTTCCCAAGAGTGGATTTCCTTTAAGAGATTTCTGGGGCTGCGGGCAGCACCTCGTGCCAGGGGAACCAGTCTGCACAACATGGTCTGACTGGGCACCCCCCCAGGGCCACATCTACCCCAGTTCAGGCCACTGTTACTAAAGCAAAGGCAGGCAGGGCTGGAACATCAGGGGCTGCTGCTCTCTGCAGTCACGCAATCCCGTCATTTCTCAAGAGAAGTCACCTCTTGTCCAGCAGCCCACAGACTGCCGACTTTATCACGTGAGCTGTGTCATCTGCTGCACTCCCAGAGCTCAGAAATGTGAGGACAGACCACAGCCACCCATCACTTGGAGACAGAAGGACTTACTGTCCCGTGACCAGGGACACAGAGATCACATGAGAGGAAGGCTGGGAGAGATCTCCATCGGCAGCAGTGAACTGAGTCAACGCCTCTTTCTGTGTCTGTTATGGTGCCAAAGATAATGAAAAGGGGAGCTCAGAAAAAGTAACCAGTTTGCACGTGCATCAAAAGATGTGAGGGGAAAACTAAACTAGATGATGGCCTACAAACAGATTTAGGGCTACGAACTGGATGCACTAATGGGACTTTTCCATCTCTAAGAGGTTATGATTCCGGTTTGGACTGGTTTTGGTTTTAAAAAACTCATCTTTCCATTTAATCTACACTTTAGAAATTATTACAAACTAAAATGTAGCATTTCCGAGAACTTATTTTGCATTGCCTGTGTGTTTTGACCTTAACATCATGGGAGTTACGTTACTAGCTTCTGCATTCTGGCAGCAAAAGGACAGACAGGTAATAATGATGAAAGTCTTACTACAAGAATAATACGTGGAATTGCAAAGAGATGTAGATCCACAGGTCTTCTCTTCTAGGCACCTTGAATGCAGAGGAGTAGCAGCTGGACTGTGGGTTTTTGCCCAGTTGATACTTGACTTCTTAATCCAGAGCAGGGATGCTGTGAAATGGAAACGCAGCACCTCTCCACGGGTAAAGACAGTTCAGTTATTTCAGTTATCAAGGCCTTTAGGTGCATTGGTTTTCCTCTAGGTTTCCATACCTGGAATAGGGATGGATTTTCCAGGTGACTAGAGGACTGGACAAGGAGAGAAGCTGACCCCTTTCTGCCTAAGTGCTGTGCTGGGGAGGGCCAGCTGTGGGCTTGTGGTGACACAGAACAACATCAGCTGCCCGGAGCTTCTCTGTTTACATTACAGTGGTATATGCTCAGCTGAAAATAACCTCCTACCTCTGTCCCTCAATTGCTGAGAAAATTAGCTGATGTTTGCACAGAGCCTGAAAATACAGATTCATCAATATTATAATGACTTCCCAGAGATCTCTGGGAGGAGTAAGTAAGTGAGCCAAAGCTAATGATAACAACACTATTTTTGTATGGCACTTACTCTTTACAACTTACGCTCCCTTGGTAATACCACTCGAAAAGCTCCCTCCTTGCAGAAGCACATATGCAACTGAGACTCAGTTGTAATGAAATACTTTGTGGAGCTGTGCTACACATGCAGCTCTGTGCCCCTGAGCTCTGGAATCAAGAGCTCTATTTCAGCACGGCAGCACCACAGTGCCAGTGCTCAGAGCAGCGCGACCAAGTACTGCTCTTACAGCGAGAAGACTCAGCCTCTTCACACAGGCAATCTTCTAGGGAGTGATGACTGCTGTACACCTGCAAATAAGGCTGAATACTTCCAGAGAGCCATGGCAGGCTGAGGGTGAGGCCACAGAGACTTCAAGCACGTAGAAACACACTCTCTCTCTGTCTCTCTCTCTCCCCCTGCTCCAAGGGGAAGAAAAACCGGCAGCCGCCGTCCCTGCTATGCAGGGACACAGCTGATCTGGGAAGAGACCCAAGTCCTGGAATCTGCAGGAAACCTAAATTAAACCCCCGTTTCTAATCATATCTCTACGTGACTCGCCCTCTATTCTGGAAGCATCCCCGGTGGGAAACACAGCTGGGGAGTATTTCGGCTGCGATGATGTCAGCCCGCTGCCGATAGGCTTCTCTGTAAGGTGACACCTTGCTGGGTGAGACCCGTGTGCCAGGCCCTGCATTTGTACAGCCTCGGACTCTCTTCCTTTCTGCCAGAGGATGGCACTCCGTCCCCTGCAAAGGCGCAGCTCTTGCCAGGACTACAGCCCATTGCCTGCCTTGACAGGGCTGTGACCCAGACACGACACAAACGTTACCTGCTCATTTGTACCTCTTCTGCTGGGCAGAGACCGGTGGCCTGGCTGTATGCAGAGAAATGTGAGCAAGATGGAAATTGCACAATGGAGATTGCTACTTTTGAAATTCATTATTCAAGGCACCATGACACATTACAGTAACTGGTCCTGATCCAAGGACAGTTCCTCTAACCATGATGCCTGAGATGAACCAAAATACAGTTAAGCAGCAGGGGGAAAAATCGAGTCTCTACACTGAAAGCACCAAAGGCCCAACTTCAATCAGCTGCGCAGATGCAGACACATACATGAACAAACCCACACAGCAAATCTGCATGTTTGACTTAAGAAGGAGGACATGCCACATGTAGTCATTTACCACAGATGTGCACTTGGGGAAGCACAGGACACAGGCTGCTGACACTACAAGAAATTTTCTGTGATCTGCTCCTCTGTACCATCACTTTGCTTTTCTCCTCCAAATCATCAGCCTGAAGTGTGTTGCTACCTGTGTCTGTGTCCAGTTCCTCTCATTCTCCCTCTCTCTCTCATTCTGCTTCTCCAGTGCTGAGGCTGCACCAAACAAAAAAGATTTCCAACAGGATTATCTAAACTGAGTAGCTCCAGGAAGCCAAATGCTACAGAGTACATCTGAACTTTCCAGCATCAACCAACAGAATCTAAATTGCTCAGAAAATGGACAGCAGCAGGATAATGCTTTAAAATCAATATACATTCATTCTCAACCTAGAAACACCTCTGGAAAGTTACAGTTTTCTCCCTGCTTTGCAATCAGAGAAACAATGTAAAGAAGCACAGCCTGCCCAGGCACCTAGATGGTTTTTCCTTCCAAATTTCACTTGACCACAGAGTTTAGTGAGCTGTGCAGTGTTAAAACCACCTTCAAGCAAAGCCTCAGTAAAATTCTCTAGTGCATTTCAGTAACTTAAGTGCATGAGAACCATTCCCAGGCAGCTCCAAGTTTTCAAGCCATGGAAATTCACTGCCTTGTGACCTACCTATCTCTTTAAGGTAGGCTTTGATCTGATTCTAGCATGACCTTTCTGGTATGAATGGTAAAAATCAACTATCAAACTGAAAAATGTAACCTTTCATACTCCTTACATCATCTTGTATTTTAATCAAAACCTACGAAAATCACTTAAGTCTTCCTGTGAGTTCTCCAGCTACAAAAGAGGCCCATTTTATATGCAAGAGTCAACATTTATCACCAGTGTGACCTGATGGCTCCCCCAGCACAGTGAGGGATGATTCGTGGTCTACAGTTTGAACCACAGATGGATGAAGAACCAACCCCGAGTGGATCCAAAGCCAGTGGGCTGTGCTGTGGCCTGGGGGGCCAGAGTGTGCACCCCAGTCCAGCCCCCCGGCCCACCACGCGTTGCCATTACCTGTGCTCGATGCTCCCCCACCGCAAACTGTATGACAGCGATGCCCGGGCTATGGCTGTCTTCAATCCTCTCCACAGTGCTGGAGTCTATTTTCAGGTCGTTGCTGATTTCCGCGCTCTGTATGAAGTCTTCTGTTTTCAAGTCCTCCACTTTCTTCAGCTCCCCGTTGGCCAGCTGGATGATCGACCCCTTCATGAAGTAAGGGGGAAGCGTGGGGGGCGCGGCGGCGGGGGACGCAATGGACTGCACCACGGGCAGGTGGATCTGTGCCTGCACCATGGTGGCCTGGTAGGCAGGCTGGGTGGTGAGGGGCTCCGCGCTGAAGTTCTCGCTCTTGGGGACGGCGGTGGTGACGAACGTGTGAGGCACTGCTGCAAACTGAGGAGACGACGTGACGATCGCAGGCGTGACTCCCGACGGCTCGACGTCCGCACTGCCAACCGGTATCAGCAGGGACTGGGTGCCCGGGATCACCAGGTGCTGCGACAGGCTGCTGGGGTACCCGATGGCCTGCTGCTGGCCGCTCAGGTAGCCAATCACCGGCGGCTGGGTCCCGGTGTAGAAAGCCGTCGCCGGCAGCCCCACGGGGAGTTGCTCGGAGGCGCTGTGAGTGGTCTGAATGACGGTGTGAGGGGACAGCGTGGCCACCGCCTTCACCCCCTCGTGGCCCAGAGCCTGCTGCGGGGACAAGGCATAGGACCGGTGGGTTGGCTTTCCTAAGTGCAAACTTCCCTTGTCATTGAGGGCTGAAGGAGAGGTCTCACGGTTGGTGGCCTGCTGCACCTCCATGTCTGCTGTGGGCGTGCTGCTGTTGGGGACCACCATGACGGAGGCTCGGACACCTGAGGAATCCCGCACGCCGTACTCGGCGGGGCTCGAGTGGACCACCACGTGCCTGGTCTCGTAATGATGGGGGGCTGGTTTATTGCCTGCTTTGACTAGACCCATGTCGGCAGAAGGTGAAATGCCGTACCTCCGGCTCTTCTCTATCTCGCCATTCAGTACCTCCTTGGCCTGCATCGCCTGCAGCCGGCTGCTCTCGGGTTTCTTGGGGGGATCCCTGGTGACAAAGTGGCCCCCCGAGTCAGTGTACTGCACCACCACTTGGGAGGAAGGGCCGAGGGTGAGGGTGTGTGGGATCACCGTCTGATGTGGGTGCAGGGGGACCGGGATGGTTGGAGGAGAGACATTTCTGACAGTGCTCTGGGAAGAGCTGGAAATGTGGACGTACTGGTTCTGCTGGGTGGGTGGAGGAGACCCAGCAGCAATCAGTCCAGGCGTCCTGACCAGGTGCGGCTCAACCTTGTGCCCCTGCTGGCTTAAGCCACTCATGCTGGCCAGCAAAGTGGAATAAGCCTCCAGCTGGGAGCGCTGGGATGGAGTGCTCGCAACGGCTGTGGCCGCTGCCACGGCGCCGGTCGCAGAATTGGCTGTTGGGGAAATCAGCTGTGAGGGGATGAATCCGGTGTACGATCCACTGTACTGGGGCCCCACGAACTGGAAGGTGTGCTGCAGGTGAGTGTACTGCACGGGGGAAACGGGGGTCCCTGACTGGGAGAGGGCGGGCGAGTACACCGTGGGAAGAGTGGTAGAGGCTGGAACAGACCTGGGCGCGCTCGGCGGGGAATAGTCCAGCCCTGCAGACAGTGACTTGTGCAAACCCTGCTGCAAGCCTGCCTCCACCGAGGAGGTGGCCCCGGGCCGGTGCCGGCCCCCCAGGCCGCCCTGGCCACTGGGTGTGCTGGGGAGCCATGCCAGGTTATCTGCACGGTGGTTTTCGTTTGGCAGGACCGGCTTCACCTCTGAAGGCAGGCTGGTGGCAGGGATTTCTCGCTTCTTAGGTGGCAGGCATTCATTGCTCCGCTCTTGGTTGGATTTCATCTTTCGCCGTCCCCCCTCCACTGTGCTTGCTTCACTGTCTGGCTGGCTCTGATTTCAGTCTGATAAACGGAAAGTCACATTTGATTTCTGCAGGGGATCCAGTGACTTCATGAGGAATCATCTCCCTGTGAGCACGATCCTCCGACAGCTCCTCTGGATTCTGCAATGAAAGGGTGGGCAAGGGAGACAGGAATCATATCGTCAGCGATGAGAAATGAAAACAAATAAGCAGACACCCCGAATCAGCAAAAGGGAAAAAGACCTCTGGAAAAAAAATGTAAATGGTCAGGTACTGCCCCTCTCATGTCAAGGAGCAGATGACAGCTGTGCTGTTAACAGCAGAAAAATCCTGGGCATGTCTTCTAATGCATCAGGGAAACGTTTTAAAATTTAGGCATATCAGAAACAACCTGGCCATAACCTGCCACATATAGCAGCAGTCATTTGTTTCCCCAGGCCTGTTCTCCTTCCTTTATGAAAACCCTCCATGTGTCTATGGTGCCCAGTTTGTTCTTCCAGCCTCTTCTTCCTCTTCAATGATGGCATTACCTTCACCCTACTGTGTCCTAAAAAACATGGGAGCACAGCAGGGAGCCTTGAGGAATAGGAACACACAAAATATTTACATTAGCAACAAGTCACTGTGAGTGGTGCAGGTGGTGGGTAACTCCTGAACCCCAGAGACACCCACAAGGTGACTTCACGTGACACCAGGCAGGGCTGTGGAGGCAGCAGCTGCCTCCTGTCCCCACTCCACACCATAGCTCATTACAGGCACACGTGCCCTTCATCTCCCAGTCTGGCACTGAACCTCCGCCGCACGATCTATTTACAGCAGCAGCCCAGAGCCAGCGATGGATCTGAGCCAGGTTTTTGACGTCTGGTGGGGTTTTTTTGACCCAGTGCTTTGAATTCCCTCTGCTACTGACACCTCACATTCAGGTGTCCAGGCAGGACTCTCTGCTGGGAGATGCTCCCAGCCACATGCAGGTAGGCCACAGCCAGGTGCTGGCACCATATCCATCTCCAGGAGGATCCAACCCCACTGTTTCTTAGCCACTGCCACCCCACAGAGGTTGTGGGTGCCACTCTCACGGCCATGGCCACAGGTCTAAACACCAAGCAAACTCAGCCTTGGGAACAAATGCCCAGAACTGTTTGGAAAAGCATGTTTGAGTTTCCTGATCCAAATCATGAGCCCCCACCACTGTAAAAGCTCACAGATTTTGCTATTGGAGCAAAACAGTTGCTTCCTCCATATCAACTAATTCACCCAAAGCAACAAAGTCTTCCTAACTCTTCTATTACCTGCTAAGGAAAACATTGTAACTAAAACACATTTGCTAACTTCCTGAAACTTATCTAACCTTGCCTAATCAAACTTCACGGAGAGTGAAACTTTTCTTCAGCCCCTGTCCAGCAACCACCTGTCATTTGCATTTCTGGCTGTTTTGAAAGTTTTGCAAGAATGAGTGATGAGAAACTGTGCACCTCACATGAGCAGCAGCTCAACAAAAAAAGCATGCATTATATGTAAAAAGAACACAGGGAGAAAGAACTAAGAGTTGATGCGAAAGAAGATGGAAATAGGATATAGCCCACTTTAAAGGGAATGCTGAGCAGCAGTAATGATACTTATCTTATGGCAAGTAATATTCCTTTGGGGGATTTCTTCCCCTGCTGCCTCGCTTCTAATGAACAATAAGCCTGATGTTTATATGTGTATGAAGTACTTTGAAGACACACTAGACTCAGATTAAACCTATCTTTAAGAGCACTCTTTACATTTATGGTCCTCCAAGCTGCTATAAGCCTGCAGGAAAAGTCCAAACCTTCTAATGGTTTGATGCAATCAGTCTTAAGTTAATTATTCCATTCTTTAAATATTGATAAACAGTAATGAAACACCAATAGCTAGAGCCGGGGGAGGGAGTAAAGCACTGTTTCAGGGTAGATTCCCTGGCTTTGAGGAGACAGGGAGGATGAAGGAACTCAGGGCAGCTTCAGATGTGCAAGGGCTGGTGACACCTAGGGTGCAGCAGCCCAGGCACTATCCTGACCTGCCCTGGTCTGTCAGCGCCATCCCCTCAGCACCGCGACCGCGGAGACGAGGGCAGCCAGGAGACAGGGTCCCTGCTAGATCAGCACGGGCCTTTCCCTCCTCCTAACAGTTGCTCAGCGTGTCTTGGCAACAGCTAAAATTATTATATTACACATGACTTACAGATTTTTCTTTTTAAGTTCGACTAAAAATAAAACCACCGAGCTCACATTTGCGCAGTCATCCTTGGTTAACTTTAGCTCTCTGTAGCCTTCTGCCCTGGGCAGTCGGCTTGGGTAGGTAAGTCAGCAGATCCTGGCTGAGGCAGCTGCCCAGGGGGGATGTCCTCAATATGGGGTGCTCATCCTGCTCCCCTTGCCGCAGGGAACTTGTGCTGGACTCAGACCATCCTCCAATCTCCCCTGGAACATGAACTGCAAATCCAGAATTTAAATACGCTCCCACGGGGAAAAGCTGGGAGCAGAGGGCTGGCTTCTCTGCCTGCAACAGAGCAGAGAGCTTATACATGGGACCAAATAGGGACAGGCTCTTTTGCTGTGATGGGTAAAACAGGCTCCCCAAAAGCAGTGGTTAGAAAAGTTCAAGGTATCTGGGTTCAGCTTCTCTGCATTAAAAGTAGTACTATGAAGCTCTGTGAAATATGGTGAACTTTTATTATGCAGGAGCTGAAACAAAGATTTTGTTCTGCTAAATAGCATCGAACCACTGAGGTTTGGGTGGCCTCCAGTGTCCAAACCTAACATCCTCCAAAAATACCAAATACTAACTCTTTTGGGTCTTGCATTTTGTGGTTTTTTTTTGGTGCAAATCTTTCAGGTGGCTCACTTCATCTTTACCGGTAACAAAAGGGCTTCCTATAAGCTCCTGGAGAACACAGGAGGAGTGAATAAATTTAATGGAGACAAGGGATGAGACAGCCATGGAGCAGTGATTACTGCCCCACTTTTCCAAGCCCAAGCATTTCACAGTGAGACTTTGAACTCTTAACAAACATAGGACTGGATTTGCAGAAAATGCAAATGTGCAGCACAAAACAGCCTATTTCTATTTCAAGACCTAAAAGTAAAACGGTAACTTTTCAGCATAATTCAAGTTCCAGCAACAGTAAAGATAAGACAGGACTGATTTTGCTAGGGAAGCAATGAAAGGGAGACAGCCCAAACAAGAATGTCTCAGAGGCAAGAGGTACAAGACCTGGTTAAACAGTTTTTTGCTGGCTGTCCTAGAAAGATGAACGTCTGCCTTCTGTGGTGTGCCGCAGGGTTCATTATTTGTACGCTCTTTTTTTTTTCTCCCGACTCTGAAGCCTTGCTTTCTCTTTAACTTTAGAGCTGTCAATCACGATTTGTAAGATATGCAAACGAGCAGGAAGAACCAGGTGATTTTTTTGCTCCTGTGTGTGACACAAGTGCGTGCGTGCGTACAGGCATGTGTAATTATGGCTGGGAAGGTAAAAGGGACAAAGGGATCAGGGAGAGCAGCTGGACTTTGGTATCTCTGGCAGTGAGTACACATGGAACATTGCTAAACTGTCTGGACAGCCAGTGTCCGCTGGCAGTCTGCCCACACTCAAATTCCTGGAAAGGCTTAAGGCAGAAAAATAATCACTTGGAGGAGTCACCATCTGGGCTTGCTCTGGTCCCAGAGGGATTGCTCACTGGAGCTCGGGATGTGCATTTTCATGCAAAACTCCAGTGTCTCTTTGCAAGGCACTTGAAATCTGTTTCCCAAAACAGCATTTTTCTACTTATTTCATCTAAGAACTTTACAACTCAGGACAGGATACTGGGGTTTAGTTTCAGATGCTGACCTTCTTTACTAATCTGGAGTTCACTGCAGCAAAGTTAAAACCAGCAATGCAAGCATGCCAACACTCAGTGACAAGCTGTGTCCCACCACCCAGGACTGAGTCCTGGGGTGCAGAGAAGTTGGGTCCAGAACCACAAACCACGGCAACACCTGGCCATGCAAACAGTGCATCTTTCACTGCCCTGAGAAATCAGGCATTTTCTCTGACCCATGGTGCAGCTAATATCCTTTTTTGGGTCTCTAAACCTCCTTCAAAAATCTGGTCCCTCCTCCTCCTCCTCTGGTCCCTGACTTTTCTGCAGTTGCCAACAAGCTCGCACCGTCAGGTGCCGCCAGGAGGAAGGACTGGTGCAAGAAGCAAACAGCCAAGGGGAGCAGGCATCACTTTCCAACTTCAGGGGTATTCAATTAAACCAGTCACTTATTGTCAAAAGGCTGCTTTGATCCCAAACCCTAGTTAAAACACAGAGTACTACTTTTCAACTTCCACTTTCCAGCTCCACGAACGACCAGCAAACTCACATTTATCCATGCACTAAAAAAACACAACTGGGTCTCTGCTCCATGGGACACCGTGGCCCTGCCCGGCGCGTAGATGGTACCGCGACATTGGCAGAGTGGAGCCTGATCCGCGGCTCTTTCTGCCTGGGGTGTTACCGGGCAGATGAGGCAGCGCAGTCGGATGCTCCCGCCTCACATCAGCCGCCCATCCTATCACGAGTGAGTAATTTCGGCAGCGCTGGCAATGAGTGAGAAGGGAGGCACTTGGTGCCACCTCTCCCCTCCCCTCTCCACCCCTCCCCTCCAAGGAGGCTGGCATCTTGCAGCACCAGATTCAGAGAGACGAAAAGCCAGACACACTGCAGAGGGCTCCGCAGCTGCATTCTGGCTCTCGGATCTGTACGCCAGCTTTCTCCCCCCGCTCCACAGCCTGCCCGCTGCCAGCCACATATTCACGGCTGTAACTGCTACAGATTCCATTAGCCCTGCCATGTGCAGCTCAGCGAACGCCAACAATAGCTATAGGAGTTTATTGTCCAACCCGACCAATTTTACAGCTCCCTGGCAGAATTCCCGGGAGGGCCAACTGCAGAGATCCATTAATAAGAAACATGAAAACCTCTAATAAAATTTGAAATTCTCCTCCCAAAATGAAAGGATTCCTGATCAACACCGCATCTGCAAGACAGATTGCCCACTGCAGTGTTAGCTCTCATCATACTTCTTGGAATCTGCCACAGCAAATTGCTACAGGTTTCAGATTGCACAGTGAGCAGTGGTTCTGCACGTCCTTCCTCTCCCCAGTCAGATCTGAGAGACCCCACACGAGAAAAAAAGCAAGAGATATGAGCAAAGCTCAGCGAGCACATCACCAGATATGAGATGCCCAAAGGCTCAATGTTCCCATGAATTTCATGGTAGGTACCACAGCTGAGAAAAGAAGGTTTAGGAGGAAAAAACAGTGTATGACATAATCCCCAAATGACAGACAGATGATGGAGTCCCAGGACAGCCATTCATGAACGCGGGTGATATAAACTGATTATCAGAAAGCTACTCCAGTCATTAACTGTCTGTTTCTGCTACTTACCCTGAATTCTGAGGATAAGGAGAGATGTGCATGTTCTAAGCCAGGCACATGTCTGCTGTTTTACTGTGGTTAGATTGTGCTTAGGGACATGCAGCTAATTTTCCTGGTAGGTGCTGGTGAATGGCACAGGAACACAGTGCTAGAATTATCTTTGGGTTTAGTTAAGCTAACTGCTGAATGAAGAGTTGGAATGAACTTCCAGGAGTTTGCAGGTTTCTGCCATCAGATCATCTGGGTGCCCTTATTTTCAGCATATGCAGAAGTCCCTCCATGCTCTGGGTGTGCAGCAGAGCTTTCTGTCCTTTCTGTGCATACACACAGTGGTGCAGCTACACCTTGCAGGACTGTGAGTACTATGGGTGATTAAAACAGACTCACAGCTGCCTACATCCCTTGTTTATACAGAAAAAAGCTTTTAGCAAAGGTGATCCCTCCTCTTCCAGCATGCTTTGCAGAGAGGTGGTACCAGAGCACAAAGTACAAGATGCCAAGGAGGCTGGAAGCAAGGAAGCATTTCCTACGAGAGCTGTAAGCTGACCCCACGGCAGAGCTGCCATTGGAGGGCTGGGTGTGTTGGTCATCTTGCCACCCTCCCAGTCCACGCCATGGGCAGCACCCTCTCTCCGTGGCACAGAAATCTCCCACCTTGCAGTGCCAAACCTGGGCACTCAGGTATCAGCAAGTCAGGCCCTGCTTCTTGCCTCTGAAACACACAATACTGGTTTCACAAATAGAAGACTGATTGAAATTATAAAGTCAAATATTATTATTATTACTTCTTTTAACTTGCCCTTCTGCTGCATGAGGCCTTTCAGGCTCATGGTCTCTAGCTTTTCCTGCAAGTTTACTAGTTTAGCTAAAAGTGGAATTTCCCATCTCATCATTTGACACCAGGAACTGGAGTTCTGTGAAACAGCATCAGCTATCCACAGATAAAAATGCATGAGCTGACAGTGATGATTATAGTGGGTTTTTTTTGAGGGTGAAACGCTAGACTCCAGAGCTTTCTGCCTCAGTGGAGGAAGGGAAAGGATCTAACTGCTAAGTGAGGGTCTGAGCCCTGGGGCAAAGCCATTTGAGGGTGTACAGCTTGATGCACAGCTTTTTCTCTCAGCTGCACAGCAGAAAGTGCACCTCAGCTGACCCTACGTGAAGCAGCTCCATCTGCAGCCACAAAGGAAAGTTCTGGGGCTGTTCAGGCCTGGGGTCTGAGCTCAGGCTGACTGCAAGCTGCGTAGTGCCACACGCAGGGCTGATCCAGCTGTGATGCTGGAGCTTGTTCCAGCAGCTTGATGATTTACCACCATGCCACACTGAAGCCTTAACAGCCTGACATAAGCTTGCCAAGCCCCTCCAAAGCCCTGTTCCCCAGGCCTCAGAGTCATCTGTGCCAGGACATGAGGAACACCAACCCAAGATGCTCGGGAAGTCAGCATTCCACTTCACACAGAGTCAGAGTCTGCAGTGGCAGCGTGGCAGCCATGGAGCAAACACACGTTTATGAAAGTGCTCCTTCAACCCCACCAACACCGGCATGGAAAGGGCAATCCCACCTATGCTACTCCACAAGTGGCCAGTGCAGCATCCAACCTTTCATCTCCTGCTCTGCAGTGACTGCTGCCAAAGCAGGACATCTGACAGTGCTCGGTGACACCCTTTACTCTCACACTCATCCCCTAGAGGCGCTTCTGCAGTTTAAATGAGTGAATAGAGTTCATTTATAAACAAGGCTAATGCAGAAATTACTTTGTTGATGTTTTTCATTTATCTAAAATGTGCCTACAATGTGGCTACAATGGGAGCTGCCTACACAATTTTCCATTGAAAATTTCACACGAGTGACTATAAACGTAGCGACGCCCACTCGCCACTCATTTTAACTTGTGACAGAAACTGTCATGCCTGTATGAACACATTTGTACTGCAGATATGTCACACAGGTCTCCTTCCATGTGTCTGAAAATGCTCGCTAACGTTCTCTCCATCTTCTGCAAAACAAATTAGGAGAGACGCCTTGGCTTCGCTGCCAGGAGACTTGAGTAAGACCCTCACGAAAAATTACAGAAAGCGGGGGCGTTTCACCCCTTTGAAGATCCAGCCAGAAACACCAGCAAGCAGCAGCCAACTCGGAGCAGCCATTTTACAGATAAGCACAGGCGCTCAGGGGGAGGAGTGTGCCTTTAAGCCTGGCTGATAAGGGGACGGTGTGAGAGCATGGCTTTAGGGGCAGATTTGGAAAGGTCATCTGCATGCTCAGTGCCTTTCCTTGGAAGTCCTCCCTGCAGACTGCTACTCTGGTAGATTCCACGTGGTAGCAAATTAGACTATAATTAGTCCATCTGTAAAGTGTGAAACATGAACTGATGTTAAATTCCCCTTGAAATGGATTCCAACACCTTGCCTTCTCTCAGACTTCATTCAGCAAACCTTTAACTTGAAGCCATTTTGCAAGAGCCCTTGCTCACTGCCTCAGCACCCACTTGGTGCCCTCCCAAATCAGGATGACTGACCACCACTACTAACGAAACAGAAAAGCCAGCAGCTCACGCTGGTCTCGAGGCACACAGCACAGACCCCCCAGTGCTGCAGACAGAGAGCAAGTTAAACATCCCCCTCAGGCAACGATTTTTTCTATAATTCTTCAATTTTCTTCTTCATTCAGGTCAGCTACATTTGGGTGTGACCTGCAGCACTGCCCACTCATCCTGCACAGACCCTCAAGCTGACCATCTCAGCACAGGGAATGTCGTAGGGCTCAGTGGATGCAGGAATACACACAGGCAAGAAAAAAAGCCAGATCAACTCTTCTGCACCTCCTCTCTCTATGAAATGCCTCCCCAGGCCCTGCAGCCCACAAAACCAAGTGACTAGATTCTCTTCCTGACTCAGTGTTGCAGGGAGCCTCCCTCCGGCTTAATGGGGAGCATGGCAAGCAGATAAAATGGGCACAGAGCCCAAATCCATCCCCAGTGTCACTTGACTGAGGCCAGCATGGCAAGGGTGAGATTGCCCCAACTGCTCTGATTAGGCAACACAGAAAACAATCAAAAGAAAAGGAAATAATGCAGGATTATACAAATATAGCAGGTTCCACAGTCACAAGCTTAAGTTGCAATTAAAAAATCCACCCGTTCCAACTAAGAATGCAAACCATCATCATTGCTCTCAAGCAGGGAACGTTGACAAATGAAGGCGGTGTGCTAACAGGCAGTGCCAGTACTCTTAATTTAAGTATGTGAGAAACAAAGGTATGTACCATCCTGGACTGTCATAAAGAACTTGCTTTAAACAACAATCAAAAGAACTCTGAGGATTTAAAAATTCCTTTTCTTACAAAAAAAAAACCAGATACAAAAAAACCTTTTGCTCTATTTTTCCCAGCCAAGTGAAGAAAGAACAAGAAAACAAGAAGTCACACATCTCCCATCAAGGTTATTTATATGGAAGTTTTGAACTCAGGAACCAAAAAAAAAATCCTGCATTGAACCTGCGGGTCCAGTGAATCACAGCTTGGAAACCTGAATGGACCTTTTGTAAAAGCCACTGAGCCACGAACATGCTTTCTCACCGCTGCGATCACTTCTGTGAAAGCACCTTACCCATCTGCCCCTGGAAATCCACGGCGCAAGGCAAGTGACTCCCGACACCAGTGAAATGGACAAAAGGATGACTAGCTACCTGCAGCTGCTTGCAATCGGAGAGCCGAGTAATTATTGCAGCCCTCTCCTGTGGCTCATATGGAGCACAGCATGGAGCTATAAAGCGTTATGCAAGTCGAATGTGCTGCCAGATCTCTTAGAGCAGGCAGCAGCCAAGTCGCTCCCTCCCACCATTGGCTCAGCTTCATTAACTTAATCAGGTATTCATTCATTCATTCACTCACTCATTCAAAAAAAAAAAAAAAAAAAATTACTCTAAACCTGGCAAATAGCCAGTGCCAGGCATGCACGGAGCATGCTCACATCAGCCTCTGGGGCTGGAAGAAAAAGGGTAATCTAACACTCCTCAAGCTCTGAACGGGGCTTTAGCTTTGCACGCAGCCCAGCCACAAACGCATCTTTGCCACGGCCTCCCCAAGAGCACGAAGGGCTTGGGAGCTGTGCTGAGGTCAGACGCTGGCACTGGAGAGTGCAGAATCGAGAGCAGCCCTGTGAGTCAGTGCAGCCAGCAGGAAGCTGAGTAGAGAACTTCCCCAGAGCAATGACTAATTAATTAATTTGATTATTTAGGGGGAAAAAAAGGAATTGTGGCAGGATCAGCTCAACTCATTTTGCTGCAAGGTTGCTCCCCCCCTTTCTTCTGCACTTACCACATACGTTGCACAGTTTAGTCCAGACAGAAGGGACCAAAGCAGAACAGAAATAGGGGAAAAAAGAAAAAAAAAAGAAAAAAGAAAAAAAGGGAAGCACCATTCAGCTAATGTTAAAAGCAATTGGTAATGGAAACCACTGTTTGACCCCCGTATTTATAAATGTAGGACTTCCTACAGGCATGTAGCACTCAAGTATTGAATACAGTCCCCTCCCTTGTACAGTTCTTGCACTTATTTTTCTTACTCTTTGCATGTAAGTCTGCAAAGAATGTTATTACTTCCCTCTAGCTGTCATCAGAATGACTTTCACTGCATTTTTTTTTCCCAGCACACTACAAGGAAGCTGCTTCTTAACTATTCCAAAAAGCAGGCCTTGAGAGTCTGCTCTGACTTCACTGTGAAGAGCTCCATGCAACGAGCCAGGCTGGGCATTAAGGAAAGGGGAAAAGTGTTACATTTCCCACAGCGGAAGCTGAGCAACAGCATGGAAACAGTCAGCATCTCTCCCCCTCTTACCTCATTCTGCCCTGTGTGAAAAAAATACCAGATGGCAGATTACTCTGAGCAAGTCCCTAAAAGTAACGTGGAAATACAAAACACTTTAGACTTTTTCAAAAGAGTGTTTATGGTTATATAATGAAAACTATATATCCTGATGCATATCTTCAGCCACAGACCTGGCTGACATGGATCAAGAGCATCTACACTCCCCACCTTCCCCCAGTGATACAAATCAGATCTTTTAACCCTCCATGCTCTGTTATCATGGAGAACACAAATATTTTCTGTATGAACTTTAAACACCTCTTCTCTAGATAGCCTACAAGTCACTGTTTCTCTTCAGATTAAAAAAAAAAAACAACACAAACCTGAAACCCTCTATTGCCACCACCACCAACGATTATAAAAATGGCAAATTAGACAAAGACTTTCATAAAGGGTTATTAATGTAAGGCTGAGACTTAGATAAAGGTCTGCAGTTCAGATGCACTTAGCAAAAGCATTTAAAAGACCCCAAACCAACACCTGTTACTCTGATCCTCTTCTGACCATACCACAGAAACCCATGGTCAATGCCAGGATCCCTTCCTGAAGTTCTCTGCAGGTGGATGGTACTGAAGAGCACCCAAGTAACTAGCAGACAAGCAAACACACAGCTTCTGAGGAAGCAGCTGCTGACATGTCTAAGGGCTACAAGTGAGATTTGCAGCTCATCAGAGAGTGAACAGGGAGGTGTGGCTGAACACCATTCCTTCTCTACACAACAGCACAGTGGATTTGCTGACTATTAGAGAAAAACTACTCAGGATGCTTTTACTGCATTAATAGAATTTAAAAAGAGAAAGAGATGCAAAGGTGTCTGAAGGCAACCTGTTTCTTAGTCCTCGGCCTTCTGCACTCCAAAGTGTGTAGGACATCAGCCAAGCAGTCTCCAAGTACTCTACACTGAAGTCAGCCTCCTTCACCCCAAGTTCAGTCTTGAGCTAAGGGCCTTTCAATTATCTAAGCTCTTAAGCACTGTGGCTCTTTCATTACTTTTGCCCCCATCTCTAACCCTTCTCCAAATGGGGTCCAAAGCTTGGAGGCTCCTTCTTTTCACTTCCCCTCCCTTCTCTTGCAGCCCAGACACAATTCAAGACACATTCAAGACACAGTGCAAACCCTTCCTCCTCTGCCTAACTTCCCCTGTCCTGCTTGAATAGCTGCTCAAGCCTTCCTCACTGCAGCAGGCTCCTTTCCTGGCATCAGGAATCACCTGAAATTCCTCCTCCTGAGCCTCTCCTCCATGCATCATGCTCCATACATGGGGCCACCCAGCAGGGTGTGATTTCTGACACCAGAAGTAACTACGTGGTTTTAAAGCAGGCTATCAGAAGGAGGTCAGGAACATAAAGGAGCAGGAGAAGAAAACCAGCCTGGGAACACTGAGAATTTTATCCCAAATGATCCAGATTTTGGCAGAAGTTGTAGTTTGGTCTAGATAAAAAAAAAAAAAAAAAAAAAGTTNAAAAAAAAAAAAAAAAAAAAAAAAAAAAAAAGTTTGAGCAATTCTGGTTCTTTATATGAATAATTTCACTTCTCCCTCTGAAAGAATCATTAGAAGAATGTGGGGTTTCATAAGTCAAGACAGGAGAATGAGAAGGCAATGTTTCAGCACTGTGAAATGAGGCTTGCGTGTCTAACCACACTACCAGCTCAGAGTTCACTTCTCACAAGTGTCAAGTATATTTTCCATTCTGTACTTCTGCAAGCCCTAGTTCTGTCTGTTGTCATCACTCATGGGGATTTACCTAATCCCTGAAACAGCAGAACATCATCTTTTTTTTTTTTGCTGGAGAAACAGAATCATGTCTCAAGCACACTGAGAAATTCAAATTGTATGTTTCATTTATTGTAGCTCCATTCATCCACCCTGTGTTGACAGTATAAATACAAATGATGCCCTTAACAAAGTGCTGAACTGCAATCCAGTGTATTAGTGGCATTTCTTAAGAGATTTCCATTCACTTTTGCTGTTTCTCTGCTCACATTCCTTACACTTCAGCATACTCAATCAGCTGCCTGATTATACAAACAAAGCCTGAAAGAGAAATGTTGATTCCCTTCTTCATCAAAGCTGGTGACTTTAGCTGTATCCAGTGGTCTGAACCAGAAAGTGGAGCAAAGGCACTCAAAGTTAGTGGTTCATTTAAAGTCTATTGTCTAGCAACTCAGCTACAAAGAGAGACTCCACAACTTTCTAAGCACAAAATTCACCTTTCCAAAGTTTTATTTTGAACACTAGTGGGCTGCAATATTGACCTTTAAAATTCATGATATCACATTATACATGGTGGGTACAACTGGCTGTACAGCTCCTCTCATACACAAATAAATGACAGTGCAGTTCCAGGTTTTATTGGCATGCCTTGGACCCATTCCAGCAAGTCCAGCTCAGGACTGTGCATCCTCTACTGACAGAGCTCTCCTACCAGCTGCAGCCTTTTGCACAGGGCCCAGCAAACCTGTATTAGCCCTTTTGTAGTGACACACATGTCCCACCAAGGTTTGCCAAGGAGCTTCAATGACTACTACCCACAGGGCTCTGAAGTGCTACCCCCTGGCTGGGGCTAAGGCAAGACAGCATGAAAACCTCTTCTCTAGGCAAGGATACGTCACTAATGAGCAGATTTCAGTTTCCACAACAGTTAAGGACCTCTCACAAGCACTCTAACTTATAAATAAGGGGAAGGAAAGAGATTCAGCCCAGGATCTCGGTGCTCAAAACCTTTGTGCATTCTTCTTCAAGCCAGCATTATAGGGCTGTTCTCACAGAGAAGAAAATAGTTGAAATAGGCTCAGATCCTCCTACTGCAAAGCAGAAGCCAATGGGGAAACTTTTGTGGAAGAAGGCAGCTCCTTGGGGAGTCCCTTGCAAAACACTGCCTCATCTCACCGAGATGCCCACTCCAACCAGGACAAACAGGGAACACCAACAGTCAGACAGGTCTGATCATGGAGGCACCCTGTGTCTGACTCCAGAACTTCAGAAGCAATAGCTGTGTATAGATGTGATGCACCCCACTGCTCCACAGCTTCCCCTGCAGCTGCAACAGCATTACCCACCACTGCCATTCCTACAGCAAAAAGGAAAACGGATTTTTTTCCTGGTTTTATTTGCGCCCGTTTAGTTCTGGACCAAATGATTCTCCAGCTTCTGATCTGCTTACCACTTTCTCTCTCTGCCTACTCTGTTTCTTCTGAATCTATAATGATTTTACATGTTAATCTCGTTTGGTTTCTTTTTTGTATGTGGTTTGTGACTTGCAGACTCCTTATGGTAAATATGAAATAAAATGCTGTTTCTTCTGCCTTTTGTTCTTACAGATGAATGTCATATTTTCTTAGATACATGAAATAACTACTGCAACGGGTGATATATAATCACCAGTACAATGGGCACATTATAAAAATACAGAATAATCATGAGATCATACAATCAGGATGACTAAAACAACAATGTAATTGGTCAGATTTTATTGATCTCCTAAGGACAAAAAACCTTGACAACACTCTGCTGTAAGGTTAGTGAAACTAAAACTGAAATAAGGTACACAAGTCACTGTTGCCCTTTGGATAAAATTAAGTAAGAACTAATGGTGTCTAATAGAAATGGCAGGATTTTTTCAAGGAAAACTTACATTAGGAAATGTTTCTTTTCAAACATGAATCTGTTGGAGGCAAAAATGTTTGAATACATTTACCGCTGGGAAAAACTGCTGGAACTTCTTTGTAAATATTTTTCCAGTAACATTAAAAAATTTTAAACCTATTTGCTGGTCCCAAAACGAAACATTTAACAAAGGTATAATGAAAAAATGCTGTAACTACAAGAGAAATATGGTTTAAAAAGAAACGACCCTCTAGCTGGAATACAGGGCTATAGGCTTTGCTGTACCGTTTCGTAAAACATTTTTACCTATTACCTGATTTTCACTGTATCTCAGCTTTTTAAGTTTTCCTCCCATTAGAGCAAGAAATGTTTTTCTGAGATCTTGGAAATTCTCATGGGCAGAAATATCATTTCCTCTTATCTCTGATTTCTAATTAGATTTAAATCTTTCCTAGCTGGGGCAAGACCTACCCAAGCATTTTGAAACACTGCCAGGTTGATTACCCATAGATATGAAAATTCACATTGTTGCTCTTGCCTTGCAAAAATCATGAGCTACAGTGAAAAAAGCTTTCTTCTTCTGTGACAATGTCATTCAGCTCACCTCCCAAAGGTCCAATTCTGCCTGCAAAATCCTTCTTTTCGGTTCTAATTCCTGCCAAAACAGCACAATATTCTCTCTGATGTACAGCCAGGTTGAGCTGACAGCTACCACACTGGATTAATGAGAGGGAAAAGAAGAAAGAGAGGGAAAGGAAATGCTGGCCTGTCTGGTAAATTGGGGTTGAAGGAGCTGTAGCATCTCCGAAGCTGGTCCATTCCATTCAGTGGGGAAGGAAGGAGAAAGGAGATGTGTTTTACACATCTGTTGTCTCAGCTGCTGTGGAAAGCTGCCTGCATGACTAACACAGGGGGCACTGCAGAATGAGTTTATGATAATCTCTAAATAATAATCTTATAATAGTGGGGGATAATAATCTCCCATGGGCTGCATTGCTACAGCTCCATCAGTGAAACCCCGTGCAATCCTAGTGGGCTGCTGGCAAGGACAGGAATATGCTTGTTACACCTATCCGCTGAAAGTGTTGGAAGACTCAAACATTAGATTTTAGCAGGTGATTTTGACATCTGTGCTTTGTGTTACCACTCAGCACAGCTGAAACCACTCCAGTGAGGAGCTGCAAAGGTGGGGGTAACACAACTGAGTTATCTGTACCACTCAGGTCAAAGCCTTGCCCAGAACCCCTCCAGAGGTCCATGGCAGCTGCTGCTCGAAGTGTGAGAGCCCAAGGGGAGCAGAGCACTCTGAAAACACTGCAAGCCACAGCACAGCCACAGTGTACCAGCACATAATGGCTCTTCCATGCAGTTGCACTACCTACATCCATCAAAACCCCATCTGTGTCACAGATAAATTACCAGCTGACAGAAAACCAGCAAAAAACCACCTGCATACCACCTACTGCACACACACCTAATGCTCCATTTAGACTAGGTGCCTCCTCACACAGCTTCCTTCATTTAGGCGAATATTTCCAGTGGAACATGCAGACAAATCAGCCCTGGGATCACCAGCAGCAGCTGCTGCTTTCTGCATGGGGAGTGTTGAGCAAATCAACAGAGATGAGCTGCTGCTCCCATCAGAATCTCAAAGATGTGCATGACAGCCCTGGTTAATTAAAAGACACAGGATCAGACTAGAGGAAAATTGTCGCTCAGCAGCTTAGACTGAAAATCAAGCTGGTCTGACAAGAAATAGGAGCTTTACCAATTTTCAGTCTGTGGTCAAGTGCTCTTTCTACAGCTCTGGTGTAAAATTATTTCCCTCCACACTCTGTTCTTTTCTGAACTGCCGTTTTAGCATTTTTTTTTCTTTACTTTCTCATCTTAGCATTTCTGTCATTCTTGCTTCCTCTTAAATGTTAGTTTCTGTCCTTGCTTCAATATCAGTTAAAATGCCACTATCACTAACAGCATGAGACTGAGTCAGAACTGAGACTGCGCACTCACTCACTTCTGACTCTAGGAAAAAATTACTAAAAGCCAAAAAAAGTACTGTGAATTACATCCCCTCTCACTGATGCCCAGAACAGAAGAATTGCACTAGTACAGTATGTATACATTCACTATGAAGTGTTTGTTGTGTCACTCTCTCTACAAAAATTTTCCACTCTGTCCTGTCTTTTTCCATCCCCCAACTTCAAGCCTAAGAAAAAAACATTGAGAGGGTTGGCAGGCTCATATGGGCATTAATTCATACATCAATTTGTTCTTAAGGATGAGGTTTTTTGCATCACTCCCATTTTAACAACATAAACCAGTGGTGAAGAAACCTTCCTGAGGGGGCTTTCTCATACCCTTGCCAGGGGGGTTTATTCTGTTCACAATCACTGCAGAGAATCCACACTTCACAGGCAAGTCAGTACAAAACTTCTGTAAAAAGTCAAACTACTGATCTCAAACAGGCATTAAACAATGTTAAATATGCACGTGAATTGCCATTTGGTTTGGATTTAATGGCACAGATTATAATGTTTAAAGAGAGGAGCTGATGCAAGACAACCTCTCAGTTTTCTTCATTTCCTACCTGCAGAATGTGGCCTGAAGACGCTGGATGCAGAGGAGGTAACACAATCAGGATTGTTCTGGTCAGATAGTAAAACTAATAGAACACTTTTTTGATAGTTACTACCTGAAGTTTTGCTTCTTTACTGCTAGAATTTGTTTATGGCTATGGGAACAAGATCAGTCCTTCCTCATTCTAGGAATTTATTAAGAAGCCAAATCACAATTAAATGAGCAGAAACAAACTCCCTCCATAGCTATATAGCATAGGCTATATCCATGCAGTAGCAGTGCTTGCAAAACATATAAGACAAAGTCTGTCCTGTGCCATCAGAAAGAAAAACACAGTAAAGATCAACAGTCTTTAAAAATCAGTTACAGAAGATTATCTAATTACCATTATATTTAATAGCATACAGCTTTAATAATTTTCTGTTATCATCAAGCTGCTAGCAGTAAAAGAAAATGGGAAATTGGCTCTAATGCCAACTGATAATGGGAAGGAGAGGTTCTGCCCTCTGGGTCCTTGGTTTGGAGCCAGCTCAGGTTGGAAGTGAAAGTCATTCCTGCTGGGTGCCTCTCTGAAGTGAGCTGGTGTTCTTAGGCTTGGTCCAGTTCCACATTCATAGAATAAAACCTGTCACCACAGCAATGGGCTGTGCTGGAAATGGAAATTCTTGAAAACATTTTGTCTCTGACTTTTTGTTAGCATGCAAATAGATCCTAGCCTGGAACAAGGATATTTATACAGGAATATTTACACCAAAGCACATCTCACCAACGGTGACTGTATGAAACTTGCATGCATTTTATATTGCTTTAAAACTAGAACAACTTGCCTTGCAGCAACAGGGATGATTCTACCCCTGTGCAACCCTGTTCCTTTGGTGAGGGGCAGCAAACTCAGGGACGATGAGGTCTGCCAAGCCTTTAAGTAACACTGATGGCTGAATGTGCATCTCAGTATTATTACTGGTCTTTTTAAAAACACCTGAGCAAGGCTCAGCTTCAAGGTGCATCCTGGGTCAGGCTGAATCTAGAGGACCTAAAGTGGCTGAAAAGTTTATAGTGGGTTCGTGTTGCCCAGCAGGTCACCTTAAATCCAGCTAAACAAACAGTTAAACCCAATTAAACTAATGCAGGTGCAGGCCAATAAAAAGCTGAACAACTCTTCCTTTTTGAAGGCTGGATGCTGCAAAGTGTAAACCAACACCCTATCCCTTGGGACTGCCCCTTTCCTGGCAGAGGCAGCAGCACATTAACAGGGCAGAGCAGCTTGCGTTGTAGCTGCTGTGCTGGCTCTGTGGATTAATGGAGACTTTGTCCTCTGGGGCTGTCAGCCCCAAACCTTTCAGGAGAAATGAAACCTCTGAGAGGGAAAAAAAAAAAGAAAACCAGTAGTGGAATTACAAATAAGTGTCTTTCTGACTTTCAAATGAGACGTGAAGCATCTTCATTTACAATTTAATATTTCAGTAAGCACTTTATTGGAAGAGACTATCTAATGGGTTAATTTCCAAATGTCATTTATCTTTACTCATTGGGGATGACTTTCTATAATTCACTCGAGGCTGCAACACTCATAGATTAATTCATCACCCTCCAACTTGAGAAGATAAAAGCCTAACAAGCTCTAACCTGCTACACAGACTATATTTAAGCCGTACAGGGTAATGATAAATATCTCCCATAAAATGTGTTCTCTTCACACTTCCTGCAAAAACTGCTGAGCGAGCCAGCTGGCGAGATGGAGCTGACGGTCCTTGCTCAGAGCCCCACCATCCACACACAGGGAAACTGGAGCTCTCCCTTCCCCAGCATCCCCCCGATCCCAGGCTGCCCACTGGCCTCCAGAGGTGAGCGTGACTTTGTCACCTGCCGATGGCTTTTGTGGCTCTCTCCACACCCCAGCAGTGACTCTCCTCGTGCCTGGCAGGCAGGCAGGAAAAGGCTGCTGGGGGCTGTGTGTGCAGGTTGGTTTTCATGAAACGTGCCCCACTTCCCGGGCTGGACTAAGCGCTGTGCAGAACAAAACGAAGACTGGGTGTCTCCCCATTGTAGGCAGAGCAGGGAAAGCAGGAACCGGGAGGAGGGCAGATCCCGCAGCAGCACAAGCCACGTGCAGGGCCCGGATACAAACTGAATCACTTCTTGCTTCCTCCTTTCATATGCAAGTGGTGGATGCTGATAAGCATTTGGGAACCTCACTCCCTGCATCCGGAAGCTAGAGGAGGTCCAGGCCACTCCAACCAGCCTTTGTAGTTTGCATTGTACCCTGCTGACCATATGTTACTCCAGTGCTTTCCAGGACTGCTTTTAACATCACAAAGACTTAACTGCAGCCAAGTACAATGACCTCCAGCTGGAGCTGGCTTTCCGGCCCAGGGCCTGAAGCCTGAGTGACCTAAGCACAGCACCGGGGTGTTAACCTAGCTCGTGACCCTATGTGGGAACAATCTGGAATCTCCAAGCAACACTGATACTCAGCATCCTTCCAACACCACCTTCCCCAAGTCCTCTTCTCACTTGCGTCACTGTGTTAAGCACACACTGATCACTCATGTAACCAGTTTGGAGAAACAGAGAGCAGAGCAGAGAACCAGCCTTTCCAATGTGCTGAAGAGAAGTCCTTGGCTACAACTGCGTTTCCCAGCCATCAGACCCTGGATGTGTGCCACTGGGAACTGGAAGGGTAAACCGCGATGATTAAAAATTACAGTTACCTTCTACAAACACACTTTCTCATTTAATTAATCCAAGAAAAGAAGCCACACTCCCAGCCACCTGGCCATTTTAATGGGCTGAACACATCCACCATAAGGTTTCCAAAACAGCCTCCAAGGGTAAAGGTCATTTCTCTTGTTGCGTCAAAAGCTCTCTAGGTCTTCACTAAGCCTGACTGTGTGGGAGCTGCAGAAGTCTCACTATGCTCTTCCAGAGATGTGTCCTCTTCCAGGCCAGCCAAGATCACAGTCTGATCTAGGAAAAACAAGAACTCACACTGGCCTTGCCATGGGCCTCCACACTTTAATGAAGTCCTGTCACCACAGCTGGCTGTGCACAACAAATGCCTCCACATTTATGCTTCCTTCTCTCCCATGAGTTAGGACACTATCAGCTTAGAAACAATACAATCAGTTTATACCAATTTCATCTTTTCCTGCCAATTCTACCTACATTTTATTTAGACTATGTATTTGGATTCCCAAGGATATTTCTTTTCAGATTATCACTATCTCACTACTGTAGTTACTTACCTTTGACAAACCACTTTTTTTCCCAAAACATCTTTGCAGAGGTGAATCTGGTTCTACAGTAATGGCAGAAACATGACTAAATACTTGCTGCACAGATGAGCTAGTAGCATGAATTTTTTTGTCTAAATTTTAAACCACAAAGAGATGCAATAAGAAATGAATGAAGGCATATGAATACATGCAATGAAGAAGAAATCCTTAGTACCTCTCATGTATCTATTTCCATTTTCGCATTTCAAATGAAGAACTACTGAGACGAACAGCTTTTTTACCAATTCTACAACGAGCTTTCTTTGAAGACTGAAGGAGACACGGGGCCACAAGTTTATGAACCTAGCACATTCTCCCTGCAGCCTTATGCTGCATCAGTTTTGGCTTCCTTTTCTTGTTCTGTCCATTCAGACCATAAGCATTTGATGGAGTGATCTGGCAGTCATTCTGCACAACACCTCTAGCAAAACAAAGTGAACCCATTTCTTGGTCACTTCAGGAAGTGCTCACACAACAATACCACCACACTGGCTTCCCAGGCTGCCGGCAGTGGGCAACACCCGGTACCTCATAGAAAGGCAAAAACTAAGAAAATAATAATAATAATAATAATAATAATAATAATAATAATAATAATAATAATAATAATAATAATAATAATAATAATAATAATAATAATAATGCTGCAACTAGGCACTCATAAACACTGTAAAGCAACAGAAAAACAGACTTCATCTCACCTCTGCAGTTTCTACTCCTGACAGCTGAGTTGTACTGCTCACGAGTGGCAGCTGCTCCAGCACCACCTAAGATCCGAGCATGAACACAGTGGGGCTGCAGTGTGTAAGGTACACACAACTCTTGCTGAGGGGAAGGCACTCATTCCTGCTTACAACCTTTATTTTACATCTGTCATTTCTGTGGAGTCATATGCCTTATGCTACTACATGCATAACACTTGAGAATGGTGGGATGGAGACCCAAGTTCAAACCCTTTTTCCAGTTATCCCTGTTCTGCAGTTAAGAGGAGACACACTGGGAGACCAGAAGTTGCAGTCGGTCACCCTCCATAACAAAGCTCCTATCCTCCCCGGGACTGCACAGCTTTGTGGGATTTGGAAACACGTAAGAAATCCTGCCCCCAGAGGAAGGAAAGGTAAAACCCAGTGAAATTTGTCAGGTTCAGTATTTTGACACTTGCTATGTGAATGGAAGTCATCTGATGATACCCTGGGAGGTTTTACCCCCAGAAAAAGCTTTTCTTTCACAGCATCGAGACATTACCAGCTGCCAGGCCACAAACATGGTTTTCCAGGAGACTGTAACACTTTTACATATAAACTACATCTCTGTATCTTATGGTCAGGATGCCATTTATGGGGGGGTCCTAGGAATAACATAACAGATGGAAATCCACTGTCCAAAAGAAAACTGCATGGAATATGGTATCTAATAGAGAGTAGCTTAAGCTTACATGTGGGAAACAACTGTATGAGGAAGAAAGTCTGTGTGCTAAAAGCACATGCAGGGGACAGTAACTTCTGTGCATCTTTAAAACTGTTCAAAACATGGATATATTCCTTTTGCATAGCACTGGTTATGTCTGTTCCCTTATATACAACATAATTCACCACTACTTAATCTTTGGTGGAAAAGTAAACAAAACCTTGCACAGCCATACCACCTTTAAAACTGCTCCACCCTGTCTTTTTTAAAAAATATTATTTCTTTTTTTAACAGCCCTAAGCAAAACTCTTAGGAATTTTTCTAGGGGAGTTTGTTGGGAGTTGGGTAGATTCATATGATAAAAATGCAGTTGTCCTCAAAACTCGTATAAACAAATCTATAAAAGTAAATAGCAGCCCTTCGAAGTATAAACAGTTGAACTTTAATTTTTACATAGTTTCCTTATCTAGCAATGATTTTTTTTCCTTAGTAGATACCTTTGCCAGTGCCAAAACACAATGTTTTTAATACAGATCCAGTCACTGGGTATCTCTGTGCACAGAATAGCTGACTCAGTGACTTTAGCTCATTTGAGTAGCAATCAAAGCCACTGTTTCTCTAGATAGAGACCTAAAATTCCACTCTAGCCTATTACCATGAAGATATGGGAAGCCTCTCTGCTTAAAGTCCAATCACTGAGAACATGAAATAACTTTGTTGGGAAGGCAGGCTTACATTCTCTGATGAACTGGGCCACTGAGACTCCAGACCTGGGGCCAAGCCACAGCAATCTGAGGGGGAAAGGAGGCAAAACCAGCATTTAAATGGACAGAGACAGTGAATCCAGAGCTTTGCAGTGAGTGGGTTCACTGCAATGAACTTGTTAACTCATCTCTGTGCAACCAAGCAACTTCATCCATGCAGGAGGCCCAGGTTAGGTACCCTGTGCATTACTACAGCAACAGAGTGACAGACCTATTTCCTGGGAAGGAGGAGAGGCTGCGACTGGTGCATGTTGTAAACTTGCTGGAAAGAGCACATTTTGGTTGTTTTGTTTTTTTAAGTGAACAAACGTACACAACAAATACTTCTTTTCTGTAACTACTTCATATGATGCAGTACTGCAGGTTGGGTTTTCAGAGAAAACCAGCCTTTCCAAAGAAAGGGCAGAACTGAATGAAAATTTTTGCAGAACCTTGGTATCTCTAGCAGATAGTTTTTGCTTTATTTTCTGGTATTTGCTATTGATATTTATCTTGTCACGCATGTGTCCGTTTTTATTTAATTTAATCCCTGCACTTGAAATCATTTCTCCTGGGAAGGAATGACTCAGTGGTTACACTGTGGACTCTCAAATCCTGTTTCCAACTCTCCATTTGCTCACAGGGCAACATCATGTATACATATCTTTAAATCACAAGAAATCTATTCCAAATTTTAATGACTTGACCTCACCACGCCCCAGCAGAGTAAGAGCTCTTTTTATGACTTTCACTTCACAGATGGGAACAAATACTTGGAGTTCTTCAGGGGATGCTGCAAACTGGCACTGGCAGCAGGCTGCATTAAAAGGTCAAACTGAAAACTGTTGTGCTGAGGAAATGGCACATATCCTCTTTGAAACACTGGCAAAACAGGCTGAGGGGATAGGAAGGAGTTGGGGTGTGGACAGCTGGAAGCTGCTACCATTTCAGTTACCAGCAGTGAATTTCAGTCAATACCCTCATCACTATTCTATTAGATGTTCTTGCAAGCTTTTCAGTGCACTGGCATGACCCATCCAGAAGAAAAACAACAACAAAAAAACAACAAAAAACCCACCACCAAACCACAAAAAAACCCCAAAACCACACCTTTATGCAAAGTAACAGAAAGAGTTCATTTCCAACCATCATCAAAAATCATCTTGTAAAGGAAGTGTTCCCTTGCACCATTCTGTGTCATTATTCAATTTACTTTAACAGGAAAACAAGGTATTTAAAACCCTTAAAACTGAAAAATAATTTCTGATACTTTGTTTTCTCCTAATATTACTGGTGATGATGCCACTGAAAACTCACTCGGTAAAAAACTCTAGCAGTTTCCAATTGACTCAGGGAAATGCTGTCTTCAGATTCATTAACAACAGATTTTACTCCTGATCCTTGTCCCCTGATGTTTGTGAAATTACCCCAGTAGCATGGGTTATCTCCCCAGTCCTGGAAATCATTCCAGCTTTGGTTTGTTTTAACACCGCTTTTCTCTCATCTCCCACTTCAGGGAGATGAGATGATGTCCTTATGTCACCCCAAAGAGCAACCAAAGAATTAAGAGGGATTCTTGGGGAGAGCACAGATGAAAGAGGAGGATAAAGGCAAGAAACTATTCGTCTGCCATCCTGTTAGCAGGGAAAATGCTTTACAAGGCTACCTTGTGGGGAACATGCCCTGCCCACAGCAAAAAATCCTCTGTGTAGCTACTTTGTAAAATCCCAAAGCATAAAACACGTCTTTGAAGCCAAATTAATGATCCACAGCACGCTGGAAATTCTTCTGACACATCCATAGACACAACGTTCTTTCACCCTTTTGACTTTCAGCAGAGCCTCAGGAACAGACCTGCTCAGATTGATAAAACTCAGGAATAGAAAACACCAGCAGGGATTGCCACAATGGAAAGCACAATGAGGAATACAGGGCATATATTTGTGCCCACACCTATCCTTTCAAAGTTACTCCAGGCTGAACATTTTGGGATATAAAGGATGTATTCTGTGCCCATCCTAATGGGCACATGAGTAAAGAATGGGAATGACAAAGAATGTAATTCTCCTTATCTGGTTTCTTAATTCTTTCTCTTGGGTTTACCTGGTTTAATTTCCCTTTTATTTAGCAGTAAAGTTTTCATTTGTACAATTCAGTCTGTGGAGAACTAGAAGATGATCTGCATTTATAAATTGCTAAACACTATCATCAAAATTTTCTGCAAGGCCTGGACTATCACCTTAAAACAATGGAATTTCTGTAGGTCAAGTCTTGTTCCTCCCAGTAAAATAAAGGAAAAACAAGCAAACAAAACAATCAAATTAAAGGGCTAAGAGAGCCTATTTAGGGAGCTAAGAGCTCTCAGCTCTTCAGCAGAAACCCCTAATTTTAAGTGAAAGCTTGAGTCTCTCAGGAGGTTTATAGATCCTGGAGAAAATTTCCATTCCCTCAGTCTGTTGCCTGTCCTCCACTGGCCATGCCTTTCCCTTTGTGCACAGGGTGTCACTGATAGCACTGCCAATAGGATCACCATAAATTCCTGGGTAAAATTCTCCAAAACTCTATGCATTTGCACCATTTGTACCAAGCAACTTTCTCTTGGTTTCTTCACATCTTACTTGGCCCGGTATCCTAAACAGACAGAGCTCCAAATACTGCTATCTTGAGGCAAGAAGTTGGCTGCATATTCTGATATGGTATCTGTTCTCCTTTTTCTATCTAACCCCTTACAAGTGCTCTGGTCCCCTTAGGTGGTGAATCACATACAGGAGGCGTGTTTGATGCTCCTTCCCAGTTGCTGTGTTTCAGAGAGAAATGGCTTTCCAGGTTACAGCTACTGATACAGTGCCCAGGTTAAACAAATGGGACATTGCTTCTCTTCTTTTCTGCAAGGTCAGCCACAGCTGTTTCTCTAGGGGCTCCACATTGCTCTGCAAAAAGAGAATCCATGAAGCATCAGGTGTGTGAAACCAGCATTAAGAGCACCTGAGACCCAAAGGATACTCTGAGGCCCAAATGCCACTGAAGGAGGCCATGTAAGCTGCTTAGATCTACTAAAGGCTGCTTTCAGTGCCTCTTAATATCAGGCAAAGTTTGGTTCATGTTGTTTCACATGATGCAGACAAGGGCAGCCTTTGGGCCCTTGAGCTACTTACTTGCCCAGTGACTGAGGATCTGAACTTTTTAAACAATATCAGAGGACCTTTAATTAAAATTAATTTCTAGCCTATAAAATGAGAGTGACTGCAACAGTGGCTTCAGACTTGCAGATCAGGCACCCATGGGACAAAATATATTTATCAGCTCAGCACCTCACAGGGGTGTGCTATACACACCACAGGACAAATGCTGACCTCAGTTGCTAGGAGATTTTTCATTTACCTTATCACAAATGCCAGATTTAGACAAAAACAGGTAACAACCTCAGCTCCTTGAGCTGCCCTCCTTCTTGGGCTGTGCACATGAATCCAGTGAGAGGACCTGCCATGTCTGGACGTCTGGATAATTCCCCTTTTGGTATCTCCTCCTGGCCTGATAAAAACCATTCCCTCTCTCCTCAACAAATGCTGGAGCATGCAGAAAGCAGTTAAGCATCACTGCAGCACTCCATGACCCTGAACAACCTCAACAGGTGCCCTGCTCTTGTGGAAAACACATGTTGCTCTGTCACTATTAATACACCAGGAGTGTGAATGGCATATGCATGTTTGTTTGCGTGGGGAGCATAAATTACGGAGATCCCAGCTTTGCAGCCGTCACCTTTTGAAGCTACAGAGCTGTTTCTGGGGACAGCCAAGGTGCAGGACCACAGGCACTTGGTGCAAGTGAGGAGTGAAGCCCTGGGGGTCAGGCAGTCATGGGGAGTGTTCAAGGACACACCCAGCACACTGTACAGCTGAAGGTCTCAATGCTCAGGTGACCAAGAGGGTTCACAGATCAGGGAAGAAAATAAATTAATTGTGCTGCCTCCAGACTGCCTGGCTGAAGTCGTCCCTCTGTCGATCGCCTCCTGCATCACCACATGGACGAGATGCTCACTCCCCTCACTACTGAGTAGAAGGCAGGAGCTGTTTATTGTTTCAGATTTAAGAATTCAAAATAGCAAGTCAAACTGATTTCCTGGGAAGTGAGATGAATAAAAGTACTGTCAAACACTCCCTCTACTCATCATTGAGTGATAAGTAGCAAAGACATATCTTGCAGAGCTAACAGCCCTGAGGTGACATGTCCCAAAAACTGTATTTTTCCTCTGGATAGTTCTGGATCCACATACAGCAGAAAAATAAGGCCTACTTTTGTAGCAAGGAGAAAGGAGCACAGATCATGAACCCATGGACAGAAATCAGGCTCATGCACAAGGCACAAAACCGTTCATCTTTTAGCCTGACCACAGCTGCCACTTCCAAGCCATGTCAAGTGAGAAAAGGGGAGAGATGATGGAAGTAAAATGCTCTGTGCTCATTTATCTCAGGGCTTCCCAGTTTTATGTACAAACATAAGAAACTATGTTCCTGGAACCTTTCCCTCATGGCTGGAAGATCTCTAGAAGGTGAAAAAGGTGTCAATTCAAACTTTGCTGTGATCTGATCAACACATGTTTTCATTCATCAGACTCCACCACTCCAGTTGTATGAAAGTCTTGACTAAGCAGTGCAGAATGAAAACCGAAAACATGAGGCAAGTAGCACTATTTTTTTCCCCTTGAATTCACACAGCTGTGCCACAAACCTGTCCCTGCTCTAAATTACTGATGCAAGGGAGAAATAACCACACAATGTACATATGTGTGTCACACACCGTGTGTACAGAGACTGCAGTGGAGAAAGCCTGCATTCTCTGCATTCATGGAGAAAACAATGATAAAGCAAACCAAAAATTAAAAAAACCCCACTGCTGACAGCTAAAGGGACAGAAGAGTAGCTTTTTATTGCCTCAGAGGGGTCATGCCTGTGCATGATGGATCTGTGGCCATTAGCAACACAGAATAGATGTAGGAAGTGTTACCACCCATGACATCCTTTGCAGCTGCTGGGGAGTCCGGACCTCACACGGGGATAACATTTTTTTCCTGCAAAGTGCACTGGTGAAGAAAGCATTCCCACAAGCCTGCTCATTGTTCCCCCTCCCTTTGCAAAGGGGTAGCTCAAAGTGCTTCAGGAAAACAAGGCAAGAATCAGCCTTGACCATAACCTCCCACCAGTGAGGCAGTACAAACAGTACTGGCCCTGATGCAAGGAGTCAATGAAATTAGGTCTCTGTGCAGCCAACTGGTCCTTGGCTGATGAGACCACCTTTGCACTCTCAGGGCAGTACTATATATCCCAGCTCACCATTTCTATCCCCTAGCCAGGTCCCTTCCTCTTGGGCTCACACTGCTGACGATGGTCAGTGAGTAATACAAAGCTCACCACACCTGATGTCTATGCAGGAGATCAGGGAAAACCTCTGCTGTCTTCTACTGCACAAGACTTCTTCCAGATTTGTCTCCTTCTCACCTGTTTCCTATCCAAAACTCACCTCCCAAAGCCCAGCAGACAGCAGATCTATGGATGTGCCCCTCCTGTTGCATGGAACTGTGACTGCCTAACACCACCCCTCTCATTGTGCCAAGGTTGGCCTGGGAGGGCACAGCTCAAGCTGCTCCTCACCTGAGGTGGTACTAAAACAACTTTTTATTTTCTAAAGCACAGATAATGATCAAGCAAAACTAAAAGGGAATTCAACTTTTACAGGTCTCTGGAAAAATAACTATGACAGCAAAGAAGGCAGGAACTCGAGGTTGTTGGAGCAGGGCTCCCTGCTCCTCTACCAGCTGCCCTGCCTGTCCTGCCTTCTCAGCCTGGTGCACGAGAGGCAGGGTGGTCTCTAAGCCCCAGGCTCACCATTTGGCTCTGTGTGGCATCCAGCAGCATATGCTGATCCACAACCATGGCTGTACCTACTTCCCACAAGAAGATTCAGAGTGTAATTTGCAGGGAAAGCACAGGTCTGAGGGGCTGTTTTCAGTCTGCTACAGCACCTCATCAATGCCTATCAACTGACCCACCCCCTACACAAGAGGAAAGAAAAGACGCTCAAAGGAAATGGTCTTTTGCAGGCACAACAGTTGTTACATCACTTTTTGGCAGGAACTGCAGTTCATACTGCAGCCTTGTCACTCTCCACCCCTCTCCTGCAACTTCTTTTCCTCACAGAACACCTCCACTGAGCAAGCAATTCAGGAAAGCTGATAGCAGCCCCACAACATCTTGGGACAGCTGCACAGCATTGCTTCCCTGCTCCATTTTCCTGATGCCTTACTGGCCTCTTTTCTGAGCCACCTTTAAGCAAGGGCAATGAAACAAAACAAAGGATCTAGAAACACTGGACTGGGATATAGTCTTTAACTGCACATTAATGGCATCGCAATGGAAAGAGGCAACATCTGTTTTGCCTCTTTCCAGACCTCACCATTCAGCTTGCTACAGATTCCTCCCTGCTTTCACACAATTGATTAGTTTGAAAGAAAAGTTTATCACAAAACCATTCATTTAATTCAACTATCCACGAAGGCCTCAGAAAACACGCATCACAGGTCCCATTCTCAGACTTATAATGATCAGCTCAATCCGCTGCAGCTTCCAATCCCTTATTTAAAATGCACCTTTGGATCCCAGTACAGTATTACACAGCCGACAAAGCAGCAATTAAAGAAAAATATTTTTAAAAGGTAGGAATGGTGAGGGAATAATCAGAGATACAATTGTCAAAGCCTTGTGTTAACTAAGGACACCAGAGAAGTATGGCTGATCCAGCCTCCTCACCACTTAATGTGAATAAACAGCTTACGAGTGGGAGAGGCTGAAAGGGGAGCAGCCTCCTTCCCTGTCACGGGAGAGGGAATGTGATGATCATCAAGTACCAAAAAAGCTCTTATTTGTGAAAGCCATGAAGGGAAGGAGCCTGCTGCTCCTCCCCACAGCTTCCAAGCAGTGACTGTGAGCTCCCAGCGCAGTGTCGCTCATCGCACCATCACGTGGCAGGTCTCACGCCATCTTCTCAACACAGAAACACAGCCGGGTTAGAAGACAAAAGCTTTCTGAGATGCCTCTGCTTCTGATGTACCATCAAAGTTCTGGTAGCTCTGTTTTCAGAAAAACAGCCCTGAACCTAAATCAGTGCCACCAGCCTTTCCCAGAGCCACATGGACCAGCCTTCCTATCTTCAGAAAACACAACACAAAATCCCCACACCACCACAGAGCAGCTCCTCTCCCACAACAGGCGTGGATGCACAGCTAAGTCTGAGGTCTCCTGGCACAGAGCTCCCCTCTGGCCACCAGCCAGCCATGTGCTGTCTGCGAGCAAGGGGTCCATAGCCTTGGATGTGGAGCAAACTGCTGGAAGGAAGGGCTGACCGACCGTACCCTTTACGCCGCTCGCCTAACGGCTGGTGTCACTTCAATTAAAACACTGACCATTACGTTTGGTCCCTGACAGGCTGCAGAGAGGCAAGGCTGAATTTCTCAGTTAGCTGAGAAGCAAAATAAACAGCAGAGTCTTGACCTCACACTCCTCTTGCCAAAAAAGCCTATCTATGGAGCAAAAAGGACAAAAACTAAGGCATGGAAGAAATAAGATGGAGTGCAATGTTTTCCCTCCAGCATTCGAGGGGCTGGCTTGTCCCTTGCCAAAGTGCCACTGTTCACTTCCACCACCAAGCTCTCCATGGTACAAACACATGCACAGCCATGCATCTGCAATATTAGGGCCTGTACCTCACAACCACAGGAAAGGGCTGCACTGCTGTCCCCAGAGGTTTCCCTAAAAAGACAGTTTTACCAAGACTGGACACTGGAGAATGGCTTTGCCAGTTCAGCAGAGCAATTTCTACTGCCTAGCTTTCTCAATCAGCTTTCTTCTCAAAGAAGTGCCTTGGAAAAGCCTCTAGATGACTCCTGAAGAATAGTTTTGAGGTAAAGTTGCTATGCTTCTCATGAAAACAAAGTGAAATGAAACATATTGTACAGTAGTACAAATACCTTACGCTAAATGGCTCCTAAACAGAAAAATCCAAGTTTTCCCAAGAAAGGTTCAAGTCTGGACTGGGCTTCACATCTGAAGACTTTAACAGCTTCCCTCTGCATTAGTGAGAGCACAGAGCTTCACGGTCACTCAGCTCAGCCCTCCCACCGTGCTCCTGGCCTGTGAATACAGCCCTCCTTTAGGCTGGCATCAATCACCCCAGCTTCTGTAAACAAACTTATCACCTGTTTAGAAGTAAAACAGAAGGGAAATGGGCCAGGAAATTATCCAATATAGTTCTGAATGAGAATTTCAAGTGGCAGAGACCTCAGAAGTCTTATAGTTACCACTGCTGGAAAACAATTCCCAGCTAACAAAGACATAAAAAGACCCACCCAAGTAGGAGAAGGGCTGCAAAGCTAAGGAATGAGCAGAAGCCATGAAAGAAAATACATTATTAAGGAAAAAGAAAAAATCAAAGCAAGAACACCAAAGGGGAAAGAAATAAGTCTCCAGGATTAGCAGGGAGAAGTACAGATTTAAGAAAGATCCATTATGTGAGTACAGCTTTATAAAAGCTTACAACACAGCGACCTTTAAAAATAGCTTTATTTCTATAGCCAAAGCACCACCACAGCCTGCATCAAATAAAGTTACAATTCGTCAAGGAGCTGAATGCACTGGCTTTAATGGGATTTCATGGTGCTCAGTAACTTGCAGGATTAGGTCCCTACCACAAAGCACTAAATTGTCTAAGAAAACACACAGGAGGAAACAGCAGTAAAACAACCCTGGAGAGTTACACTGTGCACAGTCTTTTACATATAACTGAACTCTATCAGCTGTTACAATAACAGATACATTCAATATCCCAAGCTGGAATTTTAATGCTGAGGCATGGTACTGAATGCTTTTGAAAAATGCACTACTTTAGCTGTTTCATGCTAGATTACAGCAAACAACCAGGCTTTTTCTTGTGTGCTTTGGGCTGGGAGGGGGTGGGGGGGGTGGGGTTACCCCTTTTTTCAATGACTTATTGCTTATGAAAGTCATTGATGGCAACAGTTGGGTTACCTCCCATCCCAAAACATCCCTTATCAATCACCACCTTGCAAAGCTTGAACATCCAAAGCACTGGTTACTCCAAACTGCTGTGGGACAATATCGGTGAGGTTGTGGTTACATCCCTTGTTCCTCGGGCCATGCTAACATTTAAACATGTTATTTAATCTGGGACTGTCAGATTCTTGAGAATTAATGCTTGTGACTGAGTGAGACAGGCTGTGGGATCACTGCAGCAGGGCTCCCAGGGTACTGCCTCGCCCAGTGGCAAGACTCAAGCAGGGGGATTGGCATGGCCCACGCCCCTGGGCAGCGTCTCTGCGTGAGGAGGCTGCAGCCAGGAGGGGGAGGTTGACACGGAGCTGGGTCAGGCAGCACTGCTGAGCAAACCCGGGATGGATATTCCCCAGGGACTGCATCCCTGAATGAACAACAGAGGGTCAGAAGTTAAGCATCCGTGGGCACTGGCATTTGACATACCAAGAGGTTTCAGGAGTTTCTTTTGGTGACTAGGGCAACATTCTACACCATTTTTTGTAAGAAAAGCAGACTGGCACTTCAGGAGCAGGGATATGCCACCAACAGCATTCTTATACTCTCCCTTCCTCCAAGGATCAGGTTAGAGAGCCATTTACACAAAAGTAGCATCATGCTTTTCATTACTATTGCTTTTCATTGTGTCTTCAAGGCACAAGGTAACAATCACAGAGGAAAGGACTTATGCTCTAAATATTTACCCGAAGAAACAACTAAACGCACAATTTGCACAAACCCAGGAGAAGAGATGCCAGCAGGTAGGGAAATGCCTATAGAGTGATCATTCTGTGGTCACTGCAAAAGGGGATGAGCCTCTGGGTGTGGGTATCGCTGCTTGCAGAGTGTGAGGGTGACAGGAAAAAAACCTAAATAAATAAAGGAGTTGCTTGCAATAGAAAAGACAGAGTCACTTGCAATAGAAGGCAAGACCCTGCAGGTTGCTCGCTGCTGCTGAGTAGCCTGCCCATATTCCAGCTAAGCCTACAGTCCCATCAGTGAGGACTGTGAAGCCAAGGTGAGTTTGAACTCACCAGCAGCAAGGTTGTACACCCACATCAGCCTGGCAGCCTTCCCTCTGAGAGTGTTCATCAAGGCTGACAATCCCTGCTCAAGGGGCTTGAGATCAGAACTGAAAGGGATGCTCATAGGTCAGGTTTAAACCTCCAGAGCCTGTGGGTGGGTGAACAAAGAAGGGGTGGGCATGTATGTAAAAATAAAAGACCACAAGACACCTGGTTTCTCAATACTGCTACTAGCCTATTCCTTCCAACACCATTAATAGCATGCCAGACTTCACAGAAACAAAAGCAAGCAGCCAGGCTCTTCCTCCCTCGAACAATAAAATAGAATAGTAAATCAGAGGCAAAGACTGATTCAATTAGCCCAAGATCTTTTTTGATAAAGATTACTCAAATAAGCCACATACGGAAGCTCTCCGCATTTACAACACTTCTGCACCATTATTTGTAATAACATGACACCTCACTTTCCAGAAGGTGCCACACTGGATACTAATAGCACACTTATTATTAGATTTTCTGCATGGTTACATAAGCCTGCAAAAGGAGAAAAATGTAAATGATTCAAGAAGATATTCGTCTTGTGGTTCTCATGAAGTCTTTAGTATCTGAAGATTGAAGACGATCCCTCCAGGCAAGAAACAATCAATTTTTATGCTTCATTAAAAGAGTTCTTTTAGTACTTTTAACAAAATGCTCAAAGGCAAGTCAAGCAAAGAATATGTATTTTTTTTAATCTAAACATTCTGCACTAAATTTTACTCTCAGATCTTCCAAACTCTTTTCCTAAAATTAAAATGAAGCTGTGCATGCAACTTTGTGTTTATTTTTTTCCTGGCAGTCTAACTATGATCTGAGGACATTTTACCCTGCCTAAACTCAACTGCACAAGTTGGCATGAATTTAAAAAAAGGACATAATAAGGGCAAAAGCAAGGGAGGTATGAACTACCTCTGGGAACAATGAAGCAAGAAGACTTTCACTATAATACAAGGTCATAAGTCAATGTCAGCCACACCAGAATAACTTACCCATGTTAACACACTGGCAGTAGGTGCTCGAGAACCTTTCCACCTGCATGACCAAGAGCACTTTGGCTCCATTATTCAGAAATGCACAGGTGATGGCAGTGATCTCCTAATCTCCAGGGGACCTTTGCCCCAAAATCAGTCAGTGTCATACACTCATCCCCAAAGTCCATCTCTGCACCCACTGGATCTAAGCCTGCTGGCCTCCCTCTGGAAATACAGTCTAACATGACACCCACCCAAAGGAACGGTGGGCTGTGCCACTGCTATTAACCAAATTTATCTGGTATGACTTCACAGGTCCTGCAGCCATATCACTGCACGACACACAGCATCCTACAACGCAGCAGATGCAGGAAGGGTTTACTACACACTGCAGCATCTGTCCTTACCTATCAATGAGCAGAATGCTAACTTAAGTGTCATGTTGTCTCATACTTCACTGCTGTGCAAATGGCACATAGCTGCTGCTGTCACTGGTGCATAGGGTTTGCTCACAGATAAGTGCAATAAACCTAACACAGGTTCAGAGGGCTGCCTGACAAGTAGCTGCAAGCAGGAGTCACTGTTCTTCTCCCTTTAAACATAAATGGTCTCTAGTAAACTTACTTTTTGGAGGACTCAGCGCTCTTGCCTTAATGCATATGGAACAGTCCTGAGCCCGAGGCAAGCCTCTGGCAGGAGCAGGGAATGAGGTGGACATCACCAACACAGCAGAAGGTTTTGCCACTGCACTGCCAGATCTAACACCTCTCTAGATTGTGAAGACAGCTCGACAGCTGGCTCACCTTGTTCCTGGCAAACATGTTACTCCCACAGCTCATATGCAAAGACATGCAGTGCCTTCTGAGACACTCACTGAATTGCCTCACACGAGAGGGAAGTTTTAGGGTGCTGTATTACTGTACCTTCATCTACTGAAATAAAAATCAGAAATAAGGAAAAAAAATCAACTACTGAGAAACTGATAAGCCTTTACAGACAGTAAACTGTGGCAAGGGTTGTTTTAGATCCTGCATCCACGTCATGGTACAGGAGGTCAAATTTAACCTGGTTTCTTTACCTAAACTACAGCTGGTAGTAGCTATGTTCTGTCTGTACACCTCTGATAAAATGACCCAGATAAGCAAGCCAGGATGCAAAAGAGTGCTTGTAAGAAGCAACCATTACATTCTGGAGAAGTAAATCCACGACCAGAACTTTGGGACTCTATCTTGTGATCTCTGTTTGCAAGAAACAAAATGATTTTGTGTACTGATGGTCCTCAAATCCCTTGATGAATTTTCATAACTCTGTGAATTCAGTATTTTGAAAAGGGCTTTTTCTGTCCTGCAGTTCTCCCTGAAGGGCCTACAGGTAGCTTTGAACAAACATCAGAGTACATCTGTGTCCCTGATCAGTTCATTGCAAAAAAATGTACTTTGTGTGGACCAGCATTTTTGAACCTCTAGATTTAAGTCAGGCTTCTAAATCCATTTTTAGGAACCTGAAAAATACTTGACTTTCAGATGTGCCAGGCAGCTGCATCTACTTGTTACTTATAGAGAGGATGCAGTTGTTGAGCACCTTTGAGTATTGGACCAGCTTTATTTAGGTCCCTAAATTCAATCACCAGTAGAACAGCAGAGTCAAGTGAGATTCGAACCCTTTTCAAAGTGTCATGCTTTTTATACAAGTGAGTGATAAAGCTGCCTGTAGTAGTGAACACAAAACCCAACAGCTACTTGGAGCCACTTGTACCAGCGACATCCCACATTTAAGTAATTCCATTCAAGTGTAAATGAGGTGCATTGCAATTTCAGGATTATTTACTACATTTGTTTAGTACAATCACTTTGTAGGATGCCTTAAAGCGCTTTATTTGCAGAGCTGCAAAAATTGCCCCTAGGAATATGGATACAGGGTTTTGCATTTTATTTTTCTGGAAACACTGAAAAAATCTGAATAGAAAAACAAGACAAAAAAAGCCACAAAACCACACATTGGGAAACCTGGAAGGAGGGTATAATATCCTTTTAAACATGCAGCTCTCAAATGAGAAGGAGAAATGCTTTCTTGTTCTCCATGAAGGTGGAAGCTACCTGTATTTATGAAGGTATAGGAAGCAAAACAAGATAAAAAAGAAAGGACTAATCTGAAATGTCTTGAGTAACTTAATAAATCAAGATTGAATTTGTAAGTAGATTATTATATTAATTATTTACAGTCTTGCCTTAAGAGGATGTAGATTTTTGTGTGTGTATGCACATTTGGATTTTTTTTATACATTTATAACTGCTGATGTGAAGAGTTTTGTTCTTTGCCTCAGAAGAAATGATCTGTTCAGCCTTCATTTACACTGATCTAACTCTAAAATCCAACAGTTACATTGCTGTAAAATTACTATTATCAAGGGGAAGAACATTCTAAAATTATCCCTTCAGCAGAGAGCACGAAGCCTGAAACTCTCAGTGCTTTCAACACCATTTTATCGGGACTGTGATCTCGGCACGGCTGGTAATGCAGCCAGCCGGAGCCATGAAAGGGAGCTTTGTGCCCAGCTACACACCAGGCCATGGAAGACTTGCAGCTTTTTGACTGGCCAATGGGAATGTTGCTCTTAGTAACTCAGCAAGACTGATTAGGTACAATTAAAAAAAAAAGGGCGTTTGGAAAGACGGCAGCGAAATAAAGTTCCTTGTCCATGAATGCTGCTACAGTGCATGCGAGCAAAAAACTGCCGAGTAGTAGTCAGAAAAAGGCAAAATGTTCAAATATGTCAGATGCTCAACTAGTAAGGAGATGCAGGGATTTGTTTATAGAGGGACAAACCTCAGCCCTGTCTGACCCAGAATGAATGCAGCATGGTATCTCTGGTGAAGCACACACGAACCTACAGCTGTATCTCTAACTTATCACCCCGTGAAAGAGCACGCAACTACTCTAACTACAATTGTGACATTTGCCTTCAGGATCTTACTCCGACTTCTGCTAGGACTTTGCTCCCACAGCTGTAGGCTGGCCAGCAGAAAGAGATCTTCCCTGGAGAGTTGCCCTCCTTCAGAAGGCTCCAGCAGACACATCCTGGACAGGATGCCAGGGAGCAGAAATGACTGAAGTGAGCCAGCCTCCTCTCTGATGATCCATGTCCCATTCCTTCCCCTTTGGGGCTGTTTCAGGAGATCTAGGCTTAAAAAGCAGCTTTTTCCTGGGAAGACAAGGGTAGAGGGAAGCAGTCCTGTTGGCCAGCTGAAAACCACAGGGGCAGCTCCTCCCAAGGGTGCTTCCACAGCAGAAGGAATAGATTTGGACCAACATTTCTGTTGTATGCTGTATGAACCCCACACACTCAACACCATTTTGTGGACTTTTCCATCACAGACCCCTGAAGCAGGTGATATGTTACCTGGATCCAGAGACATCTGTAAAATTTGCCCTGATGTATTGCACTGTAGTAAAAATTTCACCACCAAATGGGCCAGTTGCAAAAGGCTCCAAACCTATCAGCTAACGTTCTCCCAAGATGATTAAGGACGAATAACACGGCACTGAAGTTTTACTCATCTGTCAAAAAGCATGACTCACCACGGGCAGGTGGTGAGCACTGTACACCACAACTGATACCCAGTAGGGCTTCCTGACTCCAACCAAACAAGCCGATATCCCCCTGCTACCTCCACTCTGCCTCTCCATGCAAAGGCCAAGCATGGCACAGACAGTCCTGCCTTTCTCCTGGCTCTTGCCAGCTCTTCTAACTGGGTGGACAGCTGCCTGCCACAGGAAGTGAGCAGAAAGATGATGGCCCCAAAGAAGATGTGAGATGGTGATGATTCAGTGCCCACAGTGCTCTCTTGGGCCGTGGTATGGCTTTTAAATTACCTCCTTCCACACTTCATCGTTCTGTGACAGCTTCATAGGGTTCAACTTAAGATTTTGCGCTGGGTAACCCTCTTTCTCCCTTGGACTTTTCCCTTTCCTCTATATTCCTCATACACGTGCCTGTTTCTTAGCATTTATATAGCTACCCATGAAGAGATACTCAAATTGTGTACATAAAGAAATGCAGATTGGACCAGCTTTGCAGCAAATCGCTGCAGAGACGAGCCCAGCTAGTCTCTCCCCGTGCTACAAAGTTTGCAGAGCTGCTTTAAATATCTCTTCTCTTCAGAACACAGATTGGCTCGTCGAGGTGGTATATACACATTACTCTGTATACTCTGTATGTGTGAACATATGTTTGATAGCTAGATCACTCTATTCCAAATACATAAAACCGCGTATACACTTGTTCTTTTAAAACCTCGCTGCTGCCTGACTTTCACAGAGGTTCCCTCCAGGAATCTCACTCCTCTCTGCCCCACTCACCCCTGGGAAGGTTTTCCCTGCAGCCATCAGCAGGACTGTGAGGCTGGCTCCAGAGCAGAGCAACGATGCTGCGAGCATCAGCCAGAGGGGGCTGCGAGAGTGTGTTGTGAGATGCAACAGCCTCAGAGGGCTGAGGCTGCCGACTGTGCTAGAGGCTTTTCTCGCTTGCGTAAAGCATTTCTTGAAATAATAATGCCTAAAATAGTGCAGCGAGTCTTCAGGTTCCTCTCTTTTTTGTGCATGCAGAACTAGGCGGCCAGGATTGGAGATGTACATCTGCATGCTGGCTGGCTATTAGCCCTGGATACCTGAGTACCTGTGGGCAAAAGCAGTCGGATCCCGGTGCCACCAAACTCACAGAGAGGGTGCTGTGTGTTCCATCCCCAAGCGGATTGTTAGCAGGGTCTCTGTGGTTCAGCATTTTCTTACACAGATAGATGTTAACAGTAAAGAAAGGGGCCAGACTTCTTGGGATAATGCACTTGATGGTGATAAAAATGTTTCCATGGAGCTTTACAGCAGAACAAAAATTGCTGCCCTTTATCTGATGTGCACACATTTCATACTTGCAATATGTCTAAAGTGATTTTATGACTAAATCCTGGGAAAAATGCAAAGAATGCTTGGCTAGAAGCACACTTTTCCAGTAAAAACACAACATGGCTTATTAACTGCGGCACTTGGAGAAGGCTATTCAACATGAAGTGCATTTTTTTTTCACTCGAGACCGAAAACATGTGTTCAGATATACGTTTTCTTTGGCTTCAGGCACCAATTTGACTGACTACATTAGAGGGGTCTCCAAACCCTTTTAGTGTACACCAGCTTCAGTACAAACGAAATGGTATTCTATTAAACATGCCACGGTACTGCAGCTGAAGGCAAGGTTAAAACCTCCTGACTTTTTCAGAATATATTAAGCAGAAATAATGGAAACAAAAAGCTCCATTAGGTACCTCGTTAAGATTTTTGTAGTTGCTGATCAGCAACCTTGTTATGGCAACACTTTTCAAAGTCACTGCAAGAAATGTTAATTGTGGCAATGGCGGGTGGGGACAGCGCACAATGAACTGCGGGAGCAGTACTATTAGTGTTACCGTGAGAACAGATTATGCCATTTCCATTCTATCTTTGAATTCTGGTGGGTGTAGGGTGATGTGACTCTGAGTGATGTCAGATTACCCAGCCTACATTTTTCTTGGAAAGAAGCTCCTTCCTCCACTTCTCTAGCAGGAGGGCTTGTAGATACTGCGCTTAGGAAATCTCAGCTTTATCAGACTCTGAAACCATCCCCGGGCTATCTGGAATTTTTTTAGTCGGGCAACTGGAAGGTGTACGCTTACTGAATACCTGGGAATACCAGAACATGCTCACTTGGGCTTGTGAAATGGTGAGAACTGATAATAACGGGTAGTTTTCTGCACTAGTCCCCAGGAAACAGGACTTCACTCTCCCCAGTGTGGGCTGAAATCCAGACGATTTCAACCGCATTTGCAAGCGGGTCACAACGTCACTCCTCTCCCATTAAAATACTAATTGTAAAAGCTTTTGTCTCTAATCTGCAGCTAACAAACTGGCAACTCTGCACAAAGGGCACGAGTGCAGCTCAGTCCAACAAGCCTGAAGGGTACTCTATCTCCACAGCGTGCAACTACAACACATGAAACTGCCCAGAATACAACCTCTGTCGGGAAATGCAATCAGCCACTGGGTTTTGCTTTGAACCAGATGTGGATTTGCACACCTCTGCTGCCCGCTCCCTTCCCCAGCATCCCCCAAGAAGCCATGCAGCAGAGGGATGCACACCCAGCACCAGGCACTAACCCGCAGCTGTGCAGCAGGCTCCCAGGCAGCTGCACTGAACGCAGAAGGAGCGAGCAAATTTCCCCTCTCCCTGCTCCAACACATGCACAGAGGCTGCAGGACAGGCGGCCAAACCATGAGGATTACTCAGTTTACATTTGAGCCAAAGATAAATGATTTTAAACTGCAGTCAGGGGTAAAATATCTCCTCTCACTCCTGAGGCATTTTTCCCAGTCACGTGGATAGGTCATGCTGCCACTGGCTCTGTTCAACCAGGTGATTTTTCTTTTTCCCTGTTGGGGACTGTGGACTGTGCTCCCATGAGAGAAAAGATCTGGACAAATTGTTTATTACTCTTTCTTGTTGTCCTGCCCCAGGTGGGAAGGCAGAGGTGCTGGTCTGGTTCAGTTTATCACAATAAAAGCCTGACATTTCTACTCACTTTGGCAGCATTTATGAGGGGGGGCATGCTCCTTGCCCTCCCCATTCCATACTGGAAAGCAACTCCAGTAACACTCAAACCAGTAAAAACCACCTGGAAACAGACCCAGAATCAAGCCCAGAAAGAAAAAGACATCAAACTCTGCTGACTGCTGCTGTTACTGAACTCGGGCAGGACTGAGCTGGGATGCACTACGCAGATCATCTCCCTTTTCTGTGAAAATCACTTGCACAACACTACTCTCCCCTTCATACTGCATCAAACAAGCTCCTAGTGATACTAAAAGGGGAGGTCTGCTGATGCCACAGCTACGAGCTGGTGCCTACATTAATCATGTCACCTCCAGCTTTTTAAATGCTTGAAAAAGCTCCCCCTCAGAATGAAAAAAAGAACTGCACATGCCATGTTCAGAAGCATTTGTTTCTTTTCTGAAGTAAACACAGGAATTGAATTATTCTTTTTCCTACAGAAAAATATGATGCAGGGTTTTTTTTTCCCTGGGTTAAAACAAAAAAAAAAAAAAAAAAAAAAAAACAAGAAAAAACACATCCAAAATCCACAATTTTGAAACTTTCTATTTTAACATCTTTCCAATATGCACTGAAGCTTTCAAAAATAATTCTGAAACTTGCTGAAAAAGAATAAAAAGTAATTTTCAGGTTTGACAATACTTCCCTCACACATACACTCTTACATAAGAACACATGCAGAGTTTTGTATTAGAAAAGTCATTCATCCAGGGAAAGGAGTCTGTCTCCAGGTGTGCACAGAAATCCCAGTTACACTATTGGAAGGTGGAAGGATGGAGAGACCAGATAAAGCAGTCTTCAGTGCACACCTGTGCCAGGAAACACTGAAGAAATCCTCAGCTCATCCCACAAATGCGAATACCCAAATGTGATGGGAAAGTAAGAGCAACACCACCTTCTTTGAGGTTAGTCTGCTGGTAATTACACACGTGTTAATATGTGCATGTGTAAAAGGCAAAGACTGTTTCTCATACACAGAGATGTGCTTTTATTCCTCCTGAGGCTGGTGTGCAGGCTTCTCTCTCTGCTGCACAATTCTACCCCTCACAATCATCCCTGGGCTCCCTCTGTTCCTGCCTGGTTCTCCTATAACCTTTCAGTGCCTGCTCTCTACTCCTGAAATACCCTTGCTGCTGAGCCATTTATAGCTCATCCAAGATGTGTGTCTCACCACTTGGCACACCTGATGAGCCCTAAAGGGAGCTGCTGCCATGTGAGGCTGATTTGCTCCACACTTAGCACCACCTCATCCGTATCAGTGTCCCATTTACCTTCAGTTACAACCCAGACCCACCGATGCGCCGCCCGCAAATGTCAGGATGAGCTCTGAGTTGTCTGTTGCTCACTTCCTCTGCCTCTTAGATCTGCAAGGGAATCTCTGAATATTCTGCTGACCCGCTGAAATTTTTCTGGGGCTTCTTAATTTTTGTGTGCTTACCCTGAGCTACAAACCAATCCCTTGCACACTGTGGTTTGTTAGCAAAACGTAAGCAATTTTTCTCCAAGCATCTTTCTCGCTCCTTTATTCTTATCTATTTTAAGTGACTTTCAGCTGAGAAGAATGTCAGACTGACTGCTCTGGAGACCAAGGTATTTCAGAGAGAGGAACCAAGCACAGCTCGCTTCCTCTATGAAAAGTTAAAGGTGAGCTCTTTATCCTCCTCAACACTGCACCCTCTTTCAGTTTGCCTTAGTTGCTGAGAAGTCCCTGTTCACCAAACTGATGTGCTGCTGGGCAGGTACGAGACCCAACCTGTCCACACAAATCCCTTTGAAGGGCAGGACTCAAATCCCTAGATCAAACAGGATAAGTCACACTGGTAATGAGGCTGCTCTCTACTTCTGTACAGCCCCATACCTCCCCGGATGATGAACAGAGGCAGTCCTAGACAACGTGCCTATGCAGAGAGGCTTCAGCAGAGAGCCACAGGGAGCCAAAAAATACAAAGTCCTCTGCTGCTGGGCAGGGCCAGGTGGAGCCTTCCCAGCAGTCAGTCCAAGCACACACACCAGCAAAATGTCCCTGGCTGAATTGTGCCCACACAGCCAAGACAGCTGGTGAGAGCGAGCATCTCACTTCTCACTCCCCCTCTGGGGGAGGACAAGACTCTCTGTTTAGCCCTTGAAGGGGAAAAAATCAGGATCTTGGCCTTCCAGTTCTGCTGTCAGCAATGCTGAAATCCTCCTATGATTCCAAAAGAAGAAGAAAGTGGCACTAGAGGAGCAAGGAGGGCAGCAGTAACAGGTAGCTACTGCCCCACAATCCTCCAAAACCACTCTTCCCAGTTAAATTATTTCTCCACCTGAGACATTAGTTTCACTGAGCAAACAAAAGTCTTGCCATACCCTAAAAAATCCACTCATTCAGAGGCAAATAGGTTGGCTTCCAAAGAGAAAGTTAAGCATGAGCCACAGAAATGGCTGCTGAGGAAGGCAGCAGTGCAGTTGAGTCATTAGGTTAAAATTAATGCACTAAAGGATGGGGAAGACAGACATTTCATAGCCTATTGTTGAGGCTTAACTTCAGCTGACAACTAAGCATCACAGAGCTGCTTGCTCTCCTTCCTCCAGTGGGATAGGGGAGAAAACTGGAAGGATGAAAGTGAGAAAACTCGTGGGTTGAGATAAAGACAGTTTACCAGGTAAAGCAAAAGCCAGGCACACAAGCCAAGTGAAACAAGGAATTCATTCACCACTTCCCATCAGCAGGCATGTGTTCAGCCAGGAAAGCAGGGCTCCATCATACATAACGTTGTCTTGGAAAGACAAATGCCATCACTCTGAATGTCCCTCCCCTCCTTCTTCTTCCCCCAATTTTATATCCTGAGTGTGATGCCATAGGATCTGGAACATCCCTTGGGTCAGCTGGGGTCAATTGTCCTGGCTGTGTCACCTCCCAACTCCTTGTGCACCCCCAGCCCACTCACTGGGGGGTGGTGTGAGGAGCAGGAAAGCTCAGCAGTAATGAAAACATCCTCCTGTTACCAGCCCTGTGTTCAGCACAGACCCAAAACACAGCTTCCTATGAGCCTCTGGGAAGAATTTAACTCTTATCCCAGCCAAAACGAGCACAGTTCTCTGAGACCTAACTGTAATGACAGACAGGACCATTTAGAAAATATCTCATAATCTGAGTCTAGCAAGTCTACTTACAGAAAAGCTCAAAGAATTTAGGGGGGATCATACTCTCTTTTGAATTCTACAGGACTTAGCAGAGACACAGCTCCTGTTTCTATCATTCTTTCCCACTGTTGTGATTCAGCTGCTTCTTGACTGTAAAATGAAATTTAAAAACAAATAAAAGGCAAGTAACACCTCACAAATATGGCTAAAAACTCACTACTTTCCTTGCACATCTCAAGCATGGGCTTTGATTCAAAAGGTTCACAACCATTTTGAACCATCTCTGTTGTCTACACACATTTAGGAAGATACAATGCTGTCTGAGAGATGACCCCGACTGCTCCTTTGAAACAGGCTTACAAACAGTGAAAACAACAAAAGCACATTAACAAGCAGTAGCATGGTTCATTATTTGCAGGCATTACTCAGTGTTGATAAATGCTGATAAAAAAAATTAGTAAATCAGGCAACCAAAGCCCAGTGCATTACTAAGTGACAAAATAAAAAACCTGAAAACCTTGATCTGCAAGCAAACCCTATTTTGGGTTGTTGAAAGCAGCCAGCCAGCCAGCAGCAGCAGATGATGTGCACAGTGATCAACTGCTACATTGGTTCGCCACCATCCATCACACAAATTGATTAAATACAGTCTGTATCAGTCATTTAATACAGGAGAAATAAAGTCATTGTAATAGAATATAGTTTTCAGGATCAATACTTCCTGCTAAGGAAATAAATGTTTTGACAACACCTTGATATATATTTCTGCCTTGCACCCCATCCTTGTCCTGGTATTTCACTGGTAGCAGGAAATCATTAACCTTGCTTTTCTGAGACCTGGAAAAGTACAAAACCCAGCTGTAGCATCTAAGCCTGTATGAAGCCACACAAAGGCTCCTCCTCACTCAGGGAGCTCTTGCAAAGAGCAAACACAGCACTGAAACACCAGCTGCAGATGCAGGATGCTGACAGCCTGGTCCACACACCGCAGCAGAGCTCTGCTTTGGCAACACCATGCAGGAATGTGTGCCCACTCCCTGACCTTCTCCTCAGGCAGCAGCAAAGAATGCAACCTGTGCAAGCTTCAGGTGAACAGCCATCTCAGCCACAGACCTTCCTCTCTCTAAAACTTCATAGCATGAACTTGAGCTGAAGGAACTGAGAGGTTCTTCTCCTTAGATTCTCCATGGATTGGCAAAGAGAACGAAGAATCAGTAATCAAAAATCCCACAGCAGCCTGGGGAGGGGGAGATCAACATTTCCATGCCATTCTTTTAAAGAGAACCTAGTGGCAAGTAAAAACTGTGAAGGATATTGTGCTGCAAACATTAGTGACAGAAAAAACTCAGTAGGCTTATTAATAAAAAAATAAAGTCCCCAGTTTTCATCATACATATTGCAGCTTTCTAGCCATGCACTGGAAAATTAGCTTTATGGCCAAAAAAACAAGAGACATAACTATGGAGACCAAGCCCCTACATGAGAAGTGGAATTCAAGAACTTATGACTTGCTTGGATACAGCAGAAAAGTGAATGAGTAAAACAGGCCTGTTCTGCTCAGTCATTCCCACTTGTAATGGCTGCATGCAGCTTGCCAACAGCCTGACGAGCCCGTTCCAAGTGAAGTATAAAAGAGTTTATCACTAGGTAGTTTTACAGTAAGGCAACTTCTGCTCTCTTTCATTAGTTTTTTGGGGTTTTGTACAACAAGCAGAGCCAGTTGCAGGGCAGAAAGCTGAACAAAGACGGATTTTTGTGTTTCCGCAAAGAAATCCCTATTCAAATATATGCTAAAATACAGTGCTCTTAGAAATCCCCGTGTGATTTCCAGACATTGTCAGTGTCAGCACCGCCCACAGACAGCACAGGGAGGAGGGAGAGATGCCTCGAAGGTGCTGCTCAGACCCCTGTCCAATGCAGGACCTCTCCTGTGCCTTTGTTTGGTGCAGATCAAATGACTCAAGTGACGTGGCTTCCACCCCTTCCCACCAGGGACTATTCCACAGTCTAACAGATTTTACTAGATGGAAGTGTTTCTGGATTTCAGCCTGTATTTTCTGCACTAAAATGTATCCCACTACTCCTAGTCATAGGACATTGGACCACCCAAAACAATTTTTCAAATTTGGGTATTTATAACCCCTCAGGTGCAGCACTGGTAGTTTAAACATCACCCTATTCCTTCACACTCTTTGTCTCTCACTCACACAAACCATACATATTTAATTCTTAATCTTTCTTCTCCTCTCTAGTCCATTAATCACTTTTGTTGCAGCTGTCTGAATTTCCTGCAATTTTCCAAAGTCTTTCTGGTAATGAAAGACCCACACACATATGAACTTTGTACTTCTTAAAGTGCTGCCTGATAAAAGACATGGAACTAATATGCACACACACAGAAACACACCAGACATTTTTCAAATTCATTCTTTTTATAGAAAGAGCTTAACTTCTTTCAGACAGGAAGCAAAAGGCATTTAAGTTCCCTAACAGAGGTGGCAAAGTCACACACTGTACTTTTTTTTCAGATAAGAACCTGCCTGACTCCCAAGTGCTTTCCACAATTGCTCATTCTGCCTTGCAAAAGCTGCATACTTACCGATGCCTACCTCTGCCAGTTCTTTAAGGAATCTCACATTAAAACTTCATGTTCTGGTTTTCAGAAATCTTTTGTCTCACCTTCAGGAACAGTTCAGTGAGAGCTGCTTAACAGCAACCTGTACCCACCCCTTGCTCTCTCCTTTGCCTACTCTTTGCTAAAAAAACATGGTCAGGTAGACAGGTCACAGATATGAATAGAGAAATCCAATTCAACATTCCCTTTCCTTAGATTTTTAGAACTTCATGTTGCTGATGAACAACAAAAAAATGCAGAGAAGGCAGAATTTCCTTTGGGACCAAGAGTAAAACTTTTGTCACCGTGATGTGGAAGTGCACCCGTGCTCCACCACAGATCCTGGGCTGATTTTGGGCAAATTTATCATTGATCTCTGTGAATCTGCTACCTTCTCCCAGAAGGAGCTTTTAAATAGAATATATACTTTAAAGCATTTAACTCTGAATACTTTAAAGGCTATTCAGCAACTACCAACCATTGCAGAAGACTAACCTCCTAGCTATAGTCTGGGGTCAGATATACAAGACCTTGATTTTGCTGTCAGATTTGACTTCATGTGATTTTAAGTTCTACTTAATTGCAGCAAGAATAGGAAAAATGGGTAAAAGAGTGCATATGACATCCAAATGCATTTTTGAAATGAACATTCATTGACTGCAAGGCAGAGAAGAGAGAGAGAAGTCTTTGCAGGTTGATGCCACTTACCCGCAGGCAAGTTTTTTCCTCTAGTAAGACAACTGTGAGCATCTAGCATTAGAAGTAATTTTCTTTCTTACAAGTGCCTAGGGCATTTTTATAACAGAGTTGCAAAAAAAAGCCAAAACCCAAAACATGCTCAAATAGCCACTGAAAGCCAGACTATTTCTCTTTTTTAGTCTATTTGTAGGCTTACACTACCTGATACACATTGAGAAGACACCCAAAATTCTGCTCTACTCACTTGTTTCATACCAACAAAACATGTACATGCAAATACCCTGAGCATAAAGAGAAACTCTTAAAGTCATTATGACATTATTTGTACCCTGAAGCAAGTCATAATTTGTATGCACCCTGCCAAGTACTTTCTGTCAAAGCTAAAGTAATTATTGAGAAGTATGAAAGCAGGTGTCACTTCTGGCAAGTTGTAAGATGGCTTTATATTCTCAGTTGCAATGGGATAAAAATGATCCCTAAAAAGAGCATAGCAGGCTATTACTTTACATCCAGCATTTATGTGAAACATAACAGTTGCCGCCTGTACGGGTTTTTTTTTTTTTTCTTGTCTTTGGTATTTTAATTAAAGATTCGAGCTCCTAAAAGACAAAACCTAAAAATATGTGCAAAATCAATCTCATTTTGCATAATTTCTACTTAGTTTCATAACCAACTGTCAAGCCATCTGACCCTCATTTGCATGTGCTGCAAGGCAGGCAGCCGAGCTCGCTTCCACCGCGGCGAGACACAGACTTTGTCCCCGCTCAGTCCCACGTACCAACCTCCGGCTTCTGGGATGAATCCCTGCCACAGCTCTTCAGGACAGAGGGGACAGCAATTGTTATGATTACAGGGCCAAAACCTTTCCAACTTGGGTGCCTAAATTTAACTGCCTAACTCCATCTTTAGGCATCTGAACAAGCTGCTAGTGTTTCAAAGGTGCTGGGCACCCAGCATCTCCTACTTGTTTCTGTCAAACTTGCCAAAAAGAACATCTGCCTTTAATTAATGCAGACAGCTGCAGGTATGCAGGACCTTTGAAAGCCATCCTGCTTATTTCAGTCTCTAAATATAAATCCAGGTGCCTACCTCTAGGCTGTCAACTTTTAAAATGCTGAAAAAGAAAAAAGCTGTCTTATTAAATAAATAATAAATATAAAAAACCCCACACGCAGAGATATTCTCAAGGCCTTTGGAGTCTTGTTCCATACTTGACATATGACGTGATGATAAAGCAAGTAGATCTGATTTTGTCAGAAAGTAGCACTTCATGCTGTAACTGGAGTTCATACATTGCTAGCAATTAACATAATTATAGTAAGGAAAGACATTCTGGGAAACTTTCTTCAAAAGCTGCTCCTCTTCCTCAGACAAACAACTAAGCAAACCAACTCCCCAAAGTAGTTGTATTTATGCTAACAGTTTAGGGAAATTGGAAATTTACTAGTGTATTTATTATGCAAGTTTATTTTATTTTTCTTTCATTCAGCCAGACACCCACATTCTTGACAGTGTAGAACTTGAAAAGATTTCTTTTTTATTTAAAAACTGCAAATGGAAGAAAAATACAGGCTACCACCTGCCTCTGCAAATCTTTCACATGTGCGTTTGTGCGTCTGAGCACGAAGCAACTGACTACCCTGTTAAGAATAATTATTCAAACATGGCAGCAATATTCCACCCTACAACGGGGTACTGACTCAAAAGGCAACATGACAACACACGTCTGCATGTGCATAGAATGCTGCTCTGCATCAGGGACCAGGAATGTGTTGCTGTAAGACCAAGAGATGCTCTCCCTACGGCTGATCAGAGAGGTTCCTGGCTGCAGAACAGAGTGCTCTTGGACTCAGTGAAGAGCCTCACTGCTCTGGGGCTGTCCTGTTTCTATTCAGGACATGCTGTGTAAGGTGTATGCATTTATGTGCCTTCCTTATGAGCATGCAGGATCACATCTTTGCTTTGGATTAGAAAAAAAAGGCACAAACAAGGTCTACAATAGATACACCCCATGCAGTTAGTCTGTACCTGTGAAAGGGAAAGGCTCATACTGCCACATCTGAATTCACAGTTTCAGACACTGTACTACATCCTGATCTGAGCCACTAGAGGCACAAAATCCTCAGAACAAAGGAAAAAAAATCATAATTATTACTGTTATTATCAGTATTTCATTTTCTAAAACAAAGCCTCAGATTCCAAGAAGGTTCAATCTCTAGACAGAAAAGGAAGGGAAGGGGGAAGGAAATTATGCCTGGGGAAATATATTTATGGAAGTTCTACATAAGCCTCATGTAATTACAAGGGATAGGACAGTACTCCACAAAGGTCTAGTTTCCACCATGACCAGGATGACACCTGGCCCAGCCCTGCCTCCAGGATCCTGAAGAAGCTGCAATTTGCTTGTCATCATTGCTGTCATTTCAAAACTTCTCCCACAGCGACCACATGGGCCACCACTTCTCTGCCACGCCACATCCCCAGAGCTGGTGCTGCCCCAGGCCTCGGTGTGCAAGCTCTCCGCAGTCAGGAAGGCACTGGAGGATTTATCTCATCCATTTTCAGTTTGCAAACACTGTTCCCAAATCTCAGGCGCAGGCATGCAGGCAATCAGCACCTCCTGCTCACCCACAGGAGCCCCAGCAGGCTGCAGCCGGGCTCGCTCTGCGGCTGTGCCATGGCAGGCTAATCCCCACACCTGCTCCAGCAGCTCGCTGGAAATGTGTTTCTAATCTCTGCAGACTGGCAGCTGTTCCCCCACCCATCCACAGCAGCCACATCTTGCTGCCACTCGCATCAAGGCAGGGGACAAAATGCCAAGCTGCTGCCTCGCCACTGCTGCTGGGTGCAGCCACAGAGAAACCTGCCCTGGTGAAGCAGCCAAAGCCATGGAGCCACAGCAGCACACCAGGGAGATGCTCCTTCCGTGCCCTCCCCACGCTGTGTCTCAGTTCCTCTCGTGGTGCATGGAGGAATGGAAGCTGAGTACCAAGTGCATCCACCATGTTCCCTCGGCACATTGCAACAAGATGTGCTTTGCAGTGCCACCCTGCCCTTCCCACAGCACAAGCCAGAAGCATAATGGGGCTACAAGGGTGGTGCAGGGGTAAGAGACTCTGGTCTTTCTCTGATACACTGAGCAGCTGCTTGACATGGTGCATGTGGGAGATTTGTGCATGGGATGATGTCTGCCCAAGCGTGGAGGGGAGAATCCATCTCACCACCAGGGACTCCTCCTTCCCTTGCTTCAGTCTGGACCTACAGCTGTAGCTCTTTTGCTTCATGGGGATTGCAGTACAGCACAATTAAATACCCTGCAACCCTATCAATCAACCTCTTTTTGGGCACGCACACGTGTCAGACAAAGGGCTGTAGATTGCCCACCTTGCTCAGGAGGAGGTAGCTGAGATGCTGGCCAGGTGCTCTGCCCTGGCTCATCTCCACAGCTGGTCACTACTCCTTACACTGCTCCTTACAGCTCAGCAACTCTCCGTGCAGCTCTGTCCAGAGAGACCAGCTGAGGGGCCAGCAGTGCCCACCCGGGTGACTTTTCGAGGAGAAAGCTGCACTTTGCATTCACACAGGAAGGCAGGAGAGCAGCCACCTACACACACCCTGCTCCTCCCATGGCTCCCCCAGGCTCCGGTAGTTGGCCTGAAATAACAACACTACTCATTTTTCTTTGACATTCCTAAACTGAGGAAACAGAAAGAGCAGCCAAAGCAATATGAAGAACTAGAGAAGGCTATTGCATATTTATTTGTCAAAAATTATGCTTAGGAGAGCAATAGGCCCAAGAAGCTATCACTCATCAAAGAGGGTTTTTGCTGTGTGTGAGAGCACTGCACTACACTTGAACAGAAGCATTGACTGGACACTGGAAGGAGAGGGGTCTCTGCTGCTCCACCCCTTCAACCCCTCTCCAGTTTCATCATTCTTCTCACATTGTCTCTTGGAAAGGGAAATATTTTTTTTAGTGCACAGGACAGGATGATACTTTAGGACTTAACAGGAAAACCCCTACCCAACACAAATGTGCTTCTGGTAAGAAATTTCTCTGCTAAATCTTGGATGAAGCACACAAGAACAAACAGGTGCATACCTCCTCAATGGCTTGTCAGAGAGCAAGCACACTGGCAGTGGGATGTGCTAATGCAAGCCCCATGTGCTCTGGGTCCTGACAGCATAGGCTCAGAGCTGCAGCTCTTGTTGCTGGCCTCTGAAGACCTGTAATTCATCAGGAAGGCAGCAGGACTCTAAAGAAGTCTTGCACGTTATTCCTGAAGAGTTTCCTCGACGAGAAGTCTGCACACGTAATGAGACCAACAAATGTTTCTACAGGTGTCCCACTAAGGGGCTGTTCTGGGAAGATGTGTTGTTCCTGTGAGACCAGGCTGATGGAGACAGCCCAGATACACAGGGCTGGGCTGTGCCAGGAAAATGGTGGGGACAGCACTTACTTTCAGGAAAGTAAGTTTCCAATAAGGTTTGGGATAGAAACAGGACTGCATTTTGTAGGTGGAGAGGCAGTAACACTTTAGGAAGAAGCGTTGATATCTGCAACTGAAAGAAACCCAGCCACTGATGCTGATTTGAAAGCCTTGACACCTAAAGGACAGACACCTAAGTGTGCTCTTCTGGGTGCTTCTGCAAGTGTTGCTGCCCTGGCTTATCACACCACAGGCTTGTGTCACACAGCCCCACAACCAAAACACGTGTGTTTTGTGCTTCAGTATCCTGTCACGCAGGCACTGCCATGAGAAACACTCTGTTTGCAGGGAGACTGAGCAGCATCACCTTTCTTCCTTCTAGCGAAAGAAACAGCACAGAGCTGCCAATGGAACAAGGATATTGCCCTTGAAGGGGGTATTCCCAAAGGTGCATGTAAAAATATCACAGGCATGACCCTATTTTTCCCTGCACCTTAGCACCCCAGAAACAGTCTTTTAAGGGGTTAGTCCACCCACTGCAGTATTTCTCCTAATGACTCACAAAATCCCACACGAGTCCGATACCATTTGCTTGATAGAACCAGCTGCCAAAATGAAACCATACATTTGGTGCTCAAAAAAAAAAAAAAAAAAGAGAGAGAGAAAAAACAAGCCTACTAGATAAAACCCCCTAGTAATGGTTATTAGTAGGGAAGTGGTGGAACATGAAACTAACAGTGGGTGCTGCGAGATCAAGGGCGATGGCTGCACACAGACCCTCTGCAGGCACAGATATGAAAGGGCTCTGCTAACAAGAATTTGCCTTCTGTGTTGCAACTCACACAGATGTTCACATAATTTCTTGCATGTGGACAGTAAAAGCAGCACTGGTTTCAAGAATGACGCGATTGTCTGAGTGGTAAGGATAAGAAAAGAAAAACTTTCAATGTGCATCCAATGAAGCCAAACTGTTCCCAAATGCACTCAAAGGACTCCTCATGAAGTCAATGACAAAATTCAGACAGGACTTCATAGCTTCTTTTTTCCTGTCATGTAAATTAAATTACACTCAGGAATCTTAGGAGATTCAGGAGCACGAAACATATTGGAGCATCACAGTGTTCACTCACCACTGCAAAACATTAACTAAACTTGCTCTGAAAAATGTTTTGACTATTTATAGAGAAGCCAAGGGGAAAAAAAAAATAGATGCTTGCTGGGCTGTTGGGTTTTTCGGTTGGTTTTTTTTTGGCAGACTTTATTTGAAAGCAGCCAAATTCAATTCCCTTCTGCTTCTGAAAGGCAAACTAACAGAGCACTGAGGTCACAGGAAGAGAGTACTTAAGGTTGTGCTTGAATTCGGGACAGCCTTTTACCAGGTGCTTCGACCAAAACGTGTGGAGCTCCAGCTTAAGCCCTGCCTTAAGAAAAGATGCTGCTTAAATACTGCCTTAAAGAGAGCTGCTCCTGAGCAGCCCTGGTAGGACTCCAGCCCAAACTCTACTGCAGGTTAAAGGCTGACATTTCATTCACTTCAAGGGATGCAGGGTCATGGTACAGCAAATTAAAACACCCTGCACTTCTTTTGGGTGCCCAGCACCCCTCAGGATGGAGCTGTCATACAGCTCCGATGAACTGGGAAGGGATGCTGCAGCAAATTTACTCTTGTGACAAGTAAATCATGTACAGAATTTTTAATTCATTTATATCTGCTTCTGTATTTTCAAAGCAGAAAGGATAAAAGGTTTGTGTTCAAACAACTGTCTGGAGAGAACACGTAGCATGTGAAGACTATTGCCAGAAAATTCCAATAAATTTCATTCAGGGTTTTGGTTGGTTTTTTCAGTTTGACATATGAAATGAATTCCTGAAGTGAACCAAAACTTACATAAGGAAAAAGGCAAATAAGGTAATTTCAGAGGTACCTTATAGCAACACCTAAAGAGCATGCCTGTCTCTCCCAACATAAAACAGACTGCAAAGGGCTTTGAGAGTCCATTTGCATGTCGTCCTCCCTAGAATAGCTTCAATATCACCAGAAACCTCAAGTATGCTCCTTCCTTCTCAGCTGGGCAAAACAACAGGTCTTAAGAGCTACAGTTGGTTCAGTGAACTCAAAGGCTGTGAAACTGCACCGTCAGCTGCCTGCAGCATGTCACCCTCCCCTGTATATTGCTCTAATGATCTGAGCACGAGAACTCTGTATCACCTCCAAGTCCTGACATTTCCTCAGTCAAAGAGTAACAAAGAATGAAGTAAGACAGCAGAAGGGAGTTACTTTGGAAAGCTGAGCAGCACCAAACAAAACTGCTAATGTTCTTTTGGCAAAGCGGAAGATTTGTATAACACTTTCTCCTCCTACTGAATGCATTTACTCTTAAAAATCGATTTCCTCTGACACTATTTATTGCTGAACATTACTTGATGCTTCAAAGAAACTGCATGGAAAATCACAACGTTACGCTTGTTAAATTCACCCTACAGGGTCACACCACCAGTGCATGCATCATCCCGAGAGGCAGGCCTGCCAAAGTCATGCTGTGCATATCATCACTAAACCCAAGACAAAATGCAAATCTGGCTGTATCATAGCTGATTTGCATAACTCTCCATTGCATTTGTACAACCTTTTTTGCAAAATGCCAATTTACTTCACTTTCCTACAGCTTATTACCAGTGTGAGGTACTCGTAGCTTTTATGCAAGGCACATTTAGTGGTTAAAACATTAAAAGAGATAATTAAATGCCTTTTGGAAATAGAACATAGCCTTCAACTTGATGACATAAGGCACAGAACTTTGACTGGGACACAGAACTGTTAACGCCCCTTTTCAAAGGTGCAGACTCTCCCCCTCCCTTACATGCAAGAGCTGCACAGCTTTTTCTGCTTTTTATCTGATCTGCAAAAGCAGAACTATTTGCTTGCAAACTATGAAGGGCCTGAATCCAGTTACTGAGTACACATTTCACTCACACTGATATCAGAATGGATGGCTGCCAGTTTAGTGTCTTGGCTGGCATTCAAACACGCTGATTGCTGAGCCTCCTTGGATTCCACATTCATGATTTTAAAAAAAAAAAAAAAAAAAAGAAGAAGGAAAAAAAATCCCAAACACAACAACCCTCTACAAACACTTCTGAGATGCTACTGGGCTAATTTTCCCTCTGTCCTGTTTTGTAAGCTCAGTCTCTGGAAGTGAATGCATGTAAGTAGCACTCTGTCAAGGGAAGCAAATAGGGAGTTTGGACTTTAAATGCAAAGCTATGGTACAACGAACATTAGATCCTTCCTAGCCAAGACATTTTCACACGTGTAGCAGGGGCCAGCCCTCATTAAAGTCGGCAGCAGAGAAAAAGATCTGTTTACACTTCCGTATCTTCACTTGAAAAAATGGAGAAAAAAGCAAGAGAATGAAAAGCCTGAAATGCTCTGAGACTGATGTCACAGCTGAGTGACAGGGAACGGAGAGGCTCTTTGCCTTACACACACCTGGTTTTTTCCTTCTTTCTTCCTCACTACTTACTACCAAAATCCACCAGGTTGAAAGGCTAGCCAAGAGCTCTTTGAAGCCCCCCTTTTGAGCTCCCAAAGAGCCCATCCCTGGGCACAGTGCTCAGCGTGGCTGGCGCTGTGCGAGCCCTGCTTTCCCTGGCACGGCAGCAGCCGCTGCAGATCAGCCCACTCAGACATTCCAGCTGAACCCGACAGGTGTTTGTTAATGGGCTCTACAATACGTTTGGGAAGGGCCGCCTGGAATTGTAAAATGCTTTATTACAACAGTTTAACAAGCCCAGTGCACACAGTTCAGTGTATTATTCTGTAAAGCTGTTAATGTAAGTGAGCAAAATCTGAACTGTATGGCAGTACACATGCAGCCTATAACTACCCCAATTAATGGCAAATGCAGTCATGCAGATGCAGTTGCATCTATACAACTAGAGCTGATCCTGACAGAGCAGTCTGGGAACCTCTCTGCTCCTTGCAGAATCTGTCATCCATGTATTAGCACAACTCACAGAAACCAGGTATATCTATTCGGTGATAACTGCTTGGACTAATTATTAGAAAATTCAACTTACAATAATTTGCCTGAGGGGAGGGGAGCATAAAATTAACTTGACACACTTATTTAACTTTTTACATTATTATTATTACGTAAAATTTATGACAGCATTGTGCCCAGAGGCCCCAGCCAGGATCGGAATCCCACTGTGCTTGGCATCCCACTGCGTGTGTGTGAATATCCTCCCAGCATAATTTTGAGGCAAAGGCCTCGTCCCTGGGTAGTGGTTTGACCAAACTGTTATGCAAGTGTTGGCCCAAAGACAGGGAGCAAGGCCATGGAAATAGAAGGCACAAGTAATGTAGGTGCATAAAGCCACCACATCCTACCACACATGAGCAGCCCCCACCAAAAACATTCCTGTCTTTGAAGAAAGTGGCTGTTGAGTCACTTTGGGTTTTACTATTAAACACATCAACACAAGCAAGCCCTCTTATTTACTGCTGTGTTTTCTTGCTTCTATCTTATAAACAGGACCCTCATTCAATGAAAGCAAAATATCCCATTTTAGGGATAATAATAATATTAATATGTGGGGTAAAAGGCCCCAGAAAAGATACAAGTCAGTAACTGAACCAGGGAATTGTCAAAACCTCACCTCTTATTTTAGATACACAGTGTGCAACAACACATTTTTGCCTTGTAGTGAACTTTGAAGTACCCTCTGAAGGATATCTGCCTAAGAAAAGCAGCTAGCTCTTCCACCTGCCTTCATTTCTGGATGTACAAATGCCAAGTCTGAAAGGTCACCATTTGGATGATCATAACAACTGACTGTCCTTGTCTAAGTTGGCCTTTTTATTTGTATTTGATATGCTTAACCTCATTGAACAACTGTACTGGTCAGACTAATCAATATGCTCTCATCATTTTATCTGGAACAGATTCAAATATTTTTCAATATTTCATCAGAAGTAGGGAAAATGGGAGCTTTTCTGAGTTGGGGCCTTAGAATTAAACTATTCAGGGTACTGGCCAGCACTAAGTACACAAAGGAGTGAAAAAAGAATTGTTGAGGAAGGGAATGGTGCCTTCAAGAGTCATTAGAAGACTGTCAGAATTAGGAGAATATTAACATTAGCAGACCATCTCCTCCTCTGGGTCTTTGACTGTGTTTTAGAAACAAGCCATCTACACTGGATGCTCTTAGTGTTTGCTGGGCCTATAGGGCACCACACAAAAGTCAGCAGGGTCTAACTTGCAAGAAGCCTCAGAGGCTCCTCAGCTCAGGGGCAGGGGAGATATCAGCAAACATGCTGCACTCCCCAGTCTTCCCCACACCCCAAAAAGAGCTGCAATTAGCCCATAAGCACAAAGAAAAAAAATAGAAACATCAGGAAACATCATTCACTTGAGTGGACTGTCCTAACAGCCTTTCAGCCCTGCATTTCAGCTGGGGTGGAAGCAAGCACACTCACCTTTAAGGCTGCTGCTCCTCCACAGCTAACTTCTCTCTCCGTGCCCAAACTACAGAGACCTTGGAGCAAGTTTAAACCAAACTTGCACACTGGTAGCAGATGGAGTTAGGTCTTCTCCAGAACTGCAATTTATTTCAAAATGTAAGTTTGCTTAATGAGTCTTCTGCTAACCTTCTACTTTCCTCTGCTTCTCTTTCTGCAACAGTTCATTGGAGCTGTTACAGGGTTTGATTCAATATGTCAAGCCTTTTACATGCAGCTGCAACCTTGCAACACAAAGTGACACGGAGGCAGATGAAAGAAAAAGAATCTGTGATTTAGCCACACACAAATACTGTGTATTTTGCATATCACTCCTGAAACGAACTGTCAGCCCACACCAAAAAGACTTCTGTTTGGGAAGAAAGTGACATTTGAGTCACCTTTGTTTTTCTCATTAGACACGAAGACATCAAACATCCCCTCCTGCCTAATGGCTCCGTTTTTTGCTTCTATCTTATGAACAGGGCACATATTTCTGTGGTCCTTAAGAGCACTGCCTGCTTGACTCAGCACTGTGACATTTCGTGGTGCACGTGGATTGTCCCACAGTGATGAAGTGTGTAAGGTGCCACCCATGGCTCTGCTAAGTTGCATCCTGGCAGGATGCTGCACCACTCTACTTGTTAATACCAGAAGGGTTCAAAGGAACAGGTCCGTGAAATTCTGCTCCTGCTGGCAGCAGAAAGCACCAGCTTTGCTTGCTGCTACCCAGCCCCCTTTCACATTGACACTTTCTGCTCAAGAAGAGACTTCTGAACTCTGTCGACTTTTGCCCTGCAGGCCACACTGTGCCCTTGCTAGAACTGTGAGTGAGACACTTTTGATTAGATTATGCAGCGAGACAAAATTCTTGGAAGGGGGAATTTAGACCTTTTAACCCCTTACTCCTTTTAATGGCTGGTTCTGTTCTTTTTAATTCCCAAAATAACAACATCCATTGTTTGAAAACAGGCCTTTATCAGGCTTAAAAAAAAATCAAATTAACCTGCTTACTTCAAAGCCATGCTCTCTCAATTTTAGCTGGCACATCATGAACAAAATGGTCTAGAACTAACCTCAAACAGTCATCTGGAGAAAAACAACATATTTTCCTGTGTCATCACCACTATAGCACATACTAACCACAACTATTCAGCCTGTCAATTTTCAGTTTATATTATGATAGCTTTACCTAAAAGCATTTCATGGTTCAAAAACAACAAGTGCAATGCCAAGGAAACATTTGCTGAACTGACGAGCATGGCAACACTGGTGTGAGGAATATACTTTCTGCAAAATGGGAAGCAGAGTAAAAAAGAGATTTCACTGAGAACAACGGACTTTTCAGAAATTCCCCAAAAAAGCGCTTCAGGCTGGCTTAATCCCATAATCTAGGTTTAGTTTGGTCCTCAGGGGTGAATTTCCACAAAAATCTCCAAGAACTCTGATGAATGGGAAAAGGAACACACGAATCTTTTTTACATGCACTGCTATTTCCACTGCCACACAGAGGAAGGTTTTTCATGTCCACCAAGCATTTAAGAGAGGTAAAAAAATACAGATTCATACAAGTCTGAACAGGGGAATATGTGAAAGGCACTAAAGCAATGCATTTTAGAAGGACTTTTGGCTGTGCAATCCCCATGATTCACAAGGAACCAAGCATCACACAGTCTTTGATTACTTTCCTCATTTTATGGAGGACAAAGCAAATCTCTCACAAATTAAGCTGTGTGGTTCAAGTTCTATATTAAAAACCCCTGAACTTTGACAATCATATTCTCACACTCAGGCTTCAAAGACATTCTCATGCTACAATACTGCCAGTGTCATCACTCGAGAAACAAATGAGAAGCTGCTGCATAACTTCCCCCATGATCCAGACCAAGGAGAGGATTGTTGGAACAGCAAGAACTGTAACTGTATGCTTAGGTAGGGACAGCAAATCAAGTAAGAAAACCTAAACCAAATGAAAACAAACAAAAAGCCCTTGAGAAGCCTACAAAAACATCCTGCAGGCTATGCTACTACTGTCTTCCTTGTAGTGATCTGCCCAAAGTTAGGCCAGGGTGACCCCATGCAGGTTTCCGTAATAAATTAATTGGTAGCTTTGCTTTTGTGGGCTGCAAGAGCAGCCCGAGCCACTTTGTCACTTCCTAAGGTGCAATTTAGGCACTCCAGGGCAGCTTTACTCCTAGGGGTGAGCAGAAATGCATTTCCCCTTCTTGGTTTGGGTGGGAGACACACTGAAGGTGAGGCATTCTCCCTAAGGACAGCCAGTTTCAATGCCTGCTGGACTCTAAATGAGCCTCCTTTTAAGAGCCATTATTAAGCCAAGCACTGTTCCCTGCTCCTCACTTCTTATGAATCAGGAAGGATGTGTGTTCCTGTGTGTCCTCTCTGGACAGACCTTCTGCCTGGAAAGATGTAAGATGCAAGTTGTGTCCACCCACTCAATAAACTAACATCCATTCTTTATGCAAGTATTGCAGCTCAGCAGTTCTACTATGGAATCCCACAAAGTATAAGACTTGCTTAATTTAGAAAAACTGCATACCATGTCAACTACTGAAAATTTTGGTGTGCAGCAGAAAATGTTTTGAGACAAAAGACTGAAAAGTAGATTTTGCTTGATTTTACAGCATATTTGATGTTTTCAGGATGAGACTTAAGGAGATGTAGTATCCGATTTGAAATCTCTGTTGAATCTTTCATTATTTTCAGACTATGCAATATGCTTTAGTTGAATTTTTAAAAAATTTAAATCAAAAAACCATGTTTCACAGTTGAGACTTTATAATATTTACAGTACTTAGACATGTACTTAACTTTTACTCAGTCAAGCCGACTGCAATCAAAAGGATAAAAGGGTGTTTAAAAGGTAAGTGTGCCCTGAAGTGTTGTCCTGAACAAGAATTAGACACAACTATGTATTAGGTGCCTCTAAAATAGGCCTTTCATGTCTAATAATAAATACAGATCACACACAATATACATTGTGCATCAAAGGGTAGCAAGAGCTACATGTCTTGAGGAAGAAGACTGAACAGAGAGGAACTGAAAGCCTCTGGGCATAAAATGTGATTGTTTTATTAGAAGGAAGATTATCACATAGAGGCCAAGGATGAAGTTGAAACTTGAAAGGAATATGAGTCAGGGAAGCTGTTCCAGATGGCAGAGCCATGTGGGATGTGACTACACCATCTACTGTGGAAATAAAAAGGAAGAAATGAAAACTTAGTGTTGCAAGAGCTTATGGGACTGACAGTAAAATAAGAACGAACTGAAAGCAGTAGAAGGAAATTAAAGGAGAGTGATGAAATGAGTCCTTCAGAAATTCTGAAGTGCAGCAACACCACTTCAGTAAGCCAATACAAAAAAGGCTCAGTCACGTTGCTTCAGATAAACCCAAACATCTCTGAGTTTCAGTGCCTGTCCAGAGCATATTTTCTCTGCTTTTGGGTTTGACATACCATGTGGGCAGCTTCTCAGGAGAATCTCCAAGCATGTACTGAAGGAACAGTCAATTGACAGCATCCCATTACTGCTGATTCCAGCCCTAGTGTTATATCCAACATTACAAGTGAATTAGACAGAGTTATGTAAGATGGTGTCTTGGGCAACTTAAGACTGACTTAAGGAAATTTCTTAAAAGTGAAAATTAGGCTGAATATTATAAGACTTATTAACAGCTCCTTGAAGGAAGTGGAGGAAGCCACGAGGTCTGGACACTTAATAGAGCAAATGCCTTAAAAATGCATTGCAGTGACCCGTCCCGTCCTGTCAGGAAAACAGACATGGCAAGAAGCACATAAATAGGTCTTCTGCACCTCTTACTTCTATGCAAACAGGAAGCACATGAAAATAAAGCAAAAATAATAAAAGAGAAGCTAACAGACAAAGATCTGAAACAGATTCATGCACTATTTGCAGGCTGCAAATTCCTGTTGATTCCAAGATGGGATTTTCAACCAGAAGTCAGAGGTGCTCTTCCTGGAGTAATTAGTCTATTTACTGTACAACAGCCCAGGCTACTCTCCACAAAATGACTGCAAAGATAGATGGATTTGGAAGCCAAGGTACACATTGTCTGAAATCTCCATTCTCCATGCAAACATACACATGTACATTATGACTTCTTTGGTTTGGAGAGTCCTTTTGTTACATTTATGTATTCAAATGCCTAGCCAAGATGGCCTTTGACTACAAACCTAAAGCCACAGTAGTAATAATAGGTTCAACACAAGAGATTCTCATTAACATGGCCAAGAAGTATGTACCACACATTTAATAACCCCTGAAAATTATTTCAGAGATACATCTGATCTTGACTTTCTTTACTGAAAGCCCAGCCTTACATCTATTGAGTCAATAAAATGACTTGAAGACTTGAAAGCTGACTTTAGGCTGCAGTATTTTTCCATGACTGATGCTTTTCCAATCATGTTTCTTCCTGGTTATGGCTTCTCTATTTCAAAGCAACTGAACTCTTAACCTACCAAAACTAACATCATTGAAAACAACTGAGCTGAAGGAGGCTTAAGAGTCTTGGTCTTCCTGTAGCTGCCTTTGTAGAAGCCACAGAGCCAGTGGTAAGTTGGCTACTTCTTGACCTGTCCCTTCTTCCCAGTGAAGGGATGCTTATGCAAACAGCCCTTATGAAAAGAAACCCTAAACACCAACAATCTGAAAATCCCTTCTCTCTTGCAAAGGATAAACTTGTTCTTCCAAGACACAAGATTAATCTGATTGCTTTAAACTCCCCTGGCTTTATCTGGGTGCGTAAATGACACCTCTAACTGCTGCAGCCATGTACGTCAGCCCGCCAGACACAAAGCAGTGCTAAAAACCAGCCTGCAACTCCTGCATATCTTTCACACTTATTCTTTCAGCCTTGAGGATGTTTTCTTGGTTAGTCAACTTTAAATCTATCTATTGTATATACAGTACTATTTAAAAACAGCACTCAAGCATACAAGATAAACATGTGCCCCACTGAGTGGCTAAACAAGAGATAATAAATTTGCATCCCTGTGAATTTACTACCACCATGGAGCTGCCTTCAATGTACAGAACAATACAAAATCAGCGCTCTGTGCCAAGTAAGTGAGAGGCCTTGTGCAGAAAAAGGCCAGAGCTCTACAGGCACAAACAGAGCTATGCAAAGGAGAAACTAAGCAATCACTAGAAACGGGACCTGCCAGACATTAAATGTGTATATTGAGGACAAAGAGAGAATTTTTTCATGGGAACAGAAAGGCTCTTGCACTTGGTATACATGGGGAGAAGACTCACGGTTACAAGGAAAGAGGGCAGCTCTCAATTTGCATTCACTGCAGAAGTGAAATGTGAGCAGCGTGAAGGGGAAAGAGCACAAGAGCTTTGCCAAAGGTTCCAGGCAAGATTCAGAGCTCCTTGTGGCACAGGAACCCAGCACTGTGCAGAAGAGTGAAAACACCCCAGCAACATGAGAAAGTCATGTTTCAAGCAGCCAGAAACAAAAACACCTCCAGGGTTTTGAATGGCAAATTCAGCCAGAGCCTTTCTAACAACACATCCCAGAGAACAGAGAGTAGGATTGGTGCTCTGCCATCCTTCTGCATTTATCCATCCCTGCACCATCTTCCCTCTGGTGACTTTCAACAGCCCAGCCTTTCTCCACATCCTGCCATGCTGGCCTGGCACCTGGGCAAGAGCTGCCACAGTCATCTGGATGCAGAGGTGGGACTCACTGCCGGCCACCATCAAGGACAGCTACCAAGGGCAAAGCTTGGCTGTCTCTTCCCCTCAATGTCAACAGTAGCTCATGGCTCTCACCTCCCCTGCCTGTTGAATTTAACAACAACAACAAAAATAATTGTAGGAATTTGTCTTTGAGACTTTCACTTCCTGCAGGATTTGGTGGGAATTAGCCAAGACTGTTATGGGAGGGGGGTGAGAAAAGGCAGTGGACAATTAGACAGGCATCATCACCACCACACACACCTCATGTCCTTGGAATCCAGACTGAAAACACCCAGGCTCTGGAGCAGAAATACTCATGAAAACATTTCATAATGCTTTACCAAGGAGTAGTATCAGTACCACTATCTGCATTTTATGGCTGCACCACTGACTGGTCATGACATGCCTCAAGTCACCCATCAGATAACAGTTCCTTCTGGCTCTGCCACTGTGTCTCCTGACTGCAAGTCAGTGCCTTACCAGTGGAGTCATCCCAAACCACAGGTTGCACAGGAGGAAAGGGCTGCAGGAGTTAATAAACTAATATCTAAACACCAGCTATTCCCTTTGCAGACAGGACAGAGAGGAAAAAATTTTAAAGATGTGATAAAAACTATGAAATACAATTCTCTTTCCAAAAAGCAAGATCTGCCTCTAACAGGTTCAGTGCACTTGAATTATAGATGCATTTAATGAAAAGGCAGCACAAGACAAAACTGACGGTGTGATTGCTTAAATTAAGAACAAAGCAGAATCCCAAAGGAGACTGAGCAAGAAAGAAGGTGGGGTCTGAAACTCCAGCTTTCTGATCAGGTGTCTTCTCAAATTCCTGGGGACCCCACTCTTAAAAAATCCCTGTTTCCTCTGCTCTTCAAATCCAGCCATGCTTAGCACTATTAAACCAAACTTTACCAAAGCCAAATTTTTACCATTTTCCTTTGTTCCCTTTGCATGTAAATGAGTAAAGTAATTGGTAGTTGCTCAAAAATAATTTAAATGATTCCTTATTTATTAAAAAATTTCCCTTATCTTACTTCTTAGGTTTCAAATTCTTCATATCAGAATCCATTCTTACAAAGGAAAGAATGTTCCTATCATTTTAAGAGTAATAAAAAAAAATTAGATAATAAGAAGACAGGAATTACTGAATTTACTTTTTACTGCAAGATGACATGAAAGTGCAGCACAAATTGTTGGTTTCTTTCTCTAATTGCATATCCTTCTCTGTATCTCCTCCTTTCTTCCTGTTTTCAGGTAAAGATCAAGAATACAATTTCTTCCCAATTCCACCATAAAACTGAAGTCAAGTAATGCCCAGCAAGTCCTGACCTCTGCCATCAGTCTCCTACCTGCTGTCATCCTGTCTGACATGTGTGGGCTGGAAATGCCTCAAACTGTATTCCATAAACTGTCCCACACTGCTGCTATGACTAGTCTTAAGAATGATGGTCCTCATAGGCAATTGCATTTCTAGTGACAACCACTGCCTGAGGTGAAAGTTCTTGCAGTGTTTGTTTTGAGTTGCTGCACTGCTACCACTACAAGTTATAGCATATTAATGCAATGTCAAAACAAGTACCATGTTGTGATGTCAAGACACAGCCTTGCCCTCATTTTGTGACCTCCTCTATCGAGGTATCAAATTCTACTTCCTGGACCACCTTTGAACTGGATTAAATAAATCGAGTGAAAGGATGCTGTCAGAAAGGAAAGACTTAACACAGTCGTTTGATACATAGGAACGTTTCCCCAGATAAGTGCTCCTCTCACTCTGCTACAAACACGACCATATCCACTCTGACCAGGCAGGTAGGCTGGGTTAGAGCCACATGTAGCATCTCTGAGGGTCACACACTGTTTAGATAAGGCAGTGGTCTGACTAAGAGCCATGAGAAAGCCTCCTACAGTCTCTGTTCCAGTAAGACGGTTTACAGACAAACAATCATCAATCTGCAACTCCTTGTCCCCCACACCATCTTTGCCAAAACAGAAATGGAAAGTACAAAAAAAACCCCCCATAAAACCAAGAAGAGACGCTTAAATATGACAAATCTTTTCTAATCCAAATAAACTTGGGTTTTCCAGCCCAATACAGGCACTGAGACTGAACCCACATGAGTGCAATTTCAGTTTCAGCTACACTGATACTGTGCCAGCTTTGCACAACCACAATCAAATAGTTTGTTGTGCTCTTTGAAACATTTTGAAGTCCTGAAGGAACATAGAATATGAAATAAATAGAAATGCTTTCACTGAGCTTAAGTGCATTGCCACAAGCCTTAAAATGCCAAACATAATTCAATTAAGGGCCACTTATCCTACTTCCAGTTGCTGTCCCAAAGAAGCAATCAGCAGTGCTTTTACATGTTACCTTAAGACTGGTCTCATCAGACTACAGGCTTTGTGTTGGCATGGTGGTTTCCCTCTTTGACCAAGGATAAACACCATTCCCTACTGCTTCAAGGCTTCAGCCCTGAGAGGCCAGACAACCTTAAAAGCATGCATAGGCTAACAAGGGGGCTCAGGGCTCAAGCTTGTAAGGGAAAAACAGCTATGTCATGTCTACAGTGGGGGCCATGGGGTACAAACACTGGGATGTCCATCCCCTGCCACTCGTAGTCCAGTGCTCTTTCTCCTCTGACTCCCCACTTTCAAGTTCAGTGCAGTCATTTCAGTGACCAAAGCTCTTCCTGCTCTTTCAAACCATTTTTATGCACTTAATTGGTGTAGATCTGGGAGCATAATGAAAACTGCTGGTCCCAACCTGACCGAGGAGCAACATTAAATCTGGAATTTTGATTGAGCTGTCCTCTTACGATGCTCCTGGCAAGATCTTACTAAGCAGCTCGACTGAAACCAGTAACTAAGTCATGATTTAAAACTGGTGAAATACCTGCATTGCAGTGAAAAATTATGAACTTACTGTTTTCATGTGTGGTTTGTACAAAACAGACTTCCTCTAGAAAATGCCGAGTACAGCTCATTCTGAATCTACTCTGTCTTATACGTGTGCCAGGGGGTGCAGAGCCAGCACACATCCGTTTCCAGGAACAAAACACATCCCTCTAGTACTAGACACACTGAGCCAGTGTTTACACACTGATCTGCTAATAAGGAGACCCAGGAATTCCAGAACACAAGATTTATACTCATTGCTATTTTACATTGCCACAGAATGTGGCACTTGAAATGATGAGGGCTGCTATTCCACATTCCCTTATCAGTCTTTTGCACAACTGAGTTACTGAAGCATCATGATAAGAATGTCTAAAATGTCTGCTATGTTTTAAAACAGCAAACTCTTCCTTTTCAGCTCTGACCCAGCCATTTCAGTCAACAAAGCTCTTTCTACTCTTTCAAAACACTTTCTACTCACTTAATGGTTGTGATCATACTGACTGTCTTAGAAGCTGCAACTCCCCAAAATAATACAGCACAGCTATTTATTCGTAGCTTGACATGATATTTTGAGGAGTACTATTTCACAATATGGAATGAAACATGAACATCCATCTTTTGATGAGATCTAAGGAGCACGCTTCAAAACGTCACACGCAGAACATTAATGCACCTTTTAAACGAAGAAAATGAGGAAACTGTGCAACTAAAAGGACCAACTTGCCAAACCCAGCATATGTTTTTGCACTTGCTTTTCCATTCCCAGGCTCACTCAGACCAATGTATATATAGATAGGCATGCATGTATGTGTGTATACACACACATTCGCTCTCAACTGCATCTCCCCGGAAAGTGTCAGTCAGAGGAAGAACAGCCAGGGAGTAAAAAGCCACTTCTACTATAATGAGTGAAAACAGTTTTATTTGTTGTCATTTTGGGGTTGCCAAGGTCTTTTTTGATTGTTTATTCTGAAACTGGTCTTCTGTAAGCTTGCTCGATGTCTTTGAAAAAGTATTTGATACCAGACTTAGCTGGAATTGAATGTTAAAATACCAAATTATGAAAGTCACCTATCCCTGCACTCATTTCATTCCACAAAAACCCCACCTGGGAAGGAAGAAGGCAGAGGTGGAGCGGGAAAAGAACAGCTAATTAGCAAGGTTTCACAATCTAATTCAATATGCCAGCCCATTTCTCAGTCAGTCCTGCACACATAAATAGGATGAAAAGCAGAAAGTCCAAGTTCTTCACACTTTTATTCCTCAGTTTCACCATTTCTGGTTGTCTGCCTTGGTACTTCTGTCCCCTCACACAATGCCCCCAACTCCCTCGGGGCTCCAGGGCACCACCTCCAGGAACCAGGAAAGTCACTGACGTCCAAGAGAACAAACAGGACCGAAGACACTCAGCAGGATGTGTTTTTCTGAGAGCAAGGAGGCTACAACAGGCTCTGAGCTGCTCAAGATCTTTCCTACCACTCAGTACCTTCAGTGCAGTCCCAGCAAGCCACCCAGGGCTGTGATGCTTGTCAGCACATACAGTAAACCTGCAGGCAGTACCTGTGCTGGCTGCACAGCCCCTGGCACTGACTGGAGGGTTTGTGCCAAGCGGGCTCAGGCACTGGGAGGCTACACTGCAGGGCAGGGCTGCACAGACACACTTGTTCGGCTCTCACCAGTGACAGGCAGCACCCTGCTCACTCTAATTAGCATAATCAGAGAAGATGTAAGGAGAGAAACAGGGCTAATTAGCCTGAGCAAAGCACCTTGTCAGCTTGGGAATCTCTGCACAGGGCTCGGATGCACAAATAGATGTACCCATCGTGACTGAGCCTTTCTTACTCCCTGCAGTCAGCAGGTATTTCATTATGCCCAAGAACTACTTATTGCTGAAGCAACGTGTCTTGTCATGTGAGAGCAGAATGGGGTGATTCCTGAGTTCTTAATGCTGCTTTTTTTGAAGCACAGAACTGCAGGGATCTTATATATCAATGTATGATGCTTTCTCCCATTGCATGTGCTTAGACAGATACTCAGCAGTCTTATTCTGCATGATCTTTTTTGAGGGAAGAGGATAAGAGGATCCTCTTGTGGTTGCCGTGTATTTGTTTATTTCTATTTCCTTGTACAGCATTCTAGGTAGTTGAAAAGGAGAGGAAGAACACAATGCTGAAAATAGTTTCACTACTTCACTGTACCTTCCCTGTCTCAAAATACTCTCCAGATGGAAAGAGTTTATTTGGAAGAAGGCAAGCAGAAGGCTGACTGAAGAAAAGTGATAATTACATTAGAATAATAACAACAAGAAAACCCGGAGCTAATGAAGCCTGACGGCTTCATTTAATTTAAGAAGGGACTTCACCCTGTAATGAAGACATATAAAGCTCTACAGCTCACTCACCCTTTCTACAGATGCCATTGGGAGCCACAGGACTGCTCACTAAGCCAAACCCCTTCAGCTGAACTGGTTTGACTGGTCAATGACAGCAAGAAGGAAGTGCTCGTATTTACATCTCCTTGACTGCTCTGCAACTATCCCTCAGGATGAATAAAGATACCTATACAAATATTTTAATGGTTCTGGTAAAAGTAAAATGATCCTGGTAATTTGCACTGTGTCTTAACTCAGAAATATGTTACAAGGACCTTCCCACTTCAAAAGGCAGCAGTACATGACTGAGTAACAAAAAGACTTTATTTTGTCTCTTTTCCCCATAAAAAGCTGATTCTTTAACAAAGTCACTTGCAGAGCACAGCTTTAGAAAACACAAACAAAAAATACTCCTATCAAAAAATGTAAAATAGGCCCAAAACATTTTAACTGAGTGAATATGAAAAGTGTCAGCTCCTCCACTGCTCTTTCAGCTGCTTCACCCTGAGTGTCAAACTCCCTTTTATTTCACCAAAGGTTCATGTTACCTGAAGTTTCTTTTTGTCAGCTATTTGCATCAGAAATGATAAATCAAGCTTTTGAGAAGACAAGTTTTGTCTGCCAGAGAGACAAACTCCTGGGAACTGAAGGCTTAAAGCACAATTTGCCCACTGCCTCCATTAAGGACACTTCTGCTGCAAGGAATCTCCACAGCTCTGTTCACAAGTGTACCCCTGTCCGGGAAGCCAACCCACATGTTGTCCAGCTTCTTTCAACTGACACAGCTTTTGTAATGCTTTAGCAGGATTTACTGCTGTCCAAACGCTGGAAGTGAGACAAAGGGAATTTATAAATCACCACCCCAATTCCGACTAAAGGTTGCCTGGCACAGAAAACCAAACTTGGTAGTAAGTTGCACTACTGCCATAAACTTTATTTGCCATAGTGGGGAGGGTTTTTCTTTTATTTTAAGAGCTGCCAGGAAAACTCATCAGAAAAAAATAAAAAAGAGTATCTCTGGTTTCCTTACTCTGTCTCTAATTCTGACAGCTCAACAGGAAAAGAAACTAAAGGCAATCCTGTCAAGTTGCTTATCTTCTTCCTCTTGACCTTTGTGCCATCAGGTGCCTCTGAAACATTCATCAGTGTCATGATGGGAACAGCAAAGCTGATTAACAACAAGAAACATAAAACTCACAGAGAAGGAGCACTGATAGCATCAACACAGCCAGTTTGAATAAAAGTATCTGATACTCCTTCCCAAAATATGCATCCAGGGTCAACATGCCTAGCAGGCTGCAAACAAACCTGAAATAAATATGAATGAACAAGTTGTTCAGAATAATAGTCTGATACAAAGGGCTCATGATTCCTCTTAAATAACCTACTACTATCAGCAGCCTTTCCTTTTGAATATGCACTCCAAACAGAAAATGGAAAAAAAACCTCCTCTGTAGGAGAGCTTAATTTATATTCTCTTCTTGCTGCTGCTGCCACAAATATTATCAGCTTTGAGAAAAGCATTGGCAGGTTATGAGATACTGTTAGGGTCATCATGGGCACAGCAAACCAGCTCACCAATGATGCTAAGCATTGCAGCAGAATGAGAAAGCAGCAGTGAAACACAAGAAGTGCAAGAAAAGTGGAAAAAATATTCTCACAGGCCTGAGACACCTGTGTTTCGATCAGGTTCACACCAGACACAACCTGCAAATAGTAGGGCAGCTTTCACTCCACGCTATAAACCTGTGAAGGCTGGGCTTGGTTCCCAGTGCTGCTTCTTGGTTTCACTGGATGACTCTTGGACCAAGCAGTGCTGCCAGCAAGGACCAGAAATTTCTCCAGTTGGCACCACCAAGTTAAAGATAAGCAACCATAAGCTACAGCACTGTAGACTACGGGAGATGCTTTTTGTGGTCTCATGGAGCACACTGGTATTGTAATCATTAACAAAGGCATTATTCACCTGCCTGCCTTGCTGCATTTACTCGCTCCAATGCTCTGTGCACAGGGACTGCCTGGACTTCTCTAACGCCAAATCATGAAACAAAGCTGACAGCAAAAAGCTGGGGCAGCAGTTAAAGTGACTGCCAAAGAGAAATCTGTTTGCTCAGGCAAAAGCTGTTCTCAGTCCAAACATGGGAGTCATAATCTTACAGCCATTTGCTTGGAAGACAATGAAGGGAAGGCAGAACAGACTGGGAAACTACAACCTGCCATGGTAGAGAAGAGAACAATCTTTGTGCTCAGATTTCTTTGCTCTGCAGGGTAAGTTTTACAAAGCTGACAACCGGTAGCAACACGTAGTGGCCCCAGGCATGATGCCCGCCTATCAAAGACTTGGATTTTAGCCCTCGAGAAATTACAGCTTCTCACTTCTCTGGAACCTATACTGGCCAAGAAGAAAGCAAGACAGTAATGAATGACCTAACTAAAAATTATTTTAATACATGGACTGCATACTATAAGCCATAAACTTGGGAGTTCAGGGAGAACTGGAAGGAGATGTGGGGAAGAAAAACATCATGTATTGACAGGAACACCATAGCCACAGATGACAAAAGACAACCATCTGGGGCTACTACAACAGCATAGTCACCTATTGGAGTGGAAGGGGCTGGCACACTGAATGGAAAGACTGGGTCCAGCAGATCAGCCCTGGAGACAAAAGAGGAAGCTCAGCAGTTCAGTCTGGAAAAGACAGCGGGAAAAAGACAACTTAGGAAACCATGAGTTGAGGAGCCAGCTAGTAGGAATGCAGAGAAGAGAAAGGTAAATCCAAGGAAGCTGCACAGATGTGAATAAAAAGGCATTTGTTCCTGCAGAGCACTGGGAGCTTACAGCTTCATCGCTGCATGTCCTTCTGCAGAAGGTGAAGCCACCCTGGCCACATCTCTGCTGGGTGGCAGGTGCAAGCAGGCACAGCCCAGCTCTTGCCTGCTGTCCCTAGGTGTCCATACACTGACTATACAGGGGATCCCCCACCACCATAACAGCCTGGCTGCTGCCAGCTGCCAAGGCCAGTTTGCCACCCATGCAGTCTGAGGATGGCGGTGACTTCAAGGCCAGGAGAGGGGGTGAGCTGACACGAGGCATAGAAACGCCTACCACCACCCACTTTGCATCTGCACAGACACACCCGCCCTGCAGGGTTTCTGCAACATCCATTTTAATCCAATGTTCAACAGCTAAAGAAAACTGAAGGCCCAGAGTTATGGTCAGAAACTTTGTTTGGAAGTCCCACAAGGGATTCAAACTGTTTCAGCTTCCTCTCCCAAATGACAGCCTTGAGCTGCTCTTGCCTGGCTGCCGGAAGCCCGTGACGTGAAATAAAAGCCAGGAAATATGACTTTCTGAATAAACATTTATTTGGTGAGAAATACTTCTCATTTTTTGGCAGATAAATGGAAGAAACCTGAAGCCCTATGTATAGCATGTCTGCAGAGAGCAATTTCTATTTAAAGGGAAGCTGCAGCTGTCTGTAGCTCTTAATGAAGAATAATGCCTAGGAATAAATTACTGCTGTTTCTGAGAGACATTTCTCAGATGAAAGCAATTCTTCCCTTTTCCCTCTCACTGTAAATACCGAGTGGCATGTACTGGGCTTTTGTCTGGAAGAACGGACACACGCAGCTCTGCTCTTTTCTCAGCAGCCTGGTAATTCCCACAAAAAACCATGAAGTGATTTAGCATACGGATACCAAAGCGACACAAAAGCAAAGACATCCAGAAACATTAAGACTGCATGTGTCAAAGCTCCCCGTTGCTCTTCCAAGGTGTGCAGAGCTCAGAACAGAAACCAGGCATCACTTCCAACCACAGCACAAACCTGGCGTTGAGGCTCCAGGCATGGGAGATGGCCGCTCACAGCAAAACGCCGTGAAAGGCTCGCTAACCTTCAATTTCCATCACTTGCACACGCCTCCTCCCAAGGGGCTGCCGCAGCAGCAGCACCAGCAGGCAGAGAAGGTGATGCTCTGGGGAGAGGGTGTGCCTGGGCTGCAGCCAGCCTGGCCAGGCAGCTCAGGAAGCAGCACTGACATCAGCTACAGGAGCTGTCGCTCCCAGACCCGCCGCAGCTCCACGTGCCAGGAAAAACAGCCGGCAGCCAGAGGGGGAGTATGTAGGAGATAGGACCCAGGGTAAAGGAAGCAAGGAGGGCCAAGGAACAGAGGAAGAAGGCAGCAGCTCAAAAATGGGGTGGAACTGGGTCTAAGCCATGTGCGACCGCAGTCCCCCAGGACCCTCTCCGGCGTCAGCCCTTGCAGCAGCAGGTTCCCACTGAAGGCAGGGCATAGGAAGCCTGCCTGGGCTAGAAATGGGGATGTTTACTATCCTACCATCTGCAGTTTGCCCAAAATAACAGTTATAGATATGAGATCTAAACACGTTTCTGTTATTGACACATACTGGATTTAGAGATTTATTTTCCATTCCCACAAACTGTGCCAGAGGTTTTAGCATAAGCACAGAAAAAAAAAAATAATGTGAAGAAATGCCTGCGAGTGAGGAACACGAAGAGTTTATTCCTTGCTCCTGTTAGAATGTGTTTGTGCTTGTGTGGCTAGCACTCCAAAAAAGCTGTGGCATATGTTTTCAGGATGGAAAAAAAGAAAACCTCAGGATACCTACATCCTACCAGAAAATTACAAAACCGTATGCTGGAATACACAAGGTACCCTCCAGCAAGAGCAAAGGAGCCTTGTCTCGCTTCATTTTTACCCTTGCTAAAATAAACGTTCCTCCTTAATGAACCCTCCTGACATCCCTTTTTCTCTCCCCAGAAGTGGAATATGGACTTGATTTGTACAAGCACTGCTATTCCAGAAATGTGTTTCATCCAAATGAAGAGAGCAGGGAAAAGGAAGCAAGAAATTTGTACTGTTTAGTAAACAGGCAGTTTCTAGGTGGATACAAGACACTGGTCTCAATTTACTGCACCCCTCCCTCCTCACACTCCCCTTCCTCTGAAATTTGCCTGGGTGGCAGGAGGAGGCAGCAGAAGGGAAGAGAACAGCTATTGCTTGCAGTGAGAAAGGTTTGATCGTTTTCCTCATATCTTAACATGACTACACCCTGCAAACAGGGAAGAAAGAGCGATATTCTTCAGTAAAATCACTGTATGCCAGGATTTCCTTTCAGAAGAAACACTGTACTTCCCCACCTCTGGTATTCTTGTCTCCCTAAGAGGTTAAAGGAAGGAGGAGAGGAGGAGCCTGGCTGACTGCCTCCTTCTTGCAGCAGTGCCCTCCAAGCAGAAGCCAGATGACAAAATACACTCTCAAGGAACTGCTAAAAAGCTCTCCATCACCTACAAATGATTCCTCAAAAGGAACCAGTCCTGTATGCCAGGGTAAGAGCCATTCTCAAGAACACTTTTTCCCATCCACACCTGGTGAGAAGAGTGCTGCTTTTTCTGCACAAACCCAGGCCTCCTGAGTGTAATTCAGGGTTTTGGCACCACAATAGCAGAACATCACACTGGGCTTAAAGTGGGCTGATTTTAAATCGTTTAGGACAGGGCAAAATGTAATGATCACACTGACAGCATCTTCAACAGATATTTCACCCTCTGTAATGGCTGATGATTGCCTCCTTCAGTTTATATGCCTGACCTAGCACATCACATACCTTACAGGACCCAGGGAATGCTCTTCTTCACGTGAGGTGATGCTGCTGTTGCAATCAGTGGAGGTGATTGCAACATCTTGGACAAACATCTCCTGTCATCCCAACAGCTCTGCATGCTTGGACTGTTTTATTATTATTACTATTATTATTACTATTTTTTTTTTTTTTAAGGCTGTCCTCTCCTGTTCTAGGATGCCAGCATGCAAAGTAAGCTCTTGTGGTTTTAAAGAAATCTTTCCAAGTGTGGGAATAAGCTGATACGGCCACGTCTGCTTGGATACATAGTCAGTGAGAAGCTCCGGGTCTCAGAGGCCCGTTATTCGTCTTAATGAGCTACTAACTTGGCAGTGTAGTGGTAACTAGAAAGTAATTCCAAATGTCAGCTTTGTTAACTATTTCATTGTAGATCAAAGCAGGAGGGAAAGGCAAGAGATGACGAAAAATTTTCAGTGTCTTCTCTAATATTTATTTTGCAACCGGTTCTTGAGAAAGCAGCACCACTTAGACTCTGTCTCAGTCTGCTTCCTGAAGCCTGAACCCAAAGGGAAAAGCAGAGCAAAGGAGGGCATCCAATTCTGAAGGAACTAGAATAGAAGGCATGCCAGAAAATATATTTCTATTTACTACATTAATGGAAAGTGCACAAACTAGTTTGCTCAGACTGGAAGAATCTGCAGTCTGTTTTATCATTACTAACATCTTGAAGGACCACTGTATACTTTGGGCATAAGAATTTAAATACTAACTTGCCTAACTTGGAAATCCCCATGGTTCTTTCTTAAGAAAAAATAAGGATTATTCTAAAACCTAGCAGGCAGAGAACTCTTGTTTTCCTCTTTTTGTGAGAATGTTTACATTTGATCTGCATGTTTGCCCATTTCAACCCAGAAAAACAGTGGGCTTCGTAAGAAAAACAATGAACATAAAAATATTTATGCCCTCTCTTTAGCCATCCCTCATGGGAACATTTTCTTTTATTAATACCACAGCTGAATCCAAGTCTCAGTTGAGTGACTGTGTTTCCATCTGAAAGGTGTGCTACTCCAGCTCCTATGAACACAAACCTCTGAGAGGAGCATTTGTATTGGAAACAATCTAATATAACCATCTGACCAACAGGAGTTTGGAATACCAGGCAAAAATAACCACATTTGCATTCCTCTAACCTGAAAGTGGTCAAATAACTTCAATCATTGTATAAGAATGTATAAAACTCTTGAATCTAACCTGTAGATTCATGAACTGTTATCCATAGTATTTTTCATTCTTTTTAGGCTACACAGTCACATGGCCTTCCAATGCAGGCTCACATACTTAACTAAAAAGCAACAGCAGTATGACAAATAAATGTAGCAGTCCAAGGTAAAGAAACCCATCATTTTTCCCTAGATAACACTAGTCTGCCCTTAAACCCATTAAAAGAAAGGGGGAAAAAAGTAAGAGGGAGAGAAATTCAAGTCTATCTTTGCAGTCCAACCCAAACACACCTGCCTTTGGTGCTCAGTGCATCACAGGGAAGAGACCAACACTACAGGGCAGCTACTAACTCCCACAAGACACAACTGGAAGTATTTGTAATCACTGTTTGGAACTCACAACATTCACTATGTTCTTCTTCAGGGAATTCTGGATTATCCTTTAGCATGAAGATTTTTCAGAAGCTGCTGGATTGTTCACAGGTCCTCACTGGCTTTCCTCTTTCAAATAAAGTAAGGTAGAGCTGTAAAACAAAAGCAAAACCAAATAAGAAAGGAAAGCAAGAAATAAAAAGAGGAAAAATCCAAAGAACTGTTTAACAAATGAACAATTGACTCCTACATCTCCTTGAAGCAAATGCATTTTTAATGAGCTCCCAAGATGGAGATTCCAGTACAGAGTGAGTGTATGGCAAACACTGATCTAGAATAGGAAGAGTCATTTGGCCTGTACATATTATTACAAAAAATTAAACCCCAGCTCAGAATTGCTAAAGCAGATACATAATTAAAATAATTCTTGGATACTTCTGCTGCTGTAACAAGAGAAAGAAAAAACTACTTGGAGTTGCTGTTTAGAAAAGTGCCTGCAAACAAAGTCCACAATGTGCAGAGAGATCCACACAGGCAGATTTTTGTCCTCAATGAACTCCTCTAAGGAAATGCAAACACCTATCTATTTCCATGGTTATCTGCAATATTATAACAGAGGAGTATTGAAACCAAAAATACACACACCCACTCTTGATGTTCCTCAGTAGGAAGTATTTTTTCATATTTGAGATTTTTAATATTATGTGGTTCTTTCATTAATTTTTTTGACAAAACTTCTTTGTGGACCAACTTAATTTTTTTTAAAACCTACTATACAAGGTATCAGACTATCCTCAGTGGTTTTTCTGGGGCCTGAGGAGACTGCTGGGCTTCATTTTTATGTGAACCCCATACAGAACACTTAAAATAGAGCATAGATTTCCACCTGCCCGAAATGGAACATTTTCTCCTTGAGCCAGGTTCCCATAATCTCCTTGTGCTTCCCAAATTCTTAGTTTCACTTTGTGCCACAAACCCTTCCTATCTCCTTAATGTAAGGCTCCTCAAATATTTCACATGTAATTTCAGGATTTGTGCACATGGATCCCATCCCATCAGCCTTATGTCCTTGAACCCCAAACACATGCAGGACAAAAGTCTACACCTTAAACAGTGCAAACTCTCTTCACTTGTTGGAGGAAACTAGGCAATCTAGAAAATTAATAATTTGACCTATCTTGAGCATCTGCTTTAGGACAGAATGAGTCACTCTCTAGAAAGGTCTGGTTGTCTCCATAAAGTGAGTCTAGACACTGAGCTCAGATGAGATGGCTGCAGATGAATGCAGATGAATCTCACATTACGTGAAGGCAGGAAACAAGTCAGACACATGGCCAAGTGCAGTTCATGGGTGAAGAGCAGAGGGAAGGCAATGCAATGACAAAAAAGCTGCTATTCAAAAAAAGTTTACACCCATGACAGGTTGTTTTAGTTGAACACACAAATCAACAACAACAAAACCTTCCAAAGGCCAAAGCAGTAGCTGCCCAGCTGATCCAGCTCTGGTGTAAGACTACTCCTGGATTTACTGGGTAAAGCTAAGCCCTCACAGAGCAGGGTCTGCATCCCAGCATCCAGCTGGTTGGGACTCAGGCAGGCACCTGGCAGTGATGATGATGGTGACCATTAGTCTCAAGGTGTCTTCGTCCTCTCCCTGATGGACTGTAGCAAAGCAAGATACCTGGTACAAGGATCTTCCCAGTTTTAAACACAGTTTCTTAAGAACTACAACTCCTGTGTGACGGAGGCACGGCTACCTCAAGAGCCTTCAGATACCCAAGCCCTGACTACACTTCCAGGACTTTGGTCAACAGCTTCTCTCCTCTACTAAAGTGGGACTCTGCTGCTTGTTTGACAGAGAAACACACCATCAGACATAGTCTCACAAGATTTTTAACTTTAGAAAGCAGACCAAAGAGAGAAAAGTAACACAAACCTATTTAAAAAAAAAAACAACAAACCCTTTCAAACCTTGTTGAAATGCAAAGCAATTTATTTTCAATTTTATTTTTCTTTAAATTATGTGAATCTCACAAATAAAAGAACTCCACCTGTGCTCAGAATACTCAAACCATTTTGTTTCTAAGTGTTAAAACATTTCAGCATTTGCAAATTATTTATGGGGGTTTTTTCCTCAATAATTTGGCAACTGTATAAGTTGCAATTTTTAATCTTTATTTCTTGTCATTCAGCATTCAAGGGAACCTGCAAATGGAGTCCAAATGACTGTGAGAAAATATTTAACATTTCCAGCAAAAATAGATGCCTTCCAATTATTTATAGTAAGAGCAGGGAAGTTTACTCCTTGCAAACTCCTGCTTGGATAGACTCCTGTGAGCCTCCCTGGAGAGTCAGCTGTGCACAACCCTGGGCTGACACCCACCACACACAGTGACTAAGTCCTTCCACTAACTTCAACAAGTGGGATTAGGATTTTGATTCTGTTCAAGTTAAGCACGGCTCTGATTGCCCAAACCAGGGCTTTGATCAGGGAATCAGGAGCAAGGCTGCTTGCTAACTATGCAGGGATCTTGCTGTCAGCCTGGAACGTGCCTTGCAGACCCCTGCCAGCACGGGGACAGAGGACTGGACCATAAGCAGCACCTGTGCAATAGAGTGCAGTGGTGGTACTCTGGGGCAGATACCTTCTCCATGCACTCATATTTCATGGGAAAGATGACATGAAGCAAGGTAGCCTACACCTCAGGCAAAAAAAGGGGCAAGAGACCTTGTATTTACCACAGGGCGCCTTTGTACCATGCACACAGCCAGTTATTATGGAGCAGATGATGCACTATAAATTCACAAGCTAGTTTAATTTGCTACAACTTGCTCACTTGACCTTACCCACAGGCACTTCACTCTATGAGGGTCTGCCTGCAAATGCTCCCAGGCACTCTTATGCTTAAGATTTAAAGATAGCATAGCACAAAATTCAGGACACACAGAGAAATGCTGCTTCTTGAAGCCAAACCCTCACCTGAAGAGCAGAGCACTCAGTCCCTAACTGGGACAATCGTTTTCCTCCGCAGATCTGATGAGCTATGATGACATGCTCTGCGTGGAACACATAAAACAGTCTTAACTTGGAGGGACCAGCAGAGAAACTAGTTTGCAGTACAATTAGGTCTTAACCAGTTTGTGACTGAAGTTTCAACACGATCAACAAATCATTATCACGCACACGGTTACCGATCACATCGCTGCTATAAATGGGAAGCGTTACCAAGGAAGCTGTTGCCCGTGGTCCCACAGCATTATGGTTACTCAAATATCACAGCATAGCCCTGTCTTTGAGAGCTAAAAAGGACACTGTGCTGACAGATTAGAAGTGTAATTGAGACGTGAACAGATCTCAAATCAAAGAACATGGAAGTACTTCTTGGGAGTATTTCGAGACTAAAATTGGACCCCAGGGCAATCAACAAATAAGGGCTGTAGTACAAGTGAGCAACTGCAAATTGGCAAAACCTGAAAACCAGAAGTTGGCTATGTGCAATATCCTGTATTTATTCCAAGAAAAGGTCATGCTCTCCCATCTTGCTTTGAAGATCAGGCAGTGAGAGATTACTGTTTTACTAGTCCTTTCCTGCAGGTTTTTAATTGTCATGCCTTGCCCTCTTGAATGACATAATCTGGTTTCCCTATTTCACAAATCGGCATAAGCTAATAAAACTGTTTAAGATATGGCAGCCTTGTGTCCAAGTTGTTTCATTGTTCGCTATTATCCCACAACTAATCCTTCAACTCAAATAAAACCATAATTCATTTCCTGCTTTATTCTCTCTCTACATGAAATAGTTTTAGACAGGTTCAATCCTGCCTCACCGCAAATGGGAAAGGCAGGGTTTTATCTTCCTGGAGCGTGCGTGATTTCAATTACCTAATGTGTGTATCATCTATCATGTCAGGAAAAAACTTCTAAATTATTTTCAACAGGTTTAGCTGACTTTACACAAGGAGAAAAGATTCTAATGGAAATAAAAGAAAAAAAAAAAACAAAAAGCCCAAACAGGAAAAAACCCAAAATCCACAACCCAACCAAGAATTTACTATTTTTTAGACTTCAAGTTAATGAAAGCTTCTCTACACCAGCCATGCCAAACTTTGCCCATCTGAAAATCGTCTGACATTTTGTCTAGTGTACAAAGGCTGCTGCTGATGTTCTGCTAGTATAAAAACTACTTAAATCCCAATTATGCCTACTTTAATGCTATGGTGAAGCTACATCACCTTAGGATAAAAGAGAAGAGGTTTTGTATGTACAAAACAGGTGGGCATCACTCTAAATTCTGTTTAGCATCCATTCCTCATCTGAAACTTGATCCTCTATGACTTTGTCATGTAAACAAACATTTCCCATGGCTTTGCATGTGGTCCACGGTGAAATGCCTAACTTCACAAGGTGTTACACCCACTTTGTTCAGGGTGAATAACTGTATCTGGGTGCATGGGAACAGTAAAACAAGTTGTCAGCACTTTGCATATCCTGCAGGTCCTAAACCAGAAAAACAGCATGCAGATCATGCGGTGCAGACAAGGACGCAATCCATCCTCCCCACAGTTTGTTCCAGAGGGAGGAACACACCTATGTTGCCTTCCCTAGCTCTGTGAACATAGGGCATCCCAACCCAGCACATCTTTCTTGTGTGAAAAGCATTTCCAGTGTGAGTGCTTACCCAGAGGGAAAACGCAGGATGAGAACATCTGTCTGTGAACAGCACAGAGACAGGACCAGCACACGGGGCTGAAGGGGCAAGGCTGCAGCTCACACGCTCCAGTGCAGGAACCACCACTGAAGATGGCCACTGATTATGCACAACTAACGTTAGCTGTGAGTCATCTAGAAATTCCTGTCCCGAGATTTAATCTAAAGACCATTATTCATCATTGCTTCACCCACAGCAGGTATTTTTCACGATGTAAGGCTCAGGTAAACCACCCCTTGTTTTAGCATCAGCCTGTGCAAACAGACTGAGAGTGTTCAGCCCTACTCACTGAACTCATCTGCCCTTCCAAACCTCTTCATCTGGAAACCATGGAAGCACCTTTGCTCCTGGAGCCAGCTCCACTGCTCTTGTTATCCACTCCCTAACCTCAACACCTCTGAACCTCAACACCTTCGAACCAGCAAGGGGGAAACAAAAAAGTTCATCACCACTGCTGTAGTCAGGAAAAAATGCAGAACAGCTCAAACTCACACTCTCCATTTATGTGATGCCTAATAACAATACAAACACAAATCTGACTAGGACCTCAGAGACATCACTGTTACACAAATAACAGCACAAATACACATACTCCTTATGTGTATTTCACTAATACTCAGTTTTTCCAAAAAGACTTGAGGTTAGACTGTGCTCAGCCTTGTGTTTCTCTTAGGGGGCTTAGTTTCTAAGTTCCATGTGATTTTCCCCCAGAAGGAGAGGGAAGTATAAGGTATTAAAATAGTAAGACAAGAGGGGGCTGTGGGTGCAACTACAATGCCACCAGGTGAAAACAAAACTAAGAGGAGCTTGTCCAGGGTGTTTCATCTAAGCAGCAACAGTACAGACCCCTAAGAAGAAAAACACCTTACAAATACCTCCTATCAGATGCCAGTGATGTACTTTTAAATAAAAATCCATCACCTTATTCACATCAGCACTCCCTATTTGCCACTTTTTCATGGCTATCAAAGCAGGAATACCGGTAGGGAGGGGAATTTCAACACAGATCTACATTTCTCTTAGGATGCCAACTTTCTTCATTCTCATACAGAGGTTTAGAGTAAAAACAACTCAATTGACTGCGTGTTAGTAACACAGTCACAGGTCTTCTGAGCAGAAGAGATTGAGAAAAGAATGCAAATGGTCCATAATAATTCAGGCTGAGAGCCAGTAATGTAGAACAGATATAAGCAATAAAAATAACTACTCTGGATGCTTCTGTTACACAACATAAATATTTCTCTTTTACTTTTATGGAAGCTATTATGCAAAAAATGCAGCTCAGCCCTGAGTGGAGACAATGAGCCTCCTGCATATTTGAAGAACTGCAGCACTCTATTAACTTGCTACATATGAGAACAAGCTCAAGCACCTTCATTAAATGTACAGACACCTCTCATACAATGGCCACAGCTCTCCTGCAAAGATGGTGTTGAAGGGGGAATCCAAATGCTGTGAGTTGCAAACAGTAGCAGCACCAAAAGCAACGGCTGAGATTCTGTTTAATTGCAGTACTTTTAGTAGCCAGAGACAAAACCTCCTGAAGAAGATTGTTAATGCTACAACCCAGGGAACCAGAGAAAAGGCTTGATCTCTGGTGGCAGCAGTAATTTCACCAGATGCCCACAGTACCAACTCCCTAGTGCCTGTAAGATCTGAGTTTGGGCCATGGCCTTTGCCTCACTGGGTTCAGCCACAGATGCCCACAGCTATTCATCTACACACACAAAGTTCTCAGGGAGCAGCTTCCCCGTCTCCTCCACCCGTGCAGGATGTTGGGTTGAGGAGGACCCGACTGAGCCCAGCTGCCAGGCTGGGGGGACACACACGGGCACGGGCACAAACAATGGCACCACGTGAGCCTCGCTTCCTTAGGAAGCCGGCCCAGAACACACCCTTCACCTTCTTCCCGCTTGCAGCGCCGCCACGTCTTCTGCACTGCTGATGCAACGTCAAACACAAAGCTGGAAAACAAAGGTGCTATTGACTAACTTTTTTGCAGGATTAAGATGACTATGCTGGTTTACAACAAAGATTTCAATGATTTCGACACTGAGTGCTAAGTAACAGGAACACGGCTTGGCAGTAATTCCAGAGATTACCTGTTGAAACATTAATGACAAACGTCTTTTGATGTGGGCTGCTTTATGTGGTGCAAAAGGCAGCACTGTAATTATGCATTTCCTTTCTATGAATCTAGTATTTAACAGCAAAGCACTACTGGGGGGGTGTGTGCACGTGTGTGTTTGTGCATGTGTGTGCACGTGCGTGCCAGTGTGTCAGACAGGAAATACTCCAAAGCTGAGCCTGCCATTTACCAGGGTGGCTGCACGTAGTAAATCTGCAACAGGGGAGCTCAGCCTTTTCATTCATCCTGCACCAAGCAGAGGGCTAAAACAATTGCCACGCTTAAGACAAATGTCAGCGTGAGTCATACCAGCCGGAGCGCAAACATGTTTGCTGTCGCGTGAGTCAGAATATCACATCCTGAATTCACAAATCTTCCTATAAATAATAATTTCCGAAATTGTTGCATTTCTTTAATACAATTCAATTTTAAGTATGATGCCAAATCCATAAAGGCTTTCCTGACTACTAAGAAAATGTTTTTTCTCCTCTTCGCTTTTGCTTCTTACTGCGTGTATCTACCTACAGTAGTATGTTGCCTACAGTACCTATAGTGGTAATTGCCTTCATTCACACTGAGGAAAATGCAAGCAGGGCTCGAAATAGGTCCAAATGAGAGATAGTCCCCTGGCCCCTAAAAACCCTCAAAAATCCTAAATACAAGCAGCACGACCTTTCACTTACTGTATATGCTTCCTACATCTTTTTTGATGCAGTAATTCTGACAAGCTTTAGCACGTTCAGCATTCAGGGAAAAGGAATGTCATGCTGGCATGAGACACAGCAGCTGAGAAAAGGGGTGAGAAATGCTGCAGAAGTGGTGAGAGAGGTCAGGGCAGCACGGTGCATGAGAGCAAGGAGGGACAGTGCCTGCACTGTGGTCCACAGCTGAAGCACCGTCCCTGCTGCAGGGAGAGCTCAGCCTCAATACAGCGTGCAGAGATCATTCCTCCCCACAAATATCAACATACCTGGTAATGAAATTAATGCACTGTAATAACTGGCAATGATTATCCATGACTGCCTCTAATTCAGGAAAGTATCTGAATCAGAAGTTATACAAGTGCCTTTTGAAATAGGGCTGAACTCAAGGATATGACCAAATTTATGCAGGAAGGTGCTGATAAAGATGTGTGTCGTCTCTGTGAGCAAGGGGGGAAAAAAGTGGTTTGTGTAAGGTTGTTGGGGGGGGGGTTTGTTTCTAACTTGATTTTCAGTTGGGAATTTATTCTCATCTTACATGCAAAGGAATTCATACACATACAAATCTCCTTACATCAAATCAAGACAGTCTTGCTTTCCTCTAATTGTTTTGTGGAATAACCACTCAGAAGTTCATTTCTGTTATCTTTCTCAAGCAAAATAAAAGGCCTTTTAGAAAAAAATTATTGCTAAAACAATGGAATCCTCTTGGGAATGACTTCGTTATGGAAATCAAGTGACAGTTTCTTTTATCTAGCCAAGCAGCAAGTCTGCATTTATAAAAGGCATTCTATGCACGAAGTACAGTGAGTAGGAGGACATGAAAATGCTATTTTTAAACCAGATTTCAGCGTTCCTCCCATACAGATTTCCTGGAATAATAACAGCAACAACAATAATGATAATTAATAATGCCAAAAAAGAGTATCATCTTAAAGGTGAGTGGCATGTGAGAAAGCAAACTGTAGTTAAGGACTTGTAAGATTTAGGGACAAATGTAAGCTTCTTTCAAATAAACTGGCATTGTGCCATGGCTTTCACAGGATTTGAGATTTGCCCCCTAAATTTCATACTGCAATTTTTTTTCAAAAAAGGCAATAAATTAACATTATGTACAGCATATGCTGCATGTCTACCATTTGTTTTCTTCAGCAATTGTTATTTTCAGAAACACCACTAAATGAGAAGTTAACTGTGGAGCTGACACTATCACTGTGTTTGGGTAAGTGACCAGGGCAGCTTTTAGAGCTGGGGAAGAAAGGGAAAAAAAACTGAAAAAATGCAGGGCTAAGCAATATTTTCACATGCAACAAGAACAAGGGTACGATGCAGACTTTGACCCAAAGCTTAAAAGAAGACACTGGAAAGATCCTTTTCTGCTTTGCTGACCTCTGGACCTGTCTCTTGGGACACTCACAGAGAAAGGACGTCGATTAACAAATATGGAGAAAGTGTGGGTCAAATCCTCCCTCTCCACCAGGAATGTGCTGTCTCCAGTAGCTTGGAGTGCAATGAGGGCAGAAGTTAGCCTAGATTACCAGAAGACTGTTATTCAATTGTGCTATCATCTACCAGTGGTAATTATAACAAGTGTCTGCATTTCCTACCTAGGAAAAGTGAAGAGAGTGAGCAGGCAGTAACAGAATGCCTGGGATGCTGAGGTGCAAACCTGCTGGAGAGCTGGCACTTCAGAGTAACCCCATGGCCAGGAAGCCCCCATTCCCCACGGAATCAGAGCAAGGCAGAGACACCCCACACACTGCCTGTCCCTCTCTCACACTCGGCAGCTCCAACACAGACACACGTCCTGGTCTGGCACTGACTCACGGGTGGAACACGGGAGCACCCCCAACACACACCTGCACATAGCCCCCTGCTCATCCCATGCTGCTGCCATGAGGTACCAACCTTACCCAAGTGATTTGCATCCATGCTTTTAATCCAGTGCAAAACCCTCAGCAGCAGGAGCATGAAACGTGGAGGTACCAGCAACCTTGGCATGCTACCGATCCAGTGAAAAATCTGCCACCTAACTAAGCAGGTATGGTCTGCTTCTGAAAGCTATTATTTAAGGACCATTCAGGGCATGTTTGGAGGCACTTCCACTCTCTCACTCTCCTACAAGACAAATTTTTATGTCATTAACCTTTAGTTGCCTTTTAAATAGTAAAATGTGAGTCTATTAAACCACAGAGTTTCAATTTGATATTTTGAGCACCTTCATCTGCTTAATGGGAAATGTACAGTGGTAAGAAAAGAAATAAAATAGGTATGAGTGGAATAAATTAGCACCATTTTCCTTCTTTGTCCATTGCCTGCTGCCAAACATGCTTGCTGCTGGTCACTTCCCTCACTCACTGCCAACAAGTGCTCAGCTGGGCATGTCACCAATATTTAACCCTCAATAAAATTAAATCGCAATAATGCTTTGCACTCATTTAGGGTTTTACATACCACAAACACCGTAAAAAAAATTACCTGCACACTCTGCAACACCCCTGCAAGGTAAATTGAGTATTGTTATTCATACCTTATGCAAAAGAGAATTTCACTGGAGATGGGATAATTGACATGCCCAAAGCTATGCAACACAGGTGTTCCTGTTTCCTGGTTCTCTCTCTATGCCAACAGACCAGTTTCAGCCTTTCCTGAAACTCAAGAGTTCTGCCTTCATTTCTGCCTCTTTCTGCTGCTGAAGGAAAGCAGGGAGCAGGTCTCTGTACCCAGTGGTATGAGTGGTACATGGGTGCTGTTTCTACCTCCCTGTGGTAAGCAAGGATTAGCTGCACAAAATTATCTAAATGATCTAAATTTGGTCTATAATAATTTACTAATAATTTGGTAAAAGGAACATTAAAAGCCTTTTTCACACAAGACTACCAAGTTTTAGCTTCTCTGGATGTCTTCTAGTACTTCAAGGAGGACAGCAGAGGACTCAGCAGTGTGTGCTCCTCATACTTCCCTCCCCTCTCTTCCCCTGAACAGCAAAGAAGAGTAGGACTAAACAAATACAGGTTTCATCCCAGATAAACAGTGGCAGGGCAGGAGTGCCCACTGCCTGCTCCTGTGGGCTGCAGCCACCCCTGCTGACCATCACACGGCAGAAAATTCCACACTGGGCTTGCCTGCAGCCACCACCGGTGTATTGGATGGACCTGAACTGTTTAACCACCTCTTAGAGGTGAAAACCCTTGTATGTCACAGGCTGGACAACAGATTAATGTAGTCAGAGATCCTGTTACAACACCAGTGGTTCTCCTGCACCATGACCAACAGCCACAGTGTAGGTGGGACCCAACCACGCTTACTACATTAGAAATTAAAGGGGTTTTACCTGTAAAAGATCTGTATTCTCATGTGCAGTGACAAGATTAAAGCAGAAACATTAACTACTAGCCCTGTGGATGCAATTATCTTAGTTTCAAAGAGGGCTTTTACTGGCAAAGCTCACCCTTGCTCACAGAACAAGCAAGCCCTACCTTTGATCAAAGAAGTTGAGACTGAAAAAGCACTTGAGCATGCTGATCAGCTGCCGAGCTAGGACAAGGCTTAAGTAGAGGGGTTTATCTCATAACCTCTCACTTTTAACCACGTTCGGTTGGGTCAGGGCCAACTTGGTGTAACCAGATCCTCAGCCCGAGCTGCAGATTTTGATTGCCCTGAAACTGTAGCTCAAGCCAAAGCCTCTTTAGCTATCACACCTAAGAGCACTGCCATGCCTGCAGATCAGCAGATGAGCTCCATAGTTTAAGTGGATTAGCTTTGCTGAACAACTCTGCTACATCCACTTCTCCTATCCAGTGCTGGAGCTTCAGTGAGCAGTGATCTTTACACAGCTGATCCAGGAGGTTTTGCTGCAGAGGGCAGAGCTGGGCTAAGGAGAAGCTTATGCTGTCCCCAGGCTATAGGAGAAAGACAAGCATGGAAACTGGGCTTGGTGGGCACCCCAAGGAGCACAGTGAGCCAGTACTGTTCTTGGAGATCAACCCCTCCCACACCCTCTCTGTCACCAGTCTGGGGTTGGCTAACCACTACAGTGTGTGACTAGGGTGAAAAATACAAGCCCAACACAGCACACACCTTGCCATGACTTCTTGTTCAAAATCCTCAGCAGTGGCACACAACAGAACAGTGCATAAACCACCACAGTTAAGAGGATGCCCTCCTTATACCACTTATCTTAGTCTGGGAGGAACAGCCTCTGCTGTGTCTTAGCAGCTACAAACCTCAGTTCCAGTGAACCTCACAACTTCCCAGGTACACCAAATCCTTCCCTCAGCCACTCCTCCCAAAGGCAGCAGGCAGAAGAGCCCCTAACACAGAATAATCAGTGTGAAGTTGTAACAGTGTGGGGGAATGTGGCAATTCATGGAAAATGTCTTCGACCAAAAGGCAATTAGCAGCGGGTCTAAATGTAGCAGCAGAAGGGAGTGGTTTCCTAACAAAACAACCCTTGTTAAAAAAAAAAAAAAAAAGGAAAGAAAAAGCTAACCACCCTAACACTTGCTTTCTTCAAAAAAGCAGCATTCTCAGGAGACTGAAAGCATGTGGAAAAAATACCTCTGTGAAGCTTTCTGTAAAGATTATTCTTTACAGACACATTTGGCAGCCCTTTCTCCTCTGTCTTCTAATGCTATTGAGTATAACTATGTTAAGTCAATGAGAAAAGCCACTCAAAAGTGGTTTTTTTGAGGTTTTCTAGGCCAGGAGAGGAAACAGTGCGATAGGAAAGTTTTCAGAAGTGGGAGTTGTGCCTGCCTTACTTCTAATTGTAGTGAAACTGTCAACCTCTGCATTGTGTTTCAAGACTTTACACTTCAAAATCATTCCCTCTGTGCTTTGAATTGCTGTACTTTTAAGCTAACTACTTCTAAAAGTGCTGTTTAAGAAATGACATCTTCAACCACATTTAACATTGAGAATAAATCTAAATTTGCAATGTCTCATTGGGTCCCTGCAAAAGTGCAGTTTTTTTATTGCACTTGACAGCCAATCTCTTGGAAAGTATCTGTGCAGAAATTTAGTTTAAATTACTTCATATCAAGACATTTAAGAGAAAATGGGGGGACTGCTATAAGTTAAAAATAATTATGTTCTTTTTACCTTAGATAAAATAATCACCAACATTCAAGCAGCAAACAGCATCAAAACCAATTAGTAACCTTACAACCTGAAATCCTACCTACATGCAGGCATGTATTAATCGTATTTCAGAATGCTCTCCAAACACATGTGGCTAAAACAACTGAACTAGGCTGACTTGCCTTCTCCCTTGTAAACCACCCAAAGTGAAAGCCGGTCCAGGTACTAGGGTGAGAATTCTAGGCAATAACTGCCTGTTGTAAGGATGTTCTCTGCCTCTGATCACTAAACCCAGGGAATCACCCCATCAGTGCCAGAATGGTAAATTCGTAGATAAGCCAATGTGCTAAATTTCTCTTCAGTGTCCAAACTCAATCCTGTAAGGAGACAGATACCTGCCAAACTGCAGGGAGCTGAGGGAGCCTCGCACTTTCCAAGTGCCCCTCCATACATTGAGTATCAGGGTAATTAGGAGGCCATGCTCCTTTCATGCTGTCATGAAACACAGAGTATTTATGTTGCTTCAGCTTTAATGATTTTAAAATATGGAAGATCATTTCAGTAGAGTAAAAGCAGATTCAGTAATGCTCAGGTATATTTATACTCTGTTGCTCAGTGTGGTAAAGGTTTACTGCTAAATACTTGGGGAAACAGAGAATAGGCAAGTAAGCAGCTCAGAATATACAGGCTCAGAGTCAGCTCAGTCAGGAACTATTTTCTATCCAGTGTGACAGTGCCCAGCATGAGGAAGCCCCAAGAATGACTCCAGTTCCCAAATAATACTTTCTCCAAGCAGAAAATGACACTGTACCTTTTAGAGCTGAACAACTTTGAAGTATTATCTTGAGGTCTGCCAAAGCTGTTCCAGATGTCAGGTTTCAATTTAAGCCCATCTATTTTTCATATTCTTCTCCCAGACTGCCATCTCCCAGGTTGAAAGGAGGACAACACACTACTTAACCCTGAGAAAAAAGTTCCTACTGTTGCTCAGGAATGACTCCCCTCCACAGCATTAGGAAATCACACTGATCACCTTGCAAGGAAGTCCCACCCCACTCTTTGCTCACAACCTGATGGATGTTTGGCTGGACCAAGCTGAGCTGCTACAAACAAGCTCCTGCATTGGCACTGGTTATTTCTGCACTTGGGAAGGAGGGGTATGTGGCCTTCCCTCTGCCCTCTGCTCATCACCATTTCTCCATGCATGGATATGATTCCTCCTCATCTCTTCCCAAACTAACCAGACAGGAGCAATGATGGCAAAGAGCCTTCTACTCCAAACTCTAGCACCAGCTCAGGCAAGAAGTGAGGGAACACAGCCATGTCACAAGGGAAACAGCTGAGCTATTGCAAACAACAGCAACCCTTCTGACTTAACCAGAAAGTGCCCAACCCAAAGCTAGTTTCCAAGTGGAAAGGCTGCACTCCACTTACCACGCAGACTCCAGCAGAGCTGGATCACCTTCTCAAATATCTCTTGTCTGCCACAGCAGTCCAGCAAACATTGCCATCTAATCGTTCCCAGAGTACACAAATCCCTTCCTGGTTTGGCACAAGGTGAGTACAAAGTTTTTTCTAATCTTGCACTTACAGTAATTTCCCCTTCCCCGTCACATCATGTGAATCATCCTTGTTTCCAAGCATCAAAGAGTTAATGGAAGAAAGAACCACCCTACCATGTGCTTCACTCAAGGGTAAGTGGACTGGCCAGCTACCAAAGCAGATTGTTAAAGACTGCACTGAGTGCCTGATTTTTTTTCTCTCAACTGCAATCAATGTAAGGATTGAATGTGGACATAAATGTAAACCTAGACCACATCTGCTGATAAAGCAGAGCCTTTGTACTTGTGCAACTGCTATTAACTGTACACAAAATACTTAAATTTCATGAATTCTCCTACATTCAAAAGCTGACCTGCAGTCTGCCCGAGGCAGCCATTGTGAACTGCACGCTCAGCAGAATTGCACATTAAAGACAGAAGGGAAAGAGATTTTAATACAAAATCAGACTGCTAGGAAAGTTAATCATTTGTGCAACTGTAAACACTCAGAGTATTTTGGGTACACTTTACCACACCAGAATAAAACACAGCTCTGGTGGTCCTCTTCTGAAAGGCAGTGTAACAGCTCACAGGTTCATGTTATTTGCCCCTTTCATCACAGGCATGAACAAAACTGGTGCCTTCAGGACTCTGTCATATTCCACTACTAAACTTTTCTTTTGAATTAACTGAAACTACTTGGCTATTTCAAGATTTTTACCTCCCCATTAAAAGCCTGGGGAAGAGTGTATGTGCATAGCACAACATTTCTTCCTAAGTATCTCTCAGGGAACTTCAGCTGTGCATCTTTGCCATAAGCATTCAGGCTTCTTCTCATAAGATAACATCAATATAGTATTCTAATTCTAACTTATTTCTTGGTAAGATACTTCCACTTTGAGTTCATACCTGTTAGACATGGATTGTGGAGTTCCCTTGGTTAAGTAGTACCAAATCATTTGAAGGTTTCTCAATTGCCAATCAGGTATAAGCAGCTAGGACCTACCTAACAGGACTCCATCTCTAGACAGTTTCCTTTAGAATGGCATAAATTACCTTGGGCCATTTCCATGTTGGTTCATGCTCTGCTCTGCTGTGTCCTCTAAGGAAAACAACTCAGGTACTCATCTGTCCCAAAGTCACTTGTCTCCTGTTTTAGATTCCTTCCCATTTCAAGTCTACCATAACTGACCTATAGGCATGAAACCACTCTGGGATGTGATTAGTGACCTTTTCTATGGTTTATATTAACATGATTATTTACATGATCATTATTAACAAGAGGAAAATATTTTAATTTACACTGCTAGCAAATTCAGTTTTCAAATCTATGATCAACAGAATCATGTCTACAAATAGATATTTATTCTTACATGCTGGACTTGGAGACACAAAACATGATGTATTTCTTAGCTGTCCCCATGGCATCTATACCTAATACTGCAATCTCAAATTAAGCAGAAGTCTGTAGTAACCCAGTCTGTTTTCAGTTATCCAATACCTTTCTAGTTCATTAATCGTTTCATTTAAAAAAAAAAGGGGAAAAAAAGCTTATGATAAAAATTCATGCCCAGATTTCAAAGACCTAACAGTGTTGGCAGGTGCACAGTAGATCGTGCTCATAGTACTTCATGCAAAAATATCAATCAAGAATTTTTGGTGCTTCCACTCAGGGTTGCTTAAATTTTTGATTCATGTGGGGAGCCACTGCTAACAACAACAACAGTCTCTGCAACAAAAATGTAGAAACTACAGTTGGATCTTTAGGTTGAGAAGTACAGTGATTTTGCACAGGAATTGCACACACCCCATCTACTGGCTTTTCAGAAGACTGAGAATTTTAACAGCAGTAAGGCAAGTTTACCTTGCACTGGAATTACTAACCAAACAATGCCTGTGAGCTCAGTGCTTGATGAAGGTACAGGATACCACCACCTATCCCAGGAGAGCCACAAAGCAATCCAGAGCTGGCAAAACTGTTCAGAGCCTACAATGGTAGAAATACAGGTCACAGGCTAAAAAAAGTAACCCGAATCATTGCAGCATCTTGCACATTGTGACAGAAACCTAATAAAGAATCAGAGAAAATATTCCAGCTGACAAAGGTGTTAGTTGTGCCAAGTGCTTGCTGTGAGGCCTGCCTTGCTGCCCTTAAGAGCAGGGGCAATGTCCAGCAGAAAGGCAGCAAACATACACCCACAGCAGATCCTTCGGTCAGTGCTGCCGTTGTGCCACCTCTGCAGCACCCGGGGAGCACAGGCATTGTAATTTTTAATTCAAGAAGGTTGCATTGTTAGATTGCATCGTTAGAAGAATTCACAACAAACTTCAGTCACTGAGTCAGAAATGGAACTCAAGTTACACTCTGTCAATCAGGGTGTTTGATCATAGCAAATCAAAGAATTTGCTCGGCTCTGCTGAAAGCTTCCCAAAGCCAGTGTAGTCTCCCACTCCTCTAGTAGTCTGCAGTGCTTTCACAGCAGATGGCAAAAGTACTGAGAGTAAATCCAGTGCTAACAGCAGCTGAGAACACTGATAGTTTTGCCACTGGAGTGTCAAATTGTGACACTACTTTTCCCAACAAATTAGTAAAGTTAATATATCCACACTGTCACACCAATGATACCAGCTAGAGTCTGCCTCTTCCTAACTCCATAGTTGCAGGCAATGGCTCACAGATGTGGCCAACACCCACCATGATGTCATTCTATGGTCTTTGGAGACTAAATACATTTAAATCTGTCAATACACTCTTTATATGAAACTTGCATCAACAGGTGGGCTTTTACAGGTTACTAACAGCTGCGTGAAATATATGGTGGTTCATGATACAGATAAGGGGGATTTGCAATGCCTCTTCACATTTCAACCTGGATTTCCAACGAGTTTCTTTAGGAAGCATTTAGTACAAATACACCACTATATATAGTGCCTTGACACACAGATGCATAATGGACATGATTTCTAGTAAAAGCTAAAATTAGAGAAATTTTATTTGCATAGAGGGTCAGAGATGTTTGAAAATAGACTTTTCAGTTATCTATGACGTTTGGAGGAACTCAGTGCTGCAGAAAGAAAATTCTGTTTTTCCTTCCCTTGCTACTGTCCACCTCACAGAGGAAAGCCTGCTCTTGCATCCAGTGTGACTTCAGCAGAGTGGACTGGGATCAGAGTGATGTAATGCATTAGATGTCCAGTTTTCAAACAACTGATCAAGTTTTGTTTTAAAATGCTATCTTTACTCAGAGCATTTTAAACCAACAGTTTGATAAGAAGCTACTGTTGCTGCTGACCCCTTCTTTCCATGTTCTCTGCCAAAGTTGTGAAGGTACAGTACATGTTTTAAGATGCACACCAGCCAAGACGAGTACAGTGATGTGAAACTGGTATTTGTGTTTTTTTCAGTACCAGCAAAGGTGTGTCTGCACAAAGCTGTGATAACTGTCAGCAGCTCAAAGCAATTTAGAGCTTTGCTTGTTTGTGTGCCAGGCAATCTTAAAGAGCTGCAGAACTCTCTCTTCTAAGCGTTAAGATCTCAGTAACTTCAACTGCATAAACTCCCCAAATTAAAACAGCATATTCATCAATTTCTAGGAATACACCACAGTTTGGATGACACATTATTCCAGTGCTCAGTTTCTTCTGGACCTGAAGGCATCCTAGAGGTCTTAAAACTCAGCCTTTCTTCAGCTCCAACTGGAGCCAGACCAAGCGTTCAGCGCTGGCACCAGACCCACTGCAGTGCCAGAGCATTTCAGAAACTGAGCCAAGAGCTGGGAAGGTGTTTTTAGGAACCCTTGCAGAAGGCACCTCTGCCAACAAGGTTCAACGAGGTTTCTGCTGGTGACTTGAGAAGACATATTGAATGTCAATTGGCATGTTTATCTTCTTTAAACACTGAGCTTCCTTTGTAACATCTAATAGGGCAGATTACTTGTTTAATACTAATGGAAACGGATCAAAAGACCTTAGATTATTTGGTTGGCTTACCTTAAAACCTTTTCCTGCTTCAGTTTCCATGCAAAATATACCAAAACAGTATTCCTATGAATGGAGAGCCTATCAACTGATTATTTGAGGAGGAGAGGAAAATTACATTTAAAACTGGACTGTGGACAAAAATGCCAAAAACTCCCAGGTCAACTGAAGTACCCGCTCCACAAATTTTCACAAGGACTACTTCGGAAAATAAAACCTAGAGAAGCATACTATATAAGGCCATTTGAAAATTCTATTCTTTATCTACAAAAGGCAGTTTCTTCTCAGTTGCCATCATGGTTCATTTGTTCAGGGACAAAAGTAGCTGGCAAACTAGCACAAAGAAAGAGAACAAGTAAACACTGGCATTTTAAGCGTTGTCTATGAGCAAAGATAAAAAGCAGTGGTCAAATGACAGCTAACCAGGTCTCTTTCCAGACCTATTTGATGGGATGACGGCTGGGAACAACACTGATCAAGGCTATCAATCCATTTAAATGCAGAAATGCTTTCATGATTTCAAGGCAGAACAAGTACTTGTTTTTGTCTGCACACTTTTTAGAAGACATGAACAGTAATTTCAGAACAGAACATAGTTGCCTGTTAACAAAGCCAACAACAATTACTGCTATGTCTAAGAATCAACAAAAAAACCACCAGTGTATTCCAAAGGCATTCGCTCCCAAAGCAAACTCACTCCACGCAAGCCCAAGCACAGAAATGTGATAGTATCTCATGATTTATGTTCTCTCAGCAGGTTGTACCGGGTCCTCCAGATTCCATGCTTGCCTTTGAAAGCAATTAAGTTTCTAGCACTTCTGGGAGCGACAAAAGCTCTCACTATGAAAACCTGCATGCTGCACTCGTGCTGAGTCTGCAGCTTGGCAGACTGAAACAAAAGCACCACAGGAGCTGTGAACTTCCCCCATGTAACTCATCTGGGAGAATTAGTATGTGAAGGGCTACCTCTAAACTTTGAAGCTATTTCCAAATCATGTCTTTGTCCAGTGCCCAAAGAGCCAGCTGACGCTGTGATTTGGAGAACATTTCCAAAGCCCCCCTCAGCCTGGAAAGAAAAATCCCTTTTCTCAACAGCCTGCACCCAGGAAACTCTACAAGTTCTGCTAATGTGCACTATTCTAATTGCTCGGCAAGACAGAGTACCCTTACTTACATAAGAGCATGTCCAGACACCACGATGAAACCTGGGTCCTGCTGTGCTATGCACTGTACAAACACCTGCTCCATGGAGTTTACAACTTGCAGAGTAAACTGTACCTAAGGGAAGACAAGGGCAAGAAGCACATGTAGAGAAGTACTCAACAGGCGTTTCACACAACTAGCGTGTGAATTCTGCTTCTGAATTATTATAGTACAGGAATGCTGCCTGATCAAAAAATAGATCTGTGATATGTCCCTGGCTGAATAAAACAAACAGAATAGCAGCAAAGTCAAACTATTAAACACCCTGGCCCCAGCAACAAAAGCCCCAACGCTGTTCAAAAAAACAGGCTGCCTGGACAAGGCACAGCATCTTTTATCTCCTCATGACAGAAAAAAAACCCAAAGCATTTCCCATCCCTGTTCTAATTCCACCCATCCTGCAGACAGGAGTGACCTTGTGAAGCTGGAGGCAGGGTGCTGAGGCGCTGTGACAAACTCAGCAGCCGGGCACACGGAAGGGCGTGTGCCAGCGGGCAGCCCAGTACCCAAAGGAGGGAGGCAGGGAGGGCAGCTCCTTGCAGGCAGGGCACTGAGCCACCTCTTGTTTACAGCAAGGCACCCTGGCCTGAGACCGCAGCCAAGGGCAGCTACTCGGGGATTGCTCTCCCACATGGAGCTCACGTGTCCTTTACTCTGTGGCAAACAAACTTGCCAAGATGAACGTTTTTTCGCATCGACTTACTTTTGCACCTTAGACTTTGCATGTTTGGTTTTTCCCAGTTAATCCTCCTAACTCAAATGAAATCAGCTGTAGTGATGCATACTCAGCACACAGTATTCTGTAATTTTATTTTTTACTTATCAGTGTGCCTGTTTCCTCTGTTATACAGTAAGACACCCAATTCTGTGCAAGTAAGTTAATTTCAAATAGTGCCATTTTCAAAATTATTTAAGCCTAGTTATGAGAGTCAACGTGGCTCAGTTTCCTTCTGACAACATCTGTGGTTTTGCAACTTTAGTTTTTTATACTCTCTCGCTCACCTGTTACAAAGCAAGGACTTACAAATTCAGAGAAGTGATTTATCAGGGAGATTTGCAAAAAATTACCAACCATGATTTTCTACCAGATTAAGAAGAACATTTCCCCCTCTCATCTCCTTCACTTAAAGTTGCAATCATTTTTAAGAACCAAAGGTAAGCACTTTTGGAGACAGAAATGTACTTAAAGACACATAATGGCAAGAGTGTAAGACACTTCAATGTCCTCTAAGCCCTCTTTAAAGTGCTTAACACCCTAGGACAAAAAGTATGAGCAACTGTGAGCTTGGTCACAGATAGCTCATTACACATACAAACGTATACAGACATGTCAGAAATGTTAAGCCAGGAGCTAAAAGGCAAGGAAATACCAGAAATGTGGCCAATTGTGTAACATTTAATCTTTATTCTTAATTTAGTGATCACACAGGGGTTTTTTTCCCCACAGGAAATGGTGCCATTCATGGTATAGAGTAAAGCTGGTATTACTGAATAAGCAATCCTCAGTAGTTTGCTTCATTGTCAGTATTAAAAATTGCCCTAAACGCTTTGCTTTAAAGACAGAACAACTACTTCCTTCTAGGTTATTTTCTGGCTGGCACCATATTACCTAACCGCCTGATTTACTAAAATTAGCACATGTTCACAACACCCCAGTGTGGAGGGTTTTTTCCCCCATCACAGAGACAGAACTGAGACTCAGAGACTGTGGACAAAGGTCCCTTCCAAACCCAGCTATGCTGCTTGATGAGATTTTCCTCCCACACATGTGCTCGGCACCAGCTGCCCCTCTTCCTGTGCTGACTGTCTCCCTTCAGAAGTGCTAACAGTCTGGTGTAAAAGCGTTTTGTAATCCATTATGGTGAAAATAAACTGGAGCAGCTACAAACTACTCTGAAGGCTATTTTATGCTAACCCAGTTCTGCCTCCAACCAGCTGGGAAGCACTCACCAAAGAGGGTCCTTTCCAAGGGGAGGGAGGTGCAGTGAGCATGTGGGAAGCTCATGCTCTCAGAGGCAGACCCAAAAGAGGGCATCTGCACTGGTCAAAGGCATTACCAGGGCTGAAACATTTAAATGAAAAGAGACCTCTTCTATTGGAGGAAGAGAGGTAACTGCAAGCTATCAAGGATCTCACGTGAACCAAAGCTGTGGCGTTACGACACCCAGTTTGCATTCTCAGATTCATGCTGACAGCACAGGGACAGCAGATTAAGGTGTAGGAGCAGGTGGAAAGAGATGCATTCACACGAGGTACTACTGCCAGGCAAGACACTTGTTGCATCCTCTTGGTGGAGATTGCTTCTCCACCACTGAGCTGCTTGAACAAACTGTATGAATGCTGCTCATCCACCTCAAGTGTGAAGTCAGACATTTTGAACAGTCTTAGCAGTGGTTTAAGCTAAACAATGCATTTTCTCACCAGGGTTTTTGCACTGATGCAGAGGGACAGGATTGCATGAGTCAGTCTGCTGTCTCAGTAGGCCTACGAGGCTGCATCAAGCACTTCAACTACAACAAGCCATAGATGAAATGATCCTGTATCTTCACACCAGACAGGACAAGCAGCATCCAAATGCAGCCTCAGGGAATCACAAAATCCATACCAATGTACAGAACAAGAGATTTTCCTTTTCTGTGGCTTCAGTTCTGCTGCTTCTGTCCTCAGACTCTTTACACCAGTTTCCTCCCGATTCCTCATCTTAATCCCCATCACAGCACACAGTCCATCCCCTGGCAGTCACACCAGCTCCAAAATGCTGGCCCCACACTTGGTGCTCTTAGTCTTAACTGCCCCTCCATCTCCTGGTTCAGTCCCACGTTCCTCAGTACTACTCCTGAGCACATCCTCCACTGCTTGCGTTCTCTTTCCATCCTTTCCTTCTGCTGCACTGTCTGGGCAAACAACAGCTTTGATGAAAACATGGGAGGACAATCTCCTTTCTTTTGCCTCCTATATGCCTAGGACCAAAGCACCCCTCAGGAGACCAATGCAGAAATATCAAAGAAAGTTCTTCAGCTTTAAAATACAGCATACTCAGTGCTACTGAACGAGCTCCTGCTGTGTAGCTATAAAATGAGAGATCTCAGAGTTTATATACTGACTGATTATGGACAAGTTTTGCTGCAAATGAGAAGGCAAATCCCTAATATTGGGGCAACTCTACAGCCAAATTTCAAATATACATCCCCCAGTGCAAAGGTGCTAAACAGGTACTCAAATGAAACAGCTGACCTATTTTTTAAACAGGTACAAAAATGCAGAGTTTTGTATCTTGTTCTCTAGAGAACCAGAATCATTCATGCTGAAATGTAAAAAGAGAGAAAAATCATCGCTAAACTGACACTGCTTTTGGAAAAAAGTAATTTTAAAAGGTTATCCTGGAAAAAACCTGAATGTTGTGCAGTGCTGATGGGTAGGCAGTTCAACCTGCTTTTCTTATGTTACTTGTAATTTCCTACACCTATTGCTGAGAAAGTCCCTCAAACAAATCCACGATGTAGAATAAAAATGAAAGATTACAGGCTCCAGTGATGTCTGGACTTAGCTCAACAGGAGAACTACAGACTATAATAAAGATGCCTATTAGTGAGGCAATAAATAGCTAACACAGAAGACAAGACATCACTGTGTGCAGTGAATTTTTGATTCAGATATGCAAGAGACAGGAAATCTAAGTGTCATTGTCACGGCCTATTTACAAAAATTAGGAGGAAGTGTTGATTGGTTTCTATAGACACAAACACTGATATTAACACTTGAATCAAACAACTGTTCTTATGTCTGAAAGCAAGGTCAATCTATGATCACTGTAGTTCAGCAAAGAAAGATGGCAAGAAAATCTTGTTGATACATAACCTTCACCATCTAAGAGTCAGGTGATGTGGCTACAAGAAAGCAAATAAAATTACTTTAAACCAAACATTTAGTACTTTCTTCATAAAAATACGAAGCTTTTCAGCAGATGACTCAAATGTGAAAGTTTGTGGTTTTTTGCTCTGGCAGCCAGGCGGGCTGGATTCTGATCCACTATGCAAATGACTCAAGTGTTTTTCATTTTCGAGGGTGCCAGCTACACTCCTGAACCCTCTGCAAAGGGAACCACCACAGCTGCTGAGCCTCACAAGGAAAGAGCAACAGGGTATGAAATGTTTTTTCCTCAAAGATGACTACCACCCAGTTTTATGGCATGGCAGAGAGGAGTTGTAAAGTCACTGTCTCCTTGAGTTAATTCTTTTGAAATAGATGCAAAAGGTCTAACTTTCTATTTTTATTGAAAGAGAGGCAGGCAGGCAGATTCTACCGTGGAACATTCCAGATCTGGGCTTTGCAGAGCATCTTATCAACACTGATGCTAAACCTCTCAGATTTTAAGAAAGATGTACAATCAGAGGAAGAAAAAAACCCTGTAAAACTGGTCCCACTCAGATGGGATCCTTCCCTTTGTTGGATGGGACCTTCCTATAAGGACAAACTTGACTTGCAGGCCTTGGTGCTTCCTACTTACTCTCCTCCCCAAAATGGAAGGCTAAGCACAGGTTTGCAGGGGTGATTTAAAAAACAAAAGAGTCTTAAAGAGCAGCAGGCAGGCAGCCTCCAAATGCAGGGGTGGAGTGAAGCTACAGATGGGCTGATCTCTCAGGTGCTCCACTGGAAACCAGGGAGCAGGGAACAGGTCTTCAAAAGCACTTAAAGCACTGCTGAGACTTTCTGAAAACCTCCTAAGATAAAAGTCAGGGATCTAACCCCATCACACTGTATGACACAGACTCTGTCCTGTTCAAACATCACAAATCCCACGTATTTCCAGCAGTAAGTATAGAAACACATGACTTTTACTGCCCATAATAAACTATATCTTTACTGGGAGAGTCTGAAGCATTACTGCCATACCTTCATAACCATGATAAGAGCTGTAGCATAAAAAAAGCCTGGGTATTCTTTTTATCCCATATAGACAGAGCTCTAAGTTGCTGACTTCTGTATTAAGTTGGACTTCCTGGCTCTCACCTGTATGAATCAAAAAAACCCCAAGCTCTGCAAACATCACTGTCTTGTCTTCTGCAACCACCTACTACATAGGTCTATTATGTGGACCAAGGTGAACTTTTTTTTCCTCTGAACAGGTAAATATATATGGGGAAAAACCAAAATGCATGTATCAGTATCAGGCTTTCATGGCAATCCTAAACAGTTAGGCAAGGAAAATTGAAACTTCCTCCAAGTGGAGATGTAATGAAACTAAGCCAGAGTGTTCTACTACTCTCACAGTGAGTGCTCTGGCTGGAGACCTCCCTTCCTCCATCTGGTGAATTTATCTTGACTAGAGAAATAGTAACACAGTACAAGAGAATGTAGCTGCAACCTGGTGTGAGTGCCAGGCAGAGCAAAAGGTTCAGCCAGATTCTCTCACTTTCAAGCAGAACTGCTTCAAGAACCAGCATACCACATCCAAATAAATGCTTATTTTCTGAAAATGTGGAACTGCTCAGATCACAAGACAAGACAGATGTGTACAGCCCGATTTTTATTTCATGGAGCATACAGGAGTTAATTCTGATTCACATGAGTTTTGGATACCCAGTCTAATCCCTTAGTGTCAGGCACTGAAATGAGAGGTTGAGGCAGGTAAGCAGTAACAACTCAGTCTCCGTGTTTTAAAAATCGTCCTGATTTTCCTTTGAGTCTTCCAGGAAAATCAGATATACAGGTCTCTCATCCTGACAATTCATCACTCTCTAGACTACGCAACAAGTCCCCATAATGTTCCACTTTGGCTAGCAGAGCAGTGAACGGATGTGGAAAAAAATTCACTCACTAGTGAAGAAATTCAGGGCAAGAAAATAAACCAGAATTAACTGGACTGTGTCCAGACCTCTTCAGTTTTATGAAGAAGAATGTTAGGAAGCAGAGGATACAAGCTTTGATTTCAGAGACCCAGTTCCCCAGCTGCACCATGAAAAACATGGTGTACCAAGGGGTGTGAGGAAGATTTCCATCACCTTAATTTGGTGCAAGCCTACGGTTTTTCTAGGTTGAAGAGCTATAGCAACATATATCAGATGAGAAAGTGCCTCCCAGTATCAAAAGAACCACAATTATTTAAAGTTCAGATGGTTATGGACCTGCCACAACAGACACCCTAAAACATCAGTAAGTTTGGAACAGGACATCTTCAGGAACAGTCTACCCAGCATGTCTGAAACACTCACAGGGCAGGGGAGCAAAGGGCTCTGAAGGAAAGGGAGGTTTCCTGGAGCAAGAGTGAGCATCTGGAAAAGGCATCCTTGAACTTGAGATCACACTGGATGCAATACAGTAGAGGACTGGGATCTTCCCCTCGCCCAGATAACTTGGAGAACCTTGAACAAGAACAAGAAGGTCTCTACTAATACATAGAACACAGGTGAGAAGAGCCACGTACAAACTCCCTGTACAGGAAAAACAGCCCGGGGTTTAACCTTCACTTCCATGCTGTAAAACTTATTTTAAAAGCTGTAGGGAGAAGAGAGATTTGGGACAAATGGTTTGATTTATTACTCATGATTTTGCTAGAGGTTTGTGGTTTTTTAGACACCCTAGCCAGCAAAGAGAGAGAAAAGAGAGAAAAATAGTTAACGTAAAGAGTCATCTGAAGGTCTAAATCTCCTGACAACTGCTATCTGAAGTTGGAGGGCAAGGCAGTAGCTGACAAGAGAAATGAGAAAATAAAAAGGAATTTGCATCAAGTTAAAGCTCCATGGACAAGCACTGCCACTTCATTTTGTTTTGAAACAACAAAACAATACAACTAAGTGCAGGAGCAAAATGCAGGGGGTGTGCTGCAGCTTAAACAGTTGGACTTTAGGGGCTGATACACAGACTGAAGTCTGCTCTAGAGCCCCAGGGCAAATTTCACTCTCTGAAGCAGTACTATAGAGGGAGAAGGTGTTCAGTGATGTGCCACTGTCTCTGAATGTATAAAGGCTCCAAGTCAAAGATACAAGTTAGCTGAGGTAACTGAGCTGTGACCACACTGAAAAAATGGGAGCAGAGAGAGCAAATCAATGACAAAAGAATGAAAGAGCAAAACTGAAAACAATGGGGAATAGGATTCAAGCAGAAGGGTGACCTACAGGATAAAACAGTTGCAAATGATTTGGCAGATTCATGAAGTCAACCCTCAGCATCACTGATCTCTTATGAGCCTGTCCTTCAGCCTTTCTGTACCCCATCTGCAAAATGATGCCAGTAGCAGCCAGCAGCAGTGAGAACAACTGTAGGAGGTGTGCCCAGGCAGAGGAACTCTTCCGCTTGGTGAGAGAACTCAAGGGGAGTAGGTTGAGGAGCATCAGCGAGAGAGACAGAATACTGAAACTGCACCCTAACCTCCCTTCCCTGGGACAGGCCCAGCAGGCAGCCAGGATACAGGATACAGCAGGTTCCCTGTCCTCTCTCTGCCTGGCTGAACACAGCAGCATAAGGGACAGGGGGCAATGGTGACAAGTTCCTGCCTGGCACTTCCCTGGTACCTTCCCTGTGTGACTGCCCCACCTTCCCAGGTGCCCTGGCATAACTGGAATGGGGCTATCCAAGTGGAACCAAACAACAACAAGAGTGGTAATGGTTCATCTGTTGGGGCCAGTTCTGTGTAATGTCTTTGTCGATGATCTAGACAAGGGGAATGAGTGCATCCCAAGTTGGTTTGTAGACAACACCAAGTTGGGCGGGAGTATTAATCTGCTGGAGGGTAGAAAGGCTCTGCAGAGGGATCTGGACAGGCTGCATCAGTGGGCTGAGGCTGGTTTTAAAAGGTTCGACAAGCAAAGTGCCAGATCCTGCACTTGGGTCACAATAACCCCATGCAATGTTACCGGCCTGGGACAGAGTGGCTGGAAAGTTGCCCAGTGGAAAAGGACCTGGGGGTGCTGGCCAGCAGCTAGGCCAGTGTGTGCCCAGGTGTGCCCTGGTGGCCAATAAATCCAAAGGCATCCTGGCCTGTATCAGAAATACTGTGGCCAGCAGGACCAGGGCACTGATTGTTCCCATGGACTCAAACCCTGTGTTGGGTTTTGGGCTCCTTACCCCAAGGAAGACATTGAGGTGCTGGAGAGTGTCCAGAGAATGGAAACGGAGCTGGGGAAGTGTGGTGGAAGGGTCTGGAGCACAAGTCTGATGAGACTGAGGAAGGTGGAATTGTTTAGCCTGGAGAAAAGGGGGCTCAAAGGGGATCTTAGTACTCTCTATAATTGCCTGAAAGGAGGCTGTAGCCAGGTGGGGGCTGACCTCTTCTCCCAGATAACAAGTGACAGGACGAGGAAAAGACATCAAGCTGTGCCAGGGGAGGTTCAGATTGGATATTAGGAAAAACTTCTTCATGGAAAGAGTTACCACGCATGGGAACAGTCTGCCTAGGGAAGTGGTTGAGTCACCATCCCCAGAGGTATTTAAAAAACATACAGATGTAGCACTTAAGAACATGGTTTAGTGCTGGAGTGGGTTAAGTTAACAGTTGGACTCAACGATTTTAAAGGTCCTTTCCAACACTAATGATTCTGTTATTCTAAACATGAGTGAGAGCAGTTGCCCAGCTCATGCAAAGCTGTGGCAGTGAAACCATAGAGGAGAGCAGAACATTCAGCAGCTGGTCTCATGGATCAGTGACAAAGGGTTCTCCACACAACTGGAACCTCTGCCTGCCAAAGAAACTTAACTTTTGAAGTGGTTGCACCCCTCTAAAGAAGCTTGCTAAAAAATGAAGACCCGTGCTTAATCCCTGAGGCAGAGTGTGTATAGGAGGTTTTCTGGTTCCTTTGGCATTACAGAATTAAAGTAATTTCCTCCTTTTCATGACTTTCTCACAATTTCAACTATCCACATCTAAATTTATTGCCCATTTAGAAAAGAAATACTACTGAAGGGACCACATCCATCAGAGTTCTTATTTCATTCCTCTGAAATGTGACATTCTCACTAAGACACAGCATGAAGGATTTTCAAGCCCAAAGTCCTTTGAACATAAAGAACTAGACATCTTAACTGCTTTGAGCAGACTACAGGATCTTACACATTAGGAGTCCCCTAGACATTTGACAATGTTTTATTAAGCAAATACTGTGGGAAAACAGAAGACCTGAAAAGTCCATGGAACAGGGAAGTGTATTTCAACAATAAGAAGTACATTATCACAGAACTCAAAATTAAATTCCTGCCCATAATATTCATTAGTTTCAAACACAAGCTACTGGAGAAAAGTCTGGTTCAGAGAAAAGGGGAAGATACAGATTCTGACTGAGCTATGCCTCTATGACTTCCTAAGATCAATTCATTGCAGTAATTAATTAGTCAGATCACTCTTTTATAGTCTTTTTTATTAGGTCACAAATCCATGCAAATTTCTTCCACTACTTTTAGTAATGATCTGCTTGAGAAATTGTCTTTGGTAAGTTCTTCAGTTTAATACTTGTCTTGCAAATGTGCCAGTTGACTAAAAAGAGAGGAACAAAAGAATAAAAAAAAAAAAATTCTGACACAGAAAAGCAAATGTTAGGCCAGAAGAATGTTAGTAGCTAAGAAGAAGATACCAACGGTAGAACCAAAAATAGCTCTTCAACCATTTGTCTTTTCAAACCTGTTTTTTCTTCTTAGGATCCATGCTTCTCCTAACTGAATGTTTCTTATGCTTGTACTGAGGTCTCTCAGAACCTCTTTGCACTGAGAGAAAAATATGTCTTTTTCCCTGTCATGTTGTTAACATCCGTAGCAAGTGGTTTTATTTCTTTTGTCTCCATGACTTTTGCCTACTGTTTATCTAGATGCAAAAGCTGGTGGTCAATGCTTGTCACTTTTCTCTTTTATTAAGTTACTCAAGTGTATATTTAAGCCATCTCTACTTGGGCAGGAAGGAACTAGGCTTTCCCATTGGCAAAACTTTGCCATATATACTCCTACCATCTACCAGAATTTCTTCCATCACATACACTTTTGCTTTTTTTTTTTTTTAAGCTGTATGACTGGTTACCAAACCAAATCTTTTCCTTCAGCTCATGGAAGTCAGGTTTTATGTTATCTTAACGTAAACTGAAATGACAGCCAAAGCAAAAAAGCAACAAAACCATCAAAAGTCACCTGTCAAAACAGGAATATGTTGGTAAAAATCAAGATATGCTGTATCTTTTTGTGACATGCTGGCATTTTGTTGTAGTTGTTCCTCCCCAATAATTAACAGATGACAGTTTAGTTATAAAACAAGAGCATTTTATAATCAGTGAACCATCTATGCTACTCAGCCATCTGATCTGTCTCAAGGTCACTGTCTTCAGTAACTGGGTAAGAATTACATCATCTGTCCTACTATAGGTTGGCAATTACATCATTGATCAATACCTGAGATCTTAGTGTGACCAGCAAATTCATGTTAGGGATGAGTTACAACTGGGCAGATACCACAAAATGAAACTCCTGTTAGCTTCAATCCACATCCCCATTAAGACTAAATTATAAAACTATCAACCCTCTTATTTGTGGTACAGTGCAAGCTGGGAGCTAAGCAGAGATGGAGTAAGGAAGGTGCCACAGTGGCATGCCTTTTGCAAAGGCAGAGAAGATTGTCTTTGCTTTGAAGAGCTTACAGCAGCCTGAAGTGACAAGAGCAACGGAGGGTGGAGGAAAGATGTGTAAGCAGATGGCAGCAGACCACGTTATTTTTAAGCCTTTAGTGGCAATGCAGTTTGAGGCAGTCACATGTTCATCTTCAACAGCAATAAGTGTTTTAAGCTATTTTTGTTCCCTCTCCCTTGAAAGAGACCTGGAGCAAGCAAGCAGCAAGCTCCTGTGTCTCAGTGGAAGATGTGTGCATGCTTAGGTGTTCTGCTCCCCTGCAGCTGGTTTGGAAGTGAAACACGGGGTTCTGCATTCTGTGAGGAAGAGACCAGCTGAATGAAAGGAGCACGAAGGAAGGTCCACAGAAAGTGGATAAAGATGATCCAGCTAAGAGTCAAGTTGAGTAGAAGAGGCTCAGGGAAGAGAGGAAAGCTGGACCAAACCACAAATCAGCTTAGGGCAGAGATTTATATGCAGTTTGAACTCACAGTTTGTGTTCTGGCTGCTTTTGCCAGTGTGCCTCTTCTGGCTCAAGTCTTCAAGAAGGGGCAACTCCCTTGATCTCCTTTACAGGAACCTGTTGAAGAGGAGGAGCTTGCTTTGCTCACCTTTGCTCATGCAGGGCTCAAGCAGCCCTCAGGACCAGGGCACCCTGAGCAGAGCCCCACTGAAATGTTTCAGCAAAGTACCTGCAGTAAGATTCAGCCCATGGGGGTGGATGTATAAAACACAGCAGCACCTACGGGCACTGACCTGCCTGGCTTCTGAACTGGCATCCAGCGAATGACAGCTCCCATCTCAAATACAAGAAGCAACACACCCAGTACGAGTCCCAGGGAGAGAGAATACTAAACCAACATTTTCACCCCTGGATACACTAAATTAGGTACCAAGCCATATTTTGGGACCTACATAGCTGGCCTCCTTCGCAGTAGTGCTGCTGTGTGCACCCAGAGGCCCATTCAAATGAAGTGGAGGGTTGCAGGAGACTTGCCTGCTCTGAAAATCAGGCTGGGACTAACCAGATTTGATAGCTCTGACCTTAACAAATATAGTTGTGAAACACAGACAAGGCTAGCACCAGCAGGAAAATAATATGAGGTTTCTAAAACATGAATTAAACATTGAATCTTGCAAATACATACACTGCAGCTGCACGTCTTGTAGCACCTCTAAGGGCAAAAACTGACTTGGCCATTTAAAATGCTGTCTTTTAAAACACTTAATTTTGCAGGGTGCAGGTTGCCTGACAGACAGACAACCTTCTCTGTCTTCTACTGTCAGATACACACAGTGGATATTTAGTGCCTATCACTCTGTCTCCTCCCTATAAATACAGAGACACAGTGTGGCTGTCTTTAACACAAGAAGTCAGTAAAAGCATGGCATCAGAGACAAGAGCACAACATACCTTAAAGAAGAAGGTTTTATTTCAGGTTAGGGCAAGGTAGTTAATAACTGTGTTGTTCTGATAAGGCCTGCTCATACATCTCTCACCAAGAGGCAGGCAAACTCCCTGGTTTTGGAGTAAATAGCGAGGCAAGATTTGCCTCTGTGGGGCTCATTACAGGATAAGGGCATTAGACCCATTCTCTTGTAACAAATCCTTGGTGTATTTGCAGTATTAAAAAAAAAAAAACCCTTTCCAAGTTTTGTTTAAAGTACTTAAAGTTCAGTGTTCAAAGCCTCAGATCACATTTGCAGCAGATTTAATAGGGCAGTACTGCTGGCCTCCAGAAGGTACTTCTTACCCTTGCAGACTAAAGAATAATTACACACAGAGAGGCTAATTCTGACATCCCTTGTACCAGATTTATGCTGAAATAACTCTGCCAATGGATGAAATTAAGATGGAATGAGACTGCAATAATTTAATACTGAACTAGGCCATAAAAAATATAATATGCTTTACCAAAAATGTAGTTGACTCAAGAGATTTCTTTTCCTTGTTTCCTCTACAGAAACACTGTATTTTTCATATAAGGAATCTTTGAAAAAGCAATGCCTGAAGGATTCTAGGTTCATCACAAAGTTAAGTACAAATTCCTTACAGGTAACGGAACTTAAAAGACAATAGGAAAATAACTTATCCATACAGCTTTCTATGTAGCTTATCAAGCAGATAAATATGAAATTAAATAAAAACTTAAATGCTCCTTCAGTTTTATGACTGCTAGCTCTTCATTCCTGTCCCTGAACCCAGCTGCGTTTTGTGGAAGAAGAAACAGATCAGTGCAGCTCATTTCACCTGCAACAAAAAGCAATTTATTGTGCCTAACTGTGAAAAGCAAACTGCTATCATCATCTAGGAGCTTGTATCTCACAAGAGCTGTTTCTGTAATTTGCCCTTTTGAAAAAAAACCTAAGTTTAGAAAAACTACATAAAAGCATGCAACTAATATTAAATTAAGCTTGAATGCATGAAAAGTTGCTAGATGATAAAGGTTGGGAAGGGATGTATATATGGCACAAAAAGAAGTACGGTTCATAAGGTTATGAAAAATAAATCTAATTCTTAATTACTAGTGAGATGCCTTAGTCTCAGATATCACAAAAAATTCCAAGAAAAATAATCTTTTCCTCTCAAAATGTGTTTCAAGACAGCCAGTAGTTAATTTAAGAAAAAATGCAGGAAAGAGTGAAAAAACCGATCACTGTTTCTTCTGTGTTACTGAAAGGCAATCTGCATGAACACAGCTGAGGGGGAATAAACTGAGAATTAAACCTTTATCCTGAAGTACCTCACCACTGGATTGCCTTAAACACACTTAAAAATACCATCATTTTTCCTAGCAACATGGATTATAGTATTTGTATTTTGCCACTGGAGCATTAGCTAGTTAAGCTTAAGAAAACTCAAAAGAATAGCATAGGACAAGGGTTAGAACAGGAATTGCATACAACTCTGAATGCTTACACTGCTTTACAAGTCCCTTGACTACACAAGAGGGACAGAAGGTGAGACCTTTCCAACAACTGGTTTATGTCTGCTGTGGCAGATCTCTCCACTGTGCAGCTACTTGGTTTCCAGAGAGGTAAGATGTAACCCCCAGAGCTCTTATTAGCACATCAACACCAATAAACTCCAGTCTTTTACACTGCTGAAGTATTATATACAACAACACAGACTCCTGCTTCTCAAATCCAGTGCCAGCATCTTCCAATATACTTGCTTTCCACTCTCTCCCCTCTCACCCTTTCCTATCTGACATTTTCAGTTACCTTGTACACACTTCACTGATGCTCCAGCTCCCAGCTCCCACCTACACTACCTTCCCAACCCAAGCCTCAACCTGTAGCTCCGTCCCATGTTACTCAGCTTTCCCATTTATCTTCCCAACACTGGTAACCATCCCACTGCTCCTTTTCTCTGCTGATAATCTGTTTTTATAAACAGGCCCTGAGATTTGTTTTTTCCCTAATACCAAAAACTCAAAAAACCTTTATAGGAATCTATGGAACTGATAACAGATCAAAGCATTGCCTTTGCCTTTACTTCCTTTAGAAGGAAAGACATGAAAAATATAATCAAAGGCACAGATCAGATTTATAAAAACAAAGCAACAGAAGGCAGCTGTGCTTTCTGACTTAACCTTGGTTAAAGAAAAATGCTATATATATTGGAGCTAGGGGAACTCTCCTCTGTGGATGCATTTTCTATTGAGGCTGGGGAGTTGGGCTCCTCTGGCCACCAATTTCACATGACTGCATCTCCATAAATTGCATTCTTCTCTCCCTGGATGATCTTCATCACCAAATGCTGAACACACTGATGAAGCTGATGAACAGTAAAGTGGTGTAGCAGCTAATGTGTTGCACCACTTCAATGATAGCAGCTTAAAGCATGGAAATTACTCTTTTGACCCTTTATCCTCTCCCTCCCCATCAAATGAGCACCTTCCACTTGTGAACAAGGCAAGAGTGACTTTTGAAAGAAGGACCTTAGGCAAACCAGAATTGCACACTGGTAGCAGCAGGAAAAGAAATTTGCCTTGCAAAACGGCTGGGCCTCTGAAGTCCCAAGTGTGGCAGGGCACAGACAGAAAGATTACAACCAAGTTCAACGGCACAGAAAGATGTATCCTGCAGGCTGCTCTAGCAGCAACAAGGAACTCACATATGGCCAAATAATGCTGTGAAAACCTTTATGCAATGGGTAGGGGATTGGAAAAGGCCTTTTTTAAAAGAGAAAGCAGGGAAAATGGCACTCAGCAGGGAAACAAAAGTGAACAAAGCAGAATCCCCAAGACATCTGTCAAAAAAGATTGATGGTCACTGGTTCTGGAGAAGATCTGTACCCATGCTGTACACAGAGGATGTCCAGTTTTCGAGTCTGCTCTCATCGACAGCTCTTTATAACTGCCAACAGCAGAATGCAGCAGAACCAGTGCCTGTGCTTTCCAGCAGTGAAAGCAAGACCAGGGGTATATTCAAACAGATACTGATGCTACATACTCTCAGTTTTATTCCTGAACAGCAGAAACAGTAGTAGTCAGTAAAGGCTTGTTAAGCATACACAAATGAAGTAAGAGTATTTCTACGTGCAATTAATCGTGATTTATTTGAAGATACTCTGTTAGCATTCTTATTTATTGCTTCCTGAAACTCCAATTAATGAGGGCCAACCCCCGATCTGAAAACGTTTTATTTCATGTGCTGAACAAAAGCAACCAAAAATAAGTTATTATCTAAACCAACGAAGTGTTCTGACAAAAAATTTCTTTGCAATTTTGAGCAGAACAAATGACTTTAAAAGAGAGGCTGGGCAAACCAGATTAAATAAGTATAGCACTTAAGAACTTGGAAGCAAAACAGTTTTTATTTAATAAGCAGCTAAGTGGTGTTTGTGCCATCACTGCTATTAGTCTTCTGCTTTCTCCTCTTCCATGTCTGCAACTTATGATCTCAGAAAACAAGCTAGTTTCAAGTGTCTCTGAAGCAAGCGAGTGAGGAAATAAACATGCCTTGTTTGTGATAAATTTGCTACACATTTTTTAATCTGTAAGTTTGCCTGTATAAAAATATTTCCAATGGCTCTTTTGCACTTAAGAGGACTAAAATCCACTTTTATTTTCCCTAATATTTCAAGTGCTTAGGTATGAGAAAACCCAGGTTACTTCAAACAGTTTTGTCCAGTTTAGCAGAAGATGAGGTTGGTGACATTGCATGAGTTTCACCCAACATATCTAGTGAAACACTTAATCTGTCTCCTCTAAAAAACCTCATGCCATTACGAAGGGTAGACCCTCTGCACCAGATCCTGGTGAACATACCATATCCCTGGACTGTTCACTGTAATCCAACAACAACACAGTGTGAAAGCAACTGATCATAATGGCCTTTGAGTCACAAGTATGCCTAGAAACTGAGGGGGAAGCTATTTTTATCAATATAGGCTTTCATGGTAAGATTTTTAAGCACTGCATTTTGACACAGTATAAAAAACTGTAGATATTTCAAATACTTTCAGAATACCTTTTCCTTACATCAGTCTAGCTATAGCTACAAATACACAATAAATGCTGTATAAGCATGTTCCTTTCATAATACGCTAAGTGCTTTGATCCGATGCTGGCTGTTATTTCAGACCCTAAGCCAGGTTTGTTAAAATCTGCCCAAATATCACATACAGAAACATGCAAAAGATGAAGGAGCCATGCTACAAATAGAGCAACTGCAGAGGCTATGGCCCTGCCCACATACACTCAAGTGTATTTTTACACAAAGCCTAGCACTGCATCATGCGGGTGCCAGCTATAGCTTGTATCATGCTGCCAACAAAACAGGATCCAAAAACAGAGAACAAGGAAAATTCTAGGGCAGTTTCTGTGTACTAAGAGGAACACAATTTGTTGGGATTTTAAGAGTCACCACTGTAATGCATTACACAGACACTGAAAGAGTGGATGCAAACAGCACTACAAGCATCAGTCAGAAATTATTTCAAACTCAGTCTGACTTACTTCTCTCCTCCTTTCAGGCTTTCTGAACCTGAAGAAACACTGCCTGGCCTTCTCTTCATGCCAGAACAAACCATGTTCTCTGCCACTTGGACTTACCACAGTAAACTTTTAGATATTGACACAAGAAGACAGAAAACAAAACAAAACATGCTACACAATCTCGTGCAAGAAAAACATCTGAATTGCTTGCAATTTAAAGATTTGACTTTCTATTTCATTAAACAATAACCAGAGTTTGTCTTGGAATAGAAAATTACAGCTTGAGCTGCACATCCACAGCTGAACCCAAGCTGCAGACTTGTTCAATCATTTACTTTTGTAGGGGTTTGAAAGAGTCAACAGTTCTGCGATCCTGCAACCATTTTCATCCTTTATTTCCCTTTTATTCCAGCTGAATGACAGTGCTCTGTAGTAATGTTCTCCTTGGCAGAGATACAGAAGAACTTTGTAGCTGCTCCATGAGCATGCAGTGGAATCACCTCAAGAGCAATGTGACAAACACCTCGCAGCTGCCCAGCCAGAGGTTGCTGCTGCCCACCCTGCAGCAGCCAGTGCCCTGCGGAGCTCACAGTGACCCCGGGCTCCTCTGAGTGCCACCAGCACAGCTGCGGTGCCAGCTGGCACCTGACAAAAAGTAGGAACATGAGAACTAAAACGAGGGTTTGAGAGGAGCAGGCAGTGCTCACAAGGCAGCTGGTCTGAGGTAGGCTCTGAGCAAACTAAGGATCAGAGCATGGGGTCATGCTAGAGAAGACCATCTCAGGAGCAAGAAGTGCTTCAGATGCAAAGCTTTGGATTATAAAAGATACAGCACATCCATGGGAAAAAAAAAAAAGAACATCCAAGCAAACTGCAGATTTTTACCATTTTATGTGCAGATCTTTACTACATTATTTATGTGCATGTTCATTAATATAAAGCAAATTACAATGTGTCCCAGAGATTATTAATCCCCTCAATAATGTAATTCCACAGCCCTTCAGACCCTGAAGTACCACATGCAGTACTACTCCCTAGGCTTCCACGCTGCAGTACAAAATGGAGGGTGATGAAGGGAAAGGAACACACAGAACTTCCACAGCAGGTTTTAACACTGGGGGTTACAGGCCAAAGAAACAGCAGGGAATCCATCTCCTCTCCCCAACCTGCATCCCAAGTGGTCTCTGAGGAAACTTGCCCTCGCTCTTCCACTATGTCACTTTGATCACAAACATGGCACTGGCTGACACCTTCCTCACTGCAGCCCAGCAAACAACACCATCTTTCAGGCCAGCCAAAAATAATGACCCCTCAAGTGAGTCATAGAGCATATTGCCATTTATTACCTATGACAGTTGCTTTAATAGTTGCTACTACACTGGGAACTCAGCTAACCCACCCTACACACTGGATTTCAACAATATTTAAGCTGCTGGATTTCTATTAAAGGCTTAAAAGACTTGGTGATTTTTCATTTATTTTCAGTTTTTAAAACCACATAAGAAATGTCACTTGACAAAATTTATGGCTAGCCCAGCGGCAAGTCTGGTGTTGGTATGTAAGATTCCTGACAAACCCTAGTTCTTTTAAAAAGTAAATAAATTTAAAAAAAATATATTGCAGAGTAGAAACATTCCTAGCAGAAATGACAAGTAACTTTCTCCAGAAATCAGGCTTACCACACTTTTGTGTCTACTGAATAGTTTGAGTTTTTTAATTGGAAAGATATCATACAAACTTTCTTGGTCCTTGTTTTTTTCTGCTTTCCACTGATTTTCTTCTTTCTGCTTTTCATTGATTTTTGAGGACTGTGGCTGATAAATACTATCAGTTTCAGTCCTAATCAGGTCATATCACAGTTCACTGCCTGGGGTTCTACCCAACAAGCAACACTGACCCAGCAGAGCCATCCTCCGCCTTTGGTTGCCATAGATACTCCTTGGTGACCTTCTGACACATTTACTTGGCTGGCAAACACAAACTGTCATCACATCAAGTGCTGGTCCCTCTTCTTCTCATTGTTATTAAAACCACTCTTTTTCCTAGTGGCACCAAGATCACTGCATTCATATTCACTCACTGACATTGCTGTACAGCTTCACAGCGAGGCCTAAACTGCCTCTAATGTGCTTCCTGCAACTGCTTCGGCAACTGAAACCACTCAAACTAACCCAAAACATGCACCAAACCCTCTTAGAAGACACTGTGCCAGTGGAAGGCTCCAAACTAGAAATACAATTTCAAGACCAAATCCCAATAACAAAGAGTTTTATTAAGTTAGCGATTTATTACGGAAGTGTTTCAAATTTCTTTCTTAAATTATTCTTCCCAGCAGGCTAGCTTTCTTTTACACTGCCTTCCTTTCCTTCTAAGGTATTTTAAGATCTTTATTTTTGCTATAATCTGAGGAACAAAAGGTCACTAATACCTTTACTTGGTTTGTATGGTTGGAGAACATCTGGATCTGAAAATGACAGCAAAAGAAGAAAAATTTCAAAAAATTCCACAGTACTTATATGAAGAAATCAAGGGTTTACTTTTCCTAAGAATATTCAAGCTGGAACAAAGGCAACTACAGAATATCAGACTTTTCCACAGAGTAAGTGATTCAATTTTCAATCATGGAAAAAGAACTATATTTAGAAAGGCATAATACATTACTTTTTCTTCTGGTAAATTTAGTGGAATTAGGAGAACCAGATGGCCACATATCTATGGAGTATTCATCTCTATCATCCTGATGTAGAAACATTAGAAAGGACGAAATGCTACGTGTCTTGAGAGTAGCCTGTGCAGACCACATAATAACAAATGAGATCATTATGCACAGCCTCAAAGCAAATAGTCCTTTGACTTTCATCAATTTATGTATGCTGTGGAATGTCAAGTTTTTTCTGTTAAAAAATGCTTGAAGCACTATCCTTCTAATTTAGCCCAAAGATAATACAATGATAAACTTCTACTCCCAATAAATAATCATTTGGATGCTTTGGTTATCACAGAATTTGAAAACACTGGTGTTATGAAACACTGGTTTACTATTTAAGTGCAAGTGAAGAATGAAAAGCACAGCTCCAAATCTCAATCTGAAAAAAGGAACACACCCATCCAAGCATCACTGATGCACGCAGAAAGAAAAGCACCCATCAAAAGGAAAACTTTAATGCCACTTTACCGCTCTCCAGAAAAGAAAACTTCCTGGACAAGCTGTGGTGGCCGCTTCACAGCATCCTTTCCCAGAGTTTCACTCAAGCAAGCCAATGGCACATCAGCACATTGAAAAGCACATTTACAGCCATTGCTCAGCATTAAACAGGTCTGTACAGAGTCCTTCAGTGGGACTTGGGAGATGCAGCCCCAGCTCTCTGCCATGCTGCCCTTTGGGCCACAAGCCCATCGCTGGCCTTGACTCTGCAATCTGAGCAGCTGGAGGCACCACTCACAGCAGCACAGTCGGGATGGACACGGGGAAGCCTGAGAGGCATCAGTCAGGTGATTACTGACATGCTGCACACAGGCTCCCTACGTGGGCTCTGGAAAGTGTATCCTGTGTTTCTGTGTTCTGCTTTCACCAAACAGATAAGTAAAACTGGAAGGAAGTGAGTAACTTTGACAAGCACAATGAAATTCTGCCAATCTTTCCACTTGAAAAAATATTGATTTAGACACACTCCAAAAATAATAGCAGTTCTGGTCTAACTTCATGGCTATAGCTATGGTAACATTTTCAGTACTACCATGTTTCTGAAATATAATCAATGATTACTATAAAGTTTTCTTAGAATAGCTTTGAGGTGAAATCTAATGTTCTGTTTTCATAGACTGCAAACAAATGTGATCAGTGCTGACATGAAAAGCATTTGAACTGTGCAAACACTTTTTTTTCTGTAAACACTAACAGGAAAGCACCATCCAGGACTTGGTCTAGCTGATTACAAACTATTTCAAGCACTGTCTCTATACATAATGTTAAAAATAATTTAATGGGGGTTTTTTTATAATACAGAATTGAAAAATATGATGACAACTGAAGAATCATTCAAAACACAGGCTCTGGTTTTAAACTATGCTCATGGCATGGAGGATCATGAGCAGATATTATAATAGTACTTTTCTTCCCCCCCACTCCAAAAAAACTTTAGTATGAGAATGTCCTACAATGACACATCCCTCAAAGGATTTCCCTCCTGCTTGCTCACAAACTGTCCAGCCCCCACAAAACTGAACGGATTGCACGTCAGCCCAACTAATTAATTCAAGCTTACAAATAGCTACCCAATCATTGAAGGCTATATACCTACACAGTGTTTTCCCACACACATTTTACTTGTGTATTTTATGTTTAGACAGCCTAATATATTAATCAGTACGGAAAGAGGAAGAAGGCAACATGAACGGTATGATTTACATGTTGTTCAAGATCTTATCACTTGCCTCAAGAGTGTAAAGTGCCCTTTATGTGTATGAGGATCAAACTGTGGGTGGGTCAAACCCAAAATACTGGTGGGTTTGACTTCAGCAGTTACAGTCCCTAAGAAGGAAAATATCTGTATTTATATAGTCCCGAAGACCAAATGGTTCTTCAATCAGTAGAGATCTCATTGTAGAAGACACTGAGTATGCATTGAACTCTCTGAACTCTGAATAATTCTCCCAAGAACACTACTTGATCAGGCCTTGAACACAGAAATAGTCTGGGGATCATTTCAAGCATGGTCTTTTTACTCTGCCCTCCTCTTTTTTCTTTTTCCCTTTCTTTTTCCTTCACAGCTCACATACATTTGCTCAATTCACTGAATGGAGGCTTACAGCAGGAAAACACAGTTAAGAATCCAGTTGTCATTAATTGCTAGTAACATCACAATTAGAGCCAAGAAAAACCACTGCTGAAAACTCAATATATTTTTATCTACACATATGTGACTACTTCTTTGACACCAGATATGCCATGCATTCTGTGCCCACCACTGCAGCTTCAACCATGAACTTATCTCTGCTTAACCCTTTCAAACACAAGTAAGCTGTTATATTAACAAATGAAACAAAACCAAAACCCAGAAATCAACCTCCTTGTGGTTTCCCTAACTAAACTACAGTATCTTTCTCCTCAAGGGGAAACCTCCGTCTTTGTGTACCTGTGAATTGGTTTTGGTGCTCCTGTGGTTAATTGGAACATTTCCCCATGCACATCACCCAAGTTGTGGCAGACCAGGTGTGCCCATGGCTCACCCAGGGACAGTGCAGGGAGCATCTTCCCTACGAGCCCACCCACCACCACACAAAAAACCACATGCAGCTCAGTTAACTGAGAGAGGCCTTTGGTACACATTTGGAGAAACCTCTCAACTCCTGTCTTCAGACACAGTATGTGAAATTCTGTACCACATGCACTCTGTGAACTTGATAGCAAAGCTGGCTGGAAAATACTCACCAGCACTACCCTTAGCTCCACGTTCCCACAGTCAGCACCCTCTCCTGGCTGAAGCCATGTGCCCCTTCTCAGCAACGTGTGACACCTCACCCAAAGTACTAGCCCATCAGCAAGCCAGGGTGAGTTTTCTGGGTCGGTGTTGGGGGGTTTTTTTTGCTTGATTTGTTTGGTTTTGGGGAGCAGGGGAGTGGTGGTGTTGAGCCAGTTCTTCCACATTATGATGCTAAAGCAACAGCACCAATGTTAGTGAGGCCAGTGCAAAATGGTGTTGTCATCTTTGGTGCTTTCCTTCTAGGAGGATGAGAGTATCTTGACTTAATGTCCAAAACATTAAATCTACTTTCAGTAATGGACAGAAAAATGATACTTAAACTGCAGGCCTAAGTAACTGCTCTGTATCTCAACCACAGGCCCAGCACAAGCAGCCACAACTCACAGTGCCTGCAGCATGTACTATCAGTACCTTGCAGACCTGGAGAGCTGAGGTGTCATTCCCATCCTCTCCCTCAGCAAATGGTCAGTTTGTCAACAGAGGAAAAATTCTGCTAGGAAATAAAGAGATTAGCAACTCATTTCCATCAAATCACTGGGCAATAATAATAAAAAGGGGCCCACTTTAAAGCAGCTCACTAATACAAGCAAAAATTAGGGTAACACACATCATTTCAGAGGTGTAACAGAAAAAGGAGATTTGTCCTTTAGCTATAATCAATGAAGACCAAACAGAAACTTGCAGTTCTGCTTGGAAAGATCTCAACCACTGGGGAAGAGGTCTTCAGTCAGTGCCACCCACTTCAGTGACAGATGAATTAGGCTGACAGTGTCCATGTTTTGAACTTTCTCGTATAAAGGATAAACAGTCACATAGAGCAGATGGACAGTCAGACAGCTATTAAAAGCTCCACAGATAACCCTCTGGCAGTATCACCCACATAAAACACAGATACTGAAGAAATTTCATAAGCCATAGCTCTCGAGCTTAGATATTCTAAAGCAGTTAAGATCCAAAGAATATGTTTTTTAAGTTACACAGATGATTGTCCATTTATTTTGTAAGGGGAGGCCAGGGGCATTCAACAACACACTTCTTGAACCATTAACACAGCAGAATTCACTTCTTGCTTGTTATTTTTAGTACACACACAGAGAAGGAATTAATAACTATTACTAACCAGAGCAGTACTGGAGCTTGTTAAATAGAGATCCATTTAATTTCAAAGTCTTGCTCTTACTAAAATTTACCAAAAATATTGTCCCTCCTGATTGCTTCCCACAACAGTCACTCTAGCAGCATAAAGCTGGGCAGAGGCAGCTGAACTGACACAAGTTGCAATCTCTGGCACCATGTGCTTTTTAGCAAGGCATTTTGAACTGGCAACGGAAAAGAGACAATTTTTAAGCACATTTCAGTGAGCAGCTCCCAAGAAAAAGGTTGTAATCGCAGACTTTTACAGATGTTCAAAGCTGCAATGCTTCACTCCCACTATTGTTCTAAATGCTGAGTACACACCCTGCCCTCCACACACACTCAGAGGCAGACACACGTGCACGCTCACATGCACTCAGTGTCACACCATGTACTTCACTTCTAATAGCAAATGTGACAGAAAGGCATTTTATTTTTACACTTTCACACCTCCCACTCCTAATTAATGTCAATCAGCATCTTCTGCATAGTACGCACTGCAAATATACATGGCCTTATCTGTGCTCTGTGCAGGGCAGGGGCAAAAAATTCCACTCTTGCTAGAAATTGAGTGGGCTCTATGTGATGGATTCACACAGCAAGAATCTGGAGATGCACAACCCTCCTTTAATGACCCTCCTGAGGGGGCAGTTTAAATGCTCTGACTTTCAGGGGAACATTTCTGTTGGTTGGTTTGTGCTTTTCACCCCACAGCTATGAATAGGAATCAATTCTCCAGTTCAGAAGAGTTGTTGCAGACTTCCTGAGGTGCAAGAGGGCTCAGGGACTTGCCAGTACATCTTGACAGCTGCCAGGAACAGTGGGAGGGACAGTGAAGGAGTTATGCCAGTGACTTCAGTGGAGCCAGTTCACACTGTTTAGACAACCATGGACCAGTGCCAGACAATCAAAGGCACTGGTGGTTACAGGGTAGGCACCTGTACTTGCACTCCCCAGCTAGCCCAATAACCACCACAGTAGCAAAAGTGAGGGTGGGAAAATCTTGCTCCCCAAACCCAAAGAAGACAAACTTGGTTTCCCCAGCACACACACCACTAACTTTTTTTTATAGACTGCTTTGCTCCCAAATGCAAAAGTAAATCCAGCTCAGATGATTTCCCTGTCTTAACTTTTGTACAAGAGGAAGACAGAAAGCTAAAAAAGGAAAACTAGACACTTCATGAAATCCGTGATTAAGACACAGAAAGTATCAAGACAGATGGGCTGAAACATTCAGGGAGCTTCAGTTCAACAACCCATGTTTTTCAGAGACCTACAGCACGCTATTGTCTTCTCCATTTAGAGTTTTTAAATCTCATTTTTCATTGCAGTAATTTAACACCATTTCCAAACTTGGAGTAGTCTTATTGGGTAGTCCACAATAAACCCCAGTATTTACTCAACTAGCACGTGGCCCTAGAACCTAACTATGGGGTTTTTCTCCCCCTTCACTCCTTTTTTTTGGGGGGGGGGGTGCAGGTAATGGCCACTGCTGCGGGCTCTTAAGCTTTCTGGGGAGGCAGAGCAGGGTGACTACAAATGGAGGGGAAAGGTAAGAGGCAGCATCCAGCTGCAGCTGCCTGTGCTCTGCTGCAGGTTTTGCTCCCTTGTATGCCCCGCGGGAGGAGCTGCTGTCACTGTCCTTAGCGACAGTGTCCTATTGCCGTGCACACAGAAATGCGAGGGCAGCCACGCAGAGAACTCCCTCTTACAAATCCTTTGTCTCCTAAGGGCAAGAAGCACAAGCCAACACTGCACACTCTGAAATGAGGGGCCAAATGCTTCTAGCAAGGGTGATCTGCCTCTCCACAAGCTCCCTGCTCACAGCAAGGACTCAGGCTGGTTCAATCTTCCACCAGGTCCCTTCTTCCCTCACAAATGAAGTCCTCTTTTCTGTGTGGTGCACAAAGCAGTCACTCACCCGGGGGAAAAAAAAAAAAATAAAAAAATAAGAGGGGGCAGAGAGAAGAAGAAGAAGGGAGGGGGGAAAGGAAATTTGTGACTCTGCACTTGGCAAAAGCCAGTGATCAGCAACAACTGCCGAAAGCTGAGTCACTTCTTTCCCTTCCACCTGGTGAGAGGCTGCCCCGACCCATTCAGCAGAAAGCCTCTTTTCACCGAAACTGGCATAAATCTGGAGTAATTCCCTCCGTTTCAATGGAGCTGCTCAGGATTTATTGCAGCGTGATACAAGCAGCAGAATCCTGTGTGCTGAGAGCTACAAGCCGAGCTTCTCCTGCAGGAGACGGCGCTGCTTTGCTCTTGCAGGCGGCGATGCTGACCGTGCAGCAGCACTGATGCTGTGCCTTGTTCTATTTCTCCTGATGCTGTCATCTCCAGCTGATGCTCTGCAAGCAGGACCTTTGGAGAAATCACCCTCTTTCACACACTGCAGGAGAATTTTGACAATCTATGACCAGAAGAACATTTATTAGCTTGAATTAATTATTTTTTCCCCCAGATTTCATTTAATGCTTCAATTTTAGCAAAGATTTATAAAATTATCATTTTTTAACATCTCACTGGACTGTGTGAAACAGAGTTCAGAAGACAGCAGAAATATCTTTTGTGCAGATGATGTGTGAATAAGTAAGGGATGAGATCAAGATTTAAGGAATACCAATCAGCTTTACCAGACAATAATCTACTCTATTTATGTTCTCAGCTTAAGAAAAAGCATTGCTAGGGGATTTATGCATGCACTGGAAGGTTTCTATAAGCAAGGAAATACCCTGAAAAGCTACATAATACTCCCCCCAGCATGCAATGCAGTGGCAAGCAGAATCAAAAATGGCAAATGAACACAAACCCCAGCCTCTGAAACAGGGCTATTCCAAGAGAGGAGAGCTTCAGCTTTACAGGAAACACACCATCTATGTAAAAAAATGTACTCACACATATACTGAGGGACTGACAGGGTTTTTCTAAACAAATGCAATGAGTCTTGTCTGTCCTGTCTAAGTACATTTACAACATTCAAGCACGGGATGTAGCTGCCTAGAAACAGCAGTGTTCATGTAGTCCTTTCAATATGGGGAACACAGTGTGCTATACAAATATTAATTTAGCCTGAACAACCAGTGAGGTATGCAAATATTACTCCCAGCTTCAACTGGGATTGATTTGAGCACCGAGGAACAGCGAGAGGGATTTTTAGCAGTGCTTCAGGGAGCCAGCTCACAGCCAGGGAGAGCTGGAATTTTTCATGTCTACCAGTGCTTTCAATAGCCCTGCCCTAACCAACTTCCTAGACCTGCCTGTTCTCTTCAGGAGACCCAGATGAGCAAACATTTTCTGTATCCTGACTGGTTATGCTGCCAAATTCAACAAGGCAGTTGTGCAGACACGGGTGCACCATGCAGCACCTCCCGGGTCCTGGCTTTGACATGGTTCAAGAAAAGCCACCACAGCCACTCACCCAGGCAAGGGGAACTGCAACAGACCCCTGCTGGGTACCACTACTGTCCAAAAAGCACTGATGGGGTAAAAGCACAGAAAAGCTGCAGGAGCTTCAGCAGCTGACATTGGCTTCTTGTTTACTGAGTAAATTGCAGAACCCCAGGGGCTCAACTGATGAGGACAGGGTCAGAGCAGAAGTCCAGTGGGTCTCGCTGCGTATTTTGCCTTTTTAAAGTTCCAGCTCTAATCCAAAGGGAGGACAGAAATATTTGTGAAGTCAAAGAAGCAGACAAGAAAAGGAGAGCTGAAACAATGCAGATCTAAGTGACCTGGAAAGAATGATCTCCTGCACCATTTTTTCCTACCACTCCACAGAACAGCAGTAGAGGTAAGTGAAAGGCAGAGAAATGGGTATCTCAAGGACAGGGTATACAGAATTGCAGCTGAACACAACACCTTTAGACCAGCAGCCCAAAGAAAGCAATTCTCACAGCAACCATGACACTGAAGACTATTCAACCATCTTCCTCAAGAGCCTTGGCTTTAGCTTTTTACAATTCTGGCAAGTGAATGAATATTGTAATAAAAGATGCTTAATATAAACATTAAATACATTTTAAAATATTTTAATTAAAATCTTCTACTATCTGCCTCAGACTGACCTTTTGAGGGGAAGTTTCAGGAAAAAATCAGCCATTTTGGAGAAAGAGAGCAGACAAATAAGAATATATTGCTGACTGTTAAATTTACTTCTGCTGTTGCTGCTGTTGTTGTTGCTAATTTACTGAAAATGGCTCTATGCTCTGGAGCAAGTCTGGAAATTTGGCAGAGGGATTATGCTGATCAGAGATGTGTTCTTAGCTATCCTTGTGAAAAACTCACCTGTATTTAATTAAATTTTCATCTTAGGTGGGAGAGACCAACAGCTGAATTTTCAGACCTTTTATCCATGCAAACTTCACACCCCAGGCTTTGACCCAGCTCCACAAGGGCCACAGGAGCTATGGAAGGATCTGTCTGCATAGGGCTCACAGCAGAAGAAAAGACTGAGCTCTAAGCAGCTTTGGGACTTTTGAGGTCAAGAAACCAGAGTTAGTAAAGAAAGACACAATTACTTCAATGTACTGTTCTTTACCTGCATACATACAGAAACAAGGCAGAGATACAGAAAAGCAAAAAAACCAGTTGGAGCTTCTTGTTAGTTTGACCTTTTTTTTTTTTTTAAAGAAAGTAAATCCATACAAGCAGCAAAGTGCAAGTACATAAAATATCCCCACCACAGAACTTACCAGGGTAAATATTTTTCTGGTAACCCAGCATGCCAGCATAGAAGATTCATGGTCTGCTGTTCTCTAAAATATCCTTCTCTTTCAGAAGCAACACTCAGAGAGGGTGACACAATGCCAAGTTGCTCTCCCTGTATTCCAAGGTACCTCCACTCAAATGCCCCCAAACCCCATTTCTTCCTTGTCAGAAATCTTTGTTAACAAATTTCCCTTTTCGTTTATTTTGTGAACTGTGCTTGTCTTTTTTTGTTTGTAAACAAAGAAACAAACAAAAAGCCAGAATGTAGCAAGGCTCTGCCAGAACTCAATTAATAAATAATGAGCATCGAGTGTTTTTGATCATTTCCTTCTGTCTGAGCCTCACAAACTGACAGTAAAACAGTGTATGACCCTTTACAGAACAATTTTGCTATCACATTACATCCTCATTGGAAATTAGGAACACAAATTTGACATTTTGAATGGGAATGGCTCATCCAGTTTGGTTCAGCATTACCCACTGAGAAGTCCAGAGCCAGCTGCAAGCCTGCACAGCAGGATTTGCAAAGCATCCATGCAGCCCCAGAGCAAAGCCCAGCACAACCTGCACCAACTTTGTCAATCACTCTGCACTATATGAGTGTAATTAACACTTTTCAGCTCAGAGCAATACTACTTTGCTGAGCTTTTTGCAAGACATAGTTTGAGCTTAAGTAGAAGCAGTTCCTCAGGATGCAGGAATCCACAGGGATGGGAAAAGCAGGAAAGGAGAGGAGCAAAGACATCCTGTTCTGTTGCTACAACTGGAAGCACAGGGATGCAAGAAGTTACTTCATATTCAAAACTGGAAAATGGGAAAAACATGAATAAGAGGCCTTTAAAGAAGAAAAGAGTCCGAGACCTGCTGAAAAACTGTGTTTGGTCATCTGGAAGAAAAAAAAAAAAAAGATGACTAGATGACTAGGGAACATGTTTTGCCACAGAGACAGTGTAAGGGAATAGAGAAACACACACGCAGAGACAACTACATGAGCAGTTTCCAGCATTGTGTTTAAAAATAGTGGCCAGGAAGACAGATTCTCATTCCATCTCTGTTGGCATAACTTCACTTGACAGGAATTTATACCAGCCATTGATCTGCATCCTTTATTTATAAAGAGACAAACCCAGTATTAATAACACCTGTCTGTGTCCTGACGTTTAAGAGCACACCAACTGTTTGCATTTGGAAACTGCCCACCATACATGCTAAATTGTCAAAGATACATGAAGTGGGTGAAAAGTCAAGATTTCCATGACTTCAGCCTTAATTTGACTAACACCAGCACCAACTGATCTCCATCCAAAGCATAAACATACTCCTTATAAACTGCTTAAATGCCAGTGCTCTAAAGGCACAACTGTTCATGTGTTGTAATCTCTCTAATGAAAAAAATTCAGCTGCATCCACAAAGAAAAGTAATGTTTGTTGACACATCACTGAAAGGAAGCAAATAATGGCTCACAATACTAAGAAACCTGATGAAAATTGAAGGGAAATTACCCTTGGAATAATTTGTGCATGACCCGTAAGTTTTAGTGGGCTACAGGGAATACAAACTTGATCATTACGTTTTGCTCTCTTGCAGATACTTTCTTATACATTTTTATATGTATACATATATGCTTTTTAAATGCACATTTACTCTCTTTTCCAAACTGTTTAAACTGCTTTGGGTGCAAAGGAAAGACTGGATTAGAACTCCTGCATGAATCAAATGCACAGCCTTTCTCAAAACAAAGCATGTGGATAATGAAATAAACAGAACACAACAAAAAAGAGGATAATTTTCCTTCCTGGCTCTTTAAGATACTGCTGCTTTTCAGACACACAGTGAATGCTTCATTCAAATAACAGAACATGGATTTCTCTTAGTAACTGCAGATATAATTGTAGCAACTGCTTATATTGCTTCCATCCTATTAGTGTTGCAACTGTCCAAAGCAGAACACTCAACTCAATTGCCCTCATTTCTTATAAACATCTAATTTCTTATTTGCAACCGAAAAAAAAACCCCAAACGCCTTCAGAACATTACTGCTTTCTTCTGTTACCTTATTTTGCTTCTTTGGCACCAAGAGCATGAAAAAACAATACTGCTTTCCCTGCCTTCAATATTTGGCAGCCTTTTCTTAAACAAAAACACTCTGATTCAGTGGATGCTCTGCCCACTATTACAGATAACATGCCTTTTCCAAATCTGAGTCTCTTAAGGACAGTGTGGGGTAGCTTTATTTGCAATCATTCACCAACTAGTATCCCATTTCGGATCTAGTAAGAATTGGCTCTTAGCATTTTCCTCTGCTGTATATGGTATTTGCATGCATATTATGCAAAATAGGGATGAAAATAACTGGCCTGGGTTGTTGTATTTACTCATACACAGAGTACATAACTCTCATGTATTCTCATTATGATGAAAAGGCACAGGCATGTAAGAGTGCATCTCTTCATGGAAATAGCATGTTGGGCAGAGTGGAGGCAGTAAGAAACCCAACTTTACAGACTCTTACACTGACAAGAAGAAAAAACTCCTGCATTGTCAAAATGCTAGAAAAATTGTATCACTTAAAGCAGTTACTGCTCCTAGGTTTCAGTATGCTTCACTGGAAAGCAATTTTTTAATAGCATTGTTAAGGTAGCACACCAAGATTTATTCTTACTTGGTTTTCAACTTGAACTGGTTTCTCCTGCTGCATTTCCTTTTTTTGTCTTTAAGAAAGGGTGGCCCAATAATAATTAAATTTTAAAAAACCAAAAGCCAGCTCAAAATACAACCACTTTGATTTATGGGGTCAGAGGAAGAGATTTGAAATGTCCAATAAATCCAAACACTATTTCCAGTCATCCTTCTCATTCACTCACTATTCTGCATATTTTCCTCTGTACCCTTGAATAACATGGATAGGCCAAACATACCCTGCTTATTGCCTCATTATATAACCAATTCCTGCTATATTATCATTCCATACTTTAATAGCTGTGCATGTTCTTGTTACCCCATCACAACAAACCATCAGAACAAGGAAACAGACTTCAGAGTGTGGCATTTTGGCAGGTTTAAGAAAGACAGGAAGGGGAAGAGGGAGAAAAAACAGCTGAGGAGAACAGGAGAGAAAGACAAGAGCAGGACTTAAGTCTTTCACATGGCAAGCTATGCCAGTGCTCCTCAGCAGAGCTCGAGAGATCCAGGTCTGCAACAAGCCGCGCGCTGAGCACCGGTGCGGGGTGCTGAGCACCCACTGCTGCCACTGCAGCAAAGCAGCTCACTGGGGACTGAGCTTCCTGCCTCACAGACCATTGCGCTCCCTGCTGCACCCAGCACAGGACATGCAGCAGTTGTCTTCCCCAGGGAAGCCCCTTCCTCACTCCATTGCATGCAGAGCCTCACCTGCAGCATATGATGGGGAGGTGACCACAGAGACACTGGGGGGCAAACGGCATCATGTCAGCTCTTTGACCCTGACACAAAGGTCAAACACAGCAGCAATACAGAAGCCATTCCTTTAGTAATACAATGATAAGAAAGTCTAGAAAAAGGATAAACTTAACCACCTAACTAATGAAATTAACTCAAGTAATCTTCCCTCTCAAAAAGCTCTGAAGGAGCACTAAGTACCTTCAGTCACTTAAATGAACAAAGTTCTCTATGGTGTTACTTCTCAAATCTTGCAAAATATTCCTGGAAGTTTCTCGAGCATCATGGGAACACCTGAGTGCACGTGTTAAAATGCACATTTAACAAGCCTGGTTCTTCTCTTGCTGAAATCAGCTGCCCTTAATTTGAACAGCAGGAGACCTGGGCCTTTTCCACTGCCATGTTCCTTATCAGAGCTCTATAAATGTCACATCTTTATTTTATTAGTGAGAGACATATTTTATAGATTAACAATAAAAGCGTTCTTGTATGTGAGTTTTCTAGCCCCTGTTGAGACTCTGAATTCTTGAAGGTCAAATAAAGCAGGCCATAGGAAGGGAGAGACGAAAATGTTCTGCAATATCCTTTTAAAGAGCCTCCACAGCAAAGAGAGAATAAATAGCTGATTTGTTACATGGCTTTGAGGGCAGCCACAAATGCTAAGACCACAGGTAAATGAACCTGGTCATGAAAGCAGCAGCTCATCCAGTACTGTATCTACATTAGTTAACTTTCTTTGTGATTCAAGTCCAAGACTTTGCATTGTTCTATTTCCGCCTATTCCTCTGCTCTGGATTCCCTTTGTGACACTTTTATCAATGGAAAATCGAGGGAGGGATTTCCAGCTGGGAGCCCAACAAAAAAACAGGAGGTTCAGTCTGGTTTTCTCACTTGCGCTGCAAGAACCATTTCAGCACCAGTAATCAAAGCAAAGCTACACAAAGAAAAAAAAAAAGACATGACCTGAAATTATTTTAGCATCATAAATGCTTCACCGCTCTTTATTCTGCAGTATGGTTAGTGTCACACATTGGCACAATAATTTGCTAGCTTAAACAGAGCTCCTTGCAAATAATGAATTTATATTAAGGGCTGCTGTCAGCTAGAATTCCAGGGAAATGCTAAGTAAAAGATAACAGTGCCATCGGTCAGATCCACTCTTTGTTATGCCCTTGCAATTTTGACAGATTTATAGCTACAGTGTCACAATAATAAAAAAATTTAAAAAAAAAATAGTCTGACTGTTGTCCTCTGTGAGTGGTGGGGAGAATACACACAAACAGCAAGGGAAGCCAGCCAGCATTCTGGGAGCCATGCAAAATGGATTGTGCACAGGGACATCCACATGGCCACACTTGGGGGTGTCATTACAGCAGCCGTGGCGCTGCCACAACCGCAGCCAGTTGGGTGCTCAGTTTAGCTGTAACCTGAGGAGGTGGCTTTGAAAATGAGATCATTTGTACTAAGAGGATTTTCAAGGTCATTTTCAATTGATAGATTTGGTATAATTTAAGACCAGAAAAGACTAATAATCATACTTTGAAATGTTGTGGCAGTACAGACCGTTCATCTTGGGAGACACTTGGTATAGTAACAACAGAGTAACAGCTCCCATACGTTTATGTGGGTTTAACACCAACAACATGCTCCTTGAATTCCTGAGCTATTTATTTTCACACACCACCAAGGAGCCCTGGCCACCAGCACCTTCTCAAACAAAAGAAGAAATGTCTCAAGGCTTTCAGTAGTCAAATATCCTACCACTGCAGGCTCTGCTAGTGTCCCAAAGACAAGTAAAATCTCTTTCTCTTGTTCACATGTTTAGCCTGTAAGGGCTCTGCTGAGAGAAGCACCTTTAGATATAACAGAAGTCAAGGCAGCTATCATCACCTCAGTTGCATAAGCTTGTCAAAACTGCAACAGGACAAGAAGAGAAAACCTGAAAGTAAAATACAAGGGTGGAGAATCAGATGCAAAGGCTGTCTTCTTAGAGATAGAGAATACTTAAAGATGTGCCTTAAAGACATAAAAACCTGTATGTCACCATCATCAAATAGCCTGAAAGTTCAGAAGGCATCTGAGAGAACGTGGTATGGTATTTTTCAGTCTGTTGGAAAAAATATTTTCTAAAGGTAATATGGATCTCAGGTGCCTAAACCATAACAAACTGTAAATTAGGAAACCTTTAGAACTGACTTCTAGCATTCTCTGAATCTGTACCACAGACCTGTTACAGGGAACAAGAGTTTGGGGGGAATCAAGTATCAAATACCTGCCCTGTAGATACCCCTAACAAGAGAACATGCCAAGCAAGAGGGGATAAAATACTTGCAACGTTTGTGATGAGACTGGTGAGGAAGTGCCTTCATTCCTAATGCCACAAAACCCAATGTTTTTTAAACATGCTACTATTTAAACCCAGTTTTACACTGAGATTTTTATGTCCTCCCTAAGTCAACACATAAACTTCATAAATGACCAGGCAAACCCATGGATCTCCAGCTCCATTTACTTTATTGTCTTCCACAACATAGAGAGCAATTCTCATTAAGCAGCTGAACATGTAACAGCTCAGTAGAGAGTTAAGGAAATTCCTAACCCAAAACTAATCTAAGGGGAAAACTATTTGTGGAAAAAATTAATATAATTTGTGTGAAGTCACAGGAAGTAACTGAAGGAAGTCTGTGTGATCCTAGCAGAAGCAATCTATACCATACCACAGACAAACCAAACAGGAGGAAAGATCCTTGAAAAATATGTATTCTCAGCTCCAAATTCAGACAGCAGCACTTGAGTAGGTCACATTAACTAAATCCATCAAGGAAATCGCCATATAATTTCTGATCACTGTATAGGGTCTGATTTTTCACTGTGGCCAATCTCTGAGAAAGACATCAGAAAAGCAAAAAACCCCACACAACACTAAAACAAACAAACAGTGACAACCGAAGGGAAAAATCAAATCACCACACCCACAACTCAGACCTAATAATTACAAGCCAAAAAATAAAGTAAGGGAAGAAATCACTCCTGTCCCTGCAGGTAAGGTCGAAGTTCTGTAGCACTAGATTGGAAAATAATTAATACAATACCAACAAGTTAAACAGCCTTACAGGGTCTTTTTAATTTATTAAATATATTTTGCTTTAATCACATTAATTTTTCAGAAATGTACAATAATCTTTGTGGTTTAAAATGACTTTGTATTCATTTTTTAATGGAGAGTATTTTTATTCATCTAATACATTATCCTTTCAGGAAAATTATCATACTTGACTACAAGTACTTAACGAGGCACTAATTAATACTCCTATTTTTCCCCATCTAAAACTCCTTTAAGAAATGAGGTCAGAACCTGGTTTAACACAGAAGACACTTCCCAGAGACTAAAGGGGGAAGGGACACAAAAGGCATTCGTCACCCTTCTCCACGGAGGACATCCCCCTTGCAGACGGAAGCCCAGCCTGACAGCGGTTCCTCTGCCGAGGCAGCAGCTGATGCTGAGCCCCCCGCCCAGCAGCTGGCCCAGCAGCGCGTCCCTCTTCTCCGCACCTCACGAACGACAAGAAGCAATTCTCCCACTTTTTGCTTTAACGGGGTGACTTTTACTTTTCCCACACCTGTCAGCTTGCAACCTGCCCGTCCCTCCCCGGGAGCACAGCGGAGGCGCTGCCGAAGCCACTCAGTGCCCCGTGCGGTGTCCCAGTGCCGGGCAGCGGCGCCGCGCTCCGCGCGGGACCGGCGGCTGAGCCACCGCACCCCACCAAGGCTCCGGCAGTGCCCGCGCCGCGCCGGGAGCGCCGCAAGGAAACGCGGCTCACCGACACCTCCCAGGGCAAGAGAGGCTGGTTCGGCCAGGGAACTGCTGCAGGGTTAAAGGGCAAAAGCGGACACCAAGCGCAAGTGTTTGTGAAGCTCGCAGGAAACTTGCAGACACTCACCCATGAACTTCACGTTTGGGTTCGCTCCGCATTGTGTACTAATTGCAATTATCTAAGAGCGGCTCCACGGTGGGAGGAGGGGAGGACAAGAAGGCTTCCTTTTGGCACAGCTTCTTCAGAGTTCAAAGGACACATATGGCCTGCAAACACAGTGCAGGGAATAATGTAAAATTAAAGGAGGGATGAGAGGAAAATGAGAACGCAGCAGGGACAAGCACTGTTCTGGATCTGCTTGACTGGAATTTTAAATAAAGAAACAGGAGGAAAAAAATCAACAAAACCCCCACGCTTATTTTAATTCCACATCTGAACAGAAGGAGGGATCGCAGGAAGGGCCCCACATAGGAAGGGAAGATCTCTGGGGAGCAGAACCTGAGCACTTCTGCAGGAGGCAGAGACCCCAAGCCCATGGCCTGAGCCAGGCAGCAGGAGCAGGAGGACTGCCCAGAGAGCAGGGCTGGAAGCTGCCAGAGATACAAGGGCTTCAGGAAATGTGCAACCAACACCTCCAAAGAGACAGGATGGGTTCATTTCAGAATAAACACATGTACAGTACCAAACCTGCAGGGAAGGACAGCCTGTCTACCCACAGAGTAAAGCAAGGAAAAATAAGAAAGTGTCCAAATAGCACAGATCCCGATTTCCCTTGCAGTGCTCGTCTCACCACACAAAGGGAGCCACATAAAAGTCAGCAGCCTGCTAGATGGTGCCTGTGTCCATGCCAAAGGCTGACACCTGCTTGTAGCCTTGTGTTTGTTAGGGCAGAAACCAAAGCCTGCTCTTCTCACTGCAGGGCATATTCGGCGCACAAATAAATAAATAAACTAAACAAAAAAACATCCACAACAATCCTCGGTTGTAATTTCTACATAATTATTGCACAACAACCATCCATAATGAGAGAATGAATTTATAACCACACACAAGCTATATTTACTAGTAGACTGGTTACAAAGCAAAACAGCAGGAAACCACAATGTGTGTCCTCATATTAGCTCCTCAGCTGTGGTGCAGAGCAGGGCTGCCCGTGCAGCAGGGCAGGCTGGGCAGGTGAAACCCAGGCACACCCACCAAAGAGGAGCACAGCCTTATGGGGACACAACCTGGACTGAGCAGGGCACAAAGATGTTGCCAGATACTCAAGGGAAGCTATGCAGAGGTGCAGCTGGAAAGACTTGTTTGACCTCAGGGTTAAACAGTTTGCCACACGAAAGAAACTGAATGGAGTCTTGCCTCCCAACTTTCCAAGCTTCCAGAAATTTTGATACCTGGAGAGAATTTAAAAAAAAAAAAAAAAAACCAACAACACAGAAAACAAATTTAAAAACCACCTCACAACTGGAAATGCAGCCCCCTGTGCAGTCAGGATCCAGGAGATGAACCGTCCCTGCCCCTTGAAATGTACAGTCACTCCCTGAGGCACTTTGTGCTCTTCTCCCATCAGCTGTTCAACAGTTGGCCCCACAGCAAAACGGGCACAATTCAACCCAAACTGGGACAGTGGGACTGTGCCACGAGAAGAGGCCTGACGAGGTCAGCAGCTTAGCCCCAGATGATAACTTTTGATCACTGGGGAGAGTTGCTTTGGGTCTGCCTACCAGCCACCATAAACTGCTGAGCTCAGGGGACCTTCACCCCTTCAACACTGCTTTTCAGGCAAATTTGGCCTCAGAAACAGAAACTGCATTACAACTTCAGAAGTTACTGGGCTGATGCACTTAGGGAAACACAGGCAGCACACTCACAAGAGCCCCATCTCCTCAGGCTGACATCATACAAGCAGGCAGCATCCCTCCTGCCAGCACTACACTGACCACCTTGCCCCAGCTGCTCCTCCTCACCTCCCTCTGTGCCAGTACAAACCCTCACACTTTCCAGGCCAGTGTGAGAATGATGGCAAGCTAGATCCAGGAACAGATCCTGCTGAAAACTTACCTTTTTTTTTTTTTTAGGGATTATTTTTAACTTGGATCCTTTCCCAGACCTGGCTCAGAGCATGACTACACAACGCTTATGTCAGCACAAGGAAGCCATCTAATGAGCACCCATGGGGGGGCAGGATCGCTGCCATCGCTATCCTGGCCACCTTAATGAGCTTGTAAAACAACAGCCTACAGACAGCAGGTCAAAGAGTCACAGAGCTTCAGCAAATTGAGGACAAGAGATAAAAAACCAAAAAAAAAAAAAAAAAAACCACACCAAAAAAACAAACCAAAACCAAAACCCATACACACGGGTTTACCTAACTGCTGCCAAAACACAGCAAAGGCACAGGACCCTCCACTGAGGAAAAGCAAACCTACACTCAACTTCACCAAAACCCCAGTGTAGAAGGGCTCCTGACACACACCCAGGGAAAATCTTGGTCTTTACTACCTCCTAAGTAGGATATGCAAGGAAAACCCATACCTTGTAAACCACTGGTATCTCTCTTCTCTTTTTGGCTAGGCAAGCTCTTCCTGCCCTGCTCTATCCCTGGAGAGACACCAAACAGCCCAGCTCCAACTCAAAGAGGAAGCATAAAAGCAAAACAGAAGGGAAGGTGAACAGATAAAACAATTCTCCTTCCTCATGAACTGTGGGTGCAAACCCCTCACAACAAACTGCAAAACCTTAAACACACATTAAGATGGAGACAAAAATCCGTGATTACTGCTTCTGGTGTTTATGCTGACCTGTGCACTATTAATGCTCTGGTGGCAATCAGTGAATCTGTCATGAAAAGAAAGGATGTGTTGGTTTTGCTATCGATCCTTATAATTGTCTAAGAATGATCATACCATCTTGAAACACTGCCCAAAAGGGCACTGTTACTCCGGAACAGAGCAGCTTCTGGAAGATGAATAAAAAGCAGTTAAATGCTCTTAGATATCTTCTTGAGGTTGCAGATAGTTTTTCCTGGCTTTACAAACACATCTTCTGATCCTCAAAATATTTTCTTTCCCCTGTAGCTGAAGAGCCACACACAAATGGAGAGAACTCTGGCTATCCCAGGAAATTATATAACTGACTATACACAGAGGGCTGTCAAGTATGCACAAAATAAACTAATTGAAATAATACGGTTTTTTCCCCCTCTAATACTCTTCATTTATAGTCACTGTCAGTGTGACAACCAGTAACAGTAAGTGGAACAATTTCATGCAGCACTTTCCATACTGAGATATTCTATATCCCCTTATGCAGCAGACAGTTTCTATCACTTACTTTGTATTAGGGCAACCAAGTAAGGCACCTCCAATTTAGCCTGGAGCAGTAACCATTCCCTCAAATCAGGCCTAAAACCGAGGCTAACAGGCCATGACTCCTGCCAGACCACCTCTTTCTCCTCAGTGAAGTTTGGACATCACCAGTGGATGGGTAGCAAAAGCACAACCCTCTGATGGCAGCCAAAACTGCCCTCAAAATACATATGAAAACACATATTCCAAGCATGGCTAGAACAACAGCAGCAAACAAAACATATGACACTAATCCAAGCATTACAACAAATTTTCCATTGTAGCTGGAAAACAGAGAAACACAGCCCTGAAAAGGGATCAGAACAATACTGATTTGAAAACTGTCAAGCCTTAGTTATGTTAAGCATACATTCTAGCATATTCATAGAGCACGTCTTTTTGATGGTAGGAAAAAATATGACAAAACAGGTAAATAAATGAAATGTAAATCATAAGGAAAAATCAAAGACATTAACCAGAAGAAATCTGAGCTAAGAAATACAAAAATATTTTCTGTGCATATGTGTGTGTGAAATTTAATACTATTTCTAATTCTTGGTATCTTGGATAACACCTGTCTGTTTTCCAGACCTCAGTTTCAGAAGTTTACTACTTTTTCCACATACAGTTTCAGAAGGACTGTGGTCTCTTTAAGAGTGAAGTTCTGTCCTCCATCCCACACATGCTCCCACTGACTCCAACCAGCTTAAAGTTAACTATAAATACAATGAGAAATCTAAGGTAGCTTGTTGCCTAATTTTTCCCTTTTTTCTGATGTGCTGTTAGGCTATTCACAATGAATATAATTTGTTTTTAAATTAACCATTAGGACAAACAAAGGCTTTAATATATTACAAACCTATTTGATGCAAAACACCAGGTATGTGTTCTAGGTCTCTGTTTTTCAGATCTTTATTACCAAATTCTGACTTCATTCCTTTAGTGTTTTCAACAGGTTATTAACATAAAGCACATTAGCATGTAGTCTTGCTAATTTACAGTAATGTTTAGGATCCCTACTCTAAATTTATGGAAGAAATCAATAAATTAATCAACCAACTAAACGGAATCTAAAAGTGACAAAACACATTTTGTTCTATTACTGTGGCAATTCTAAATGGTGTCTTAATTATTCATATAAATACCTCTAATGCATTAGTAAATGTGATGTACCACATACCTACTTTTTTTTTTTTTAATTCTTGAGTCCCAGTTCAGGAATGTGGTTCCTTGCAGAAATCCAAAGAAGGCATCTGAATAATTTTTTTTAGTATTTGAGTCTACAGTCAAATGCTGTGCTGCTTTGGATCCAGAATACCACACGTTTGCTTACTCCACAGCACTGTCTGCTGAGAGCAGATCCATGGAGAAAGTCACATAATGTCACAAGCCTTTTAACACACCACACAACACAACCACGGGGCAGAAGCATCCCTCCATCTCTCCTGACACAGCCAACAAGCGAATTCCCAGAACTGCAGCTTGAAAGGGGAGGCAGTCGTGTATATTGACATTCCACTGAGAAAACGAGGATGAAACAATGAGCTCGTGAATCTCTTTGGGAAGGGAAGTCAGGGTCTAAATTCTGGGCCTGCCTGGCCAAGCCCCTCCTCCTTTTTCATCAGCATGTAAAATTCTGTACATCCTCTGTACACAGCACCCCAGGCAGTGCCATTCTCACTCATTCACAGCCAGACTCACTCTGCCCACCCAGCAGCTACACTGAAGTAGTAACTAACATCCTTGTCCCAGGAGAGACACCAATAGCACAAAGCTCGCTGCAAAGCCGGCGAGTGATTCTGCACAGAGGTGGCATTTCTCAAATTATGATAACGAGCTTCAAAAGAGAGTGCACAGAGGTGCACAGATACAGCCCCTTTTTACGTCAGCAGGACACATAAAGGGTTGACTAACCCCTACTGCTTATTTTACGTATGAATCTCACCCCTCCCTTATTTAGCAACTTCCTCCTTAAGCCCTGGCATCTCTTCTCCACTTCCCTCACAATCTTGGGGCCTTTTCCTCCCGAGATTATCATCTACTGGAAGCTCCCCCTCCCTGACCACTGCCCACATCCCAGTCTTTGTTCTGGCTCCCTACAGCGCTCAGTGTCTGGACAGGCTTCACATTCACTCCAGATTTATTGCTCTCCTGCTCTTCAAAGCTTGTGAAGCAGGTTTTCACTCAGCTGCCCTTGCCTGCCAGGACGGGGAGCAGGGTGTGGAAGCTGAAAAGAGCTCATGAACACCAGGCACCGGGAGAGCAGGGCTTTGCAACTGAAACCCAAGGTGGAAATGCACACCGTGTGTCTTATTTAGTTCAAAGCTGAAATGTTTCTGTCTAGAATGTCTGTTTGTATCTCAAGTCACAAAGAAGCCATTAGTACCAATAATGTGTCATTATGGGGGCGTCAGCAGAGACTCCACAGCTAAGGTTAATTTGAGATGCATAATTTAAAGCAGAACTAAAATCCCTCCATTTCACACTTTAATGACTCAATTCAAATCATTCTTCAAATTTGACATAGCAGCTCTTAAGGGGACACTTGCATGTTTTTCTCATTTTTTTTTCCAGCCAATTTTAAATAAAATACTTATCTAGCGCAGAAATAAAATACACAGATCTTCCATTTACAACCACTTTAACCTGTCTTCCCCCTCACATTTCTTTTCAGCAGTTTCATACTTCACACATTCACTCTGACTCATTAGAATATGCATGATACAGGCCACTTCCTCAAGTTAAAAAAAACCCAAACGCGTTCAAAGTTAAAATTTCACTCATCGTAACCCCAGGGATTTTGCCAAGAACAGCTGACAACACTGTTTATCCTAAACATACAACATCACTTAGGTAACAGTAGTACCCCCACAACTCTTTGTCCTTAGTATTTCTACTCTCAGCATCCTGCTAAAATACATTAAATACACAATCCTTGGTTTTCAAACTGAGGCAAAGACAGAAGGATGCTGTGGCTCAATAAGTGCTTCAAGCTGGTCCAAGTCTCCCAAATCACTCATAATTTGGTTTGTCAGGCAACTTCCCTGAGAACAGCTGATAAAACACAGAAATAATTAAGCAAAAACTCATCACAGCATAATGAAGCAGCATGATAGTGATATCTTCATGCTGCTGAAGTAAAGATGCAACACCTCTCTATCAGACATCTCCTGCCTGTTGCTGTGCATTCTTCAATAAAGCTCACATAATGTTACAAAAATGCATAGAAACATACAATGATTTTTGTCATCTGACAGAACTCTTATTTTGTTCTGGACTTTCAAGAAATCACAGTTCAAGCACACAGACATTCTTTGGAGAGCTGCCCTCAATGCTAAAAATGGCAATGGAATTGCACAAGGCGGGGCGGCGGGGGGTGGGGGGGAAAGAAAATTCCAAGAAAACTTTGACTCATCCATTGTAATTCATCAGGTTTTTGCAGCAGAGAATGGAATGCCGTCAAGATAAAATTGACAGAGCTATTTTCTGATCTCTAAGTGATGTCAATACTTCACAAAGCCACAAGTGCTGGGAAAATTTTTCTCTGCAAAATTCTAAGAATGACTCTTAAAATTTGTTAGGTTGGGAGGGGAGGGGGGGAATCCAGAGCTAAAACAGGTACTTGAAATTAAACTCCTGCGTAGGTGTGTTTTTGAATACTGAGAGTATTAGGCTTCACAGCTTTGTGCTATCTGTGACTCAGACTTGCTGCCACAGGTGTCAAGTGATCAGGGACTTAAACTGAAGCTCTGCAGAAACCTGCTGCTTTGTGATTATTAACTATATGTTAACAAATTCACCCTCAAAGACAGACAAAAAGCAGGCTTTTCCACTCAGTACAGACCTGAATCTTTCCAGTCACCAGATTTTACTGTCTTGTCAACTTTCACCTAGCAAAGCTGATTTTTCTGGTTTTCTGTTGTTTAAATCGTAAGGTTTTCAGAACCACATCATGCCCACCATGGTTTTCAGAACAACACGATGTCAACCAAATCTAACAGGCAAAATGTTTTCAATAAATTTCTGAGAATAACACATTTACTCTGGCATGCCAACACACTATTTTCAATTGAAGCTCATTAAAGATGTAATAGAAGAAAAATTATATTCACTTCCAGCACTGTTCCATCAATGCAGTGAGATAATCATGCTGCTGTACCATACATAAAACAATATTTATGAGTAGTGGTTTAGGTAATTTAATGGAAAGGCAAAAAGCAATGATTCATTCCATGTTCTATCTGTTGCTGAAAAATGACTTTTGCCAATTGCAGGGCCCAAGCAGGCACAGACAGATTGGTTTCAAATGTTAGTAAAACAGAGACCTGGAAAATGAAAAGAGACAAGACAGTTGAAATGCCGAACAAAAGGAAAAAATCTGGATTACAGATGACAATTACTTTACAGAGCAGTATACAAATGCAAGCCTCTGAAGTAATTAAAACCAAATGTAGATTGAAACTGAAGTCATTTAGTGAGTCAGCACAGTAATAGGACACTAAAATTACATGTGAGAAAAGTGCAATCCTTTTTTGTATAGCACACTGTACTTTATTCCAAATTTACCCGAAAACAAATTAATTGTCCCCTTTGTGTTGTATGTTCTTCGTTTCCTGTAGAGTCAACCTCCACCTTCCAGAAAGAAACACACTTTGTGCAGGCTGACTAGTTGTGAGCTCTGGTACCTAGGACTTGAGTTTCCTTTTCACGAAAGTTTCATCTCCAGACCATGACAACATTAATAAACAATCACTGGCATGAACACTACTGACCCTCTTCCAAGTTATGATTACTTTCCCGTGAAAATGATTAAAAAAAAAAAAATTACAGTTAAAATCAAAACTGCAGAGAATCATTACAGGCTCTGCCTCCCGAATTCTGCCATCCCAGAGGTTTCAGTCTTGGTGCAGACCGGGACTTCATTGCTAAATATGCTCACCACTGGTCAAAGAAAGGCTTTGCCTTCTATCTGCCTCAAACATTTCTTAAAACCATAACTGTTTTTAAACTTAAAAAGCAATTTTCATCTCATTCTTGCCTCATACTTTAAAAAAGATATAATTCTGTGAAAGCCACAACAATCGCTTGTTCAACTGAGACTGCTACTCTCTGAAGTGCTTTCTGAGACGGATTTATATGGACAGACGTAGGTAGAAATGAATACTCCAAAAATATCCACAATAGATAACAAGCAGCGTCTAGAAACAAAAAAAAACCCCCCATGTACTGCAAATGCAGCCCAAATTGGAACGAATGCCTACAGTAGCAACAGCACAGGAAGAGCAAAATGTTATTGTACGTTACTGGCCTGCAGCCCACAATTACAAAAAATACTGCAGTATTCCACGGTAACAGCATAAAATATTATCATTTCAAACAAGCAGCTGCAGCACCCTGCTCACAGCAGCCATGTCTCACAGAGCCAGGGGAGGAGAGGGCTGCCAAAGGACTCCCCACTGCAGAAGGGGAGTGAGGCACAGGGTTGGTGAACCCTTGTGACACCTTCTCCTCACACCCACAGCTCCACTCCATCAGGGCACAAAGGACCACTGCTCGGCAGCAAAATGCTCCTACATGGGCTCCAGCTGCTGAGCCCTCCAGCAGAAGGCAATCATGATGCTCACTCTGCAGTCTCCCTCTTGCTGCAGTGTGCCTTCTGCCAAATCTGCATTTTCACATTGTCTTGGATTCAGTAAAATCTCCCCCATCCCAGCTCCCCTGCCCTAATGCCTGTGTTACCCAGCCCCGCGCTAAATCGCAGCCAACAGGCTTTAACAGTGACCTAGCCAGAGGCTCCCAAAGCAGGGACTGGCACACCTTGCCATTATGATGGCTACCATTTGCCTCCCCAGGTGAGCAGTCACTCCACTGCAGATCTGTAAAAGGGGAGACAAGGTGCACACAAGTTTATCAGCAATGCTCTTGTTGACTGCTGTATCCAAGGATGGCCAGCACAGAGGGAAGTCCCAGCAGAGCAAACAGAAACCCCCAAAAAGCAACAGGTAAGTCCGTGTGCTCACTGGCATGCACTGCACACTAATGAATAGCCCCTAGCTTGGTATTTGTAGAAATAACACCTACTACATTTGGGCTCTACATGGACCTTAAAAAAAGACTAAGAAGCCACATGTTTTCTGCAAACTTCATGCACTTGCAGAACTAGCAATCAGAGGGAAAGCAAAGCAGAAACCTAAACTAATGCACTCTCCTGGTTTCAGCTGAGATAGAGTTAATTTTCTTCCCAGTAGCTTGCAATTTTTGTGGGGTTTGGACTTAACATGAGAATAATGTTAATAACACACTGATGTTTTAGTTGCTCAGTAGTCAAGGACTTACTCTAAGTCAAGGACTGCCCAGTTTCCATGTTCTTCCAGCACAGAGGTGCACAAGAAACTGGGAGGAAGCATGACCAGGACAGCTGACCCGAACTGGCCAAAGGGATATTCCATACAATAGAACATCCTTCTCAGTCTGTCAGCTGGGGGAGTTGCCCAGGAGGGGCTGATGACTGCTCAGGGATAGACTGGGCATGGGTCAGCAGGTGGAGAGCAACTGTGCTGTGTATCACTTGTCTTTCTCGGGTTTTATTTCTCTTTCTCTTCTGGTTGTCTCCCTTTTCATTACATCATCATCAGTACTATCATTACCACTATTATTGTTATTATTGTTCCTGTTGTTATAGAATTATTAAACTGTTCTTATCTCAACACATGGGTTTTACCTGCTTTGTTTCCAATTCTCTTACCCATCCCACTGCGGGGGTATGGGGACTGAGTGGCTGCATAGTACTTGGCTGTCTTCTCATGACACTCATGCTTCCTATACAGCCTGCAAATAGTACAGATTCTCCAAACAAAAATGCAAAGCCTAAGCTTTGCCTCAGCTACCAATGGCCTCTCCCCACAGTCCAACAAGCCTATAGTTAAGTTTGAAATACACAAACACTGCTGGGGCACTACCTTTTAGAAAGGTAAAAAATCATGATGAAAACTGTTTCTCATGCAGCCAGCCAGAGATATGATGTTTTCAGGAGGGAGCAAATTAACTGCCATACCTAAATATGTCTCAGTTCACCTGCACTCATCATCTTTCCCACACCAGATCTTCTCTGCCAAACACAAAGGAGACTGTATTGTATATATGTGCAATGTATATGCAACAAATTGCAGTAATATATGCAGTAGATTGAAATACTGCATTTTTGTATCCTCATAAGTAAGTCATTGGATTAGGCATTCGAAGTCCCACAGGGAGTACTGCAAATACACATAAAGTCTCTGGGTGCTGGATTTGACTCTCTGACGTATGTAACAGATGTGTAAAGTAACACATAACCAGATGCCTCTCTAGTAAATGTACAGCTAGAGACTGAAAAGCCCTAAAAATGTTCTGTCCAAGGGCAAAGGAGAAGGGAGAGAATAAAATCAAAACCACATATCTAGCAAGAAAAGAAAAAATTAGGCCTTATGTATTTCTTGTCTACAGTGCTGTAATTTTTCATGTCTGTAGTTCAGCTATGGTATCTCAAGAGATGACTTTTCAGGACGTGGAAGTCCAGGCACTGTAGCCCGATTTGCTCCATGCCAGGCTGATCAACCATTTCTTGATGCCTTTGAAAATTCAAGGTCCTACCTCCAAAACCTCCACAGAGATTTCAAAGACCTCCATCCAGAAGAGAGGTCTAACTCCTTAGAAGGAAAAAATACTCAGGAAAAAAAGAATATGGCCGTATAACAGTCACTACCACAGAGGCCTTTCTCCTCTCCCTGAGTTGGTGAGCCCTGGCCACAGTGGCTAGGAGAAAACAGCTGCAGTGCTTTTGCAAATAACCTTCTAAGGCAGAGGAGAATGGTGGGTGAGGAAAAGTCAAAAACTTGTTAAAAAGCCTCAGTTTAAAACTTCTGGCAACTCCCATTTCTTGAAGTAACTTAAAACCCCTCTCTGCTAGAAATTGTCTGAACCACTGACTTCAGATCTGGATCCTGCCTTGTGCAAAGCTGCTGGTGGGCTTGGACCCAAGGCATTGGTTCAAGCTCTTATGTATTCCATACTAAAATGACTTATACCATACGTCCTCTATAATAAATAGCCTCACAGTGAGGAAGAATAGTATTGGCATGGTTCATTTTTACATCATTCATTTTAAAGTTTAGGGAAAGCACTGTAAACATTACAGCTTTCAAATATTTTGCCTTATGTGGTTTACAGGCAGCACAGTGAATGGCTGTGCAAGTTTCACCCATTTTTCTGGGACATGCAGTGTGACAGTGTGAGTCCCAGGCAGTGCCCAGCAGAGCAGAGCAGAACAGGCACGGTGGCACTGGCACAGGCACAGCCGTGGCTCAGCACAGTGCTGCCCTGCACAGTGCCACTGCACCCTCCTGCCTCCCTGCACTGAAGGTCTCCTTTCTCTGTCCAAACCACCTCCTCTTTACAAAGACACACACACACATAGTGAAACAAAAGAATAATTCCATTATGTGCCTGGCAGGCTGTGCACTTTCCTTCTGATTCACAACAGCGGCGCCCCATGGAAGAGACCCATATAGAGGGGGTGAAAAAAAAAAATCTAAAGAAGTCTCTAGCAAGCACACATATTATCAAAGCCTCATTTCCACTTAACACAGGTTGCCTTGGGATCTAATGCAGCTGATTAGAGGGAAAATACAAACAAACAAACAAAGTCTTCTTCCATTAGCTGAGGCAGGGGGTGGGGAAATCGAACTAGTGGCATCTTTGTTGAAGAGCTCCACAAAACTAATGGTTTAGGAGAGCTGAAGAGCATAGGCAGGGGACAATTTGTGACTGATCATTGCCATCTGAACATGGCATGCTGACAGCTGAACGAAGAGCAAAACAAAAAAGGCATGTGTTTCATCTGGGCAGGCTTGGTCCCCTGTGTTCACTCCCAGTGAAAAATACAAAGCAGGAGAGTCAGTCTCTCTGCCTGCTCAGCTCAGCACCCACATAACTCCCTGGCACACACCACAGGACCTTCTCCAGGCACACAGATGGGGGCATTATTTCTTCACATGCTGAAAAAAATAAGGAAGGAGAAGAATAGCGGTACAATTTAATATATCCTAAAATGGATCTTTTGGCACCAAAGAGGTTCCCTCCAATACTCTGACAATGAGCTCCTGCACTCTCCAATACAAAGAAAGCTAAAAACAACCTCAACGATTTTCTGAGTGCAACACAGAGCTGATAAAATTACTATAAAGGCCACACAGATGCTACAAAATGCCTTTTCCTGAACTTCAACATGCACTTCCTCAGAGAGCAACAAGAATGCAATTGTGAAAGGAAAATCGTGCACGTTATCCTGGCCTGACGTCAATGAAAAGAAGGCAGCAATAAAAGCATTTTGATTTATGCTCCACAGAACCAAGAAGGAATGCTTGCCTTCAAGAGAGTGGGATGGACATAAAGCAAAGGTAGCCTGAGGGTGATCACACAACAGTCACTACAGAGCACTTCTTTCTCACTGGTTTGGCCAAGACTTGTCACCTACACCTGAAACAGGGCTTGCCCCAGAGAGCAGGGCATTTCCCCACCTCACCCTTCAAACAGCTTTGCATTAATACCTCATTTTACAACTACACAAATTGCCTGAGACTCCTGCTGAAAGAGTCCTGTATTCCTGTTTGGGTTCACAGTCCCTAGTGCAAGACCTGCCCATAAAAAGGAGTTGGCTACACTGATTTGCAAAAATTATGACCTTTTCAGAAAAATCAGTACCAACACCTACAGGACCACTACAAATTTCCCCAAGCAATGGCTCTTGTCCACTGACCAGAAAGGAAATATTTAGCTCCCTGCAGTGGGCCTGGTGATTTCAAAAGAAACTTAATAGCTCTATTCCTACAAAGCAAATACTGAGCCATCACCAGGGGTTGGCTATGCTCTCCTCTCTTCTGAAATCTGGTAAGCAACATATGTCTGCAAATGCCACTTGCCAAAGGGTTTTGATTATCTGCACTTTTGTAAGAACATATACCCTGCTTCTTCCAGGCTATATGTGTCTTTTTGATTCTGCAGATTCCTTACAGCAATTTTGTCTCTTTCAGCACAATTGTGGGGCAGAACATAGTAAGTAACTTAAAAATTTTATTTAAGGAAGATGCTGTGGTTTTTAGTGTTCATTTATGCAATATTTTCAGTGGTTAAAAGTTTTACAACTGTAGCATTTTCTCCTTAATAGACTCAGGTATGATCCTTCTCTAATGAGAAATGAAAACAAAACGAACAAACAAAAAAAGAAGACTAGGGGGAAAAGGTGAGCTTTTCCCTGTGCCTCATCATTGTCTTTTTTAAAAACAAATTAACTCTGGGCAACACAATTCAGCCTCAGTCAGGGAACTCTTAGTTCAGTTGCTATTCAAATATCCAAGTGCAATTTGCAACTGTAGTTATGAAAGGGGACATTATTTTCTTTATATATTTAACTCCATTTGTTCAAAGACACACTGATGAAGCAATTAAGGCAGACATATTATTAAAGCTGGTGTAGAATTCACAGGCTTTACTATGAAGTTTGGTATTTCAATTAGATGCTTAAACATAAAAGAGAGAACTATGTATTTAATATAAAAATATCACTTAAGAATGCTGTAAAGTCAGATTACTCATGACATTATCACCAACAGTAAGAGATCTGTATATGCATTTTTCTGGCTGTGCATTGTGTATATTCTTCAACAGCTTTCTTCTGCTGAGTTCCCATATGATACAGATTCCAAACTAGGAAATATTTAGGCTTATGCCTAACTTTCAGGGAGAATAGCCTCATTGATTTAAACAGGGTTTAACCCTTATAAATGTCAGAATGATTGCATGTTTGTGAGACTGGAACTCATGGGGCCCATTTTCAAAAAGAAAAATGCATTACTATATTACAGTATATAGAAATATTACATACATATTTTTACTGCTGTTTCTGGGTTTGCCATTACAGTTCTCTCCTTCCATCTCCTGCCTGTTTTTATTGCGTTCAACAACAATATCATGACACACTGAGGTAAATAATGATTAATTTAATTACAAACTAACTGTAACTTATGACAAGACCCTCCAATCACTTACCTCAAATTATGAGTGTTTAAAGATGCAATTGTTAATCTCCTTTTTTTCACCCTCTCACAGGAGATGTTGCAGACTTTTTTTTCTGGTATTTTGCATTAAAACTCTTTCCCTGTGCTCCAGGATCTTAAACAAAAACAAACAAAAAAAAAGAAACACTCAGAATGAAAATGTCATTTCAAGCAATTGATGAGTGGCTCAGGGGAAATCCCTGACCTTTTTTCAATGTATATTTTATTATCTAAAGCAAGTGTGGTAACTTCCTCCAGCAGCAGCTCTTCTGTGGGCTGTACTTAAAAAAAAAAAAAAAGAAAAAGACTCAAAAGACTCAACCGAACAAATAAACCAACCAAATACTGGTTTAGACCACTCAAAACCAGGCATTTTAAAAAACTGTAAGATGGTACACTACAAAGTATTAATTTAAAGCACAATCCAGGATATATCAGACTCCACGAATTTATGACAATGAAAAAAGAAGAAAACCCAGGATGCAAACCAGAAGAAAAATCATCATGTACAGTATCAAACAACTACACAGTTTTATTATTACTATCACTGTTATTATCAGTAATATATGGCCAGCTCCCTCTGTCTTCACTGAGTTCCTGTAGTATTTCTGTAGTAGCAGCATGGGGGAAGTAGTAGCCGTGCTGGAGAAGCAATGCAGCATTAGCACTACAAAACCCAGCCCAGCTGTCGAGAGAGGAAGGAAGGGAGGAGGAGCGACAAAGCAAATGACTTAAGAGTAACTGGCAGGTCTCTAATACAATCAATTTTGACATTCTCCACCATCACCAAAAAAGGTCTGAAGGGTTCTGAATTTTAAGCGAGTGCTGCTAGCAGCACACTTTCTCACCACCCCCTGTTTCACCCTCCTCCCTCTCCCATACCTGCAGCAAGGCTTGGCCAGGAGCCGGCTGAGTACGTAAGACTCCAAACCAGGCTCTGTCAGCAGGAAAACACTGCCAGCCAGTGCAGAGTTCATGTTCCCTCTGAGAGCATGGTCTTGCATTTGCACAGCCTCTCTGGATTACAAGCATCCCAGTTATTTCTGCACAAACAATTTTTAGGACCAACAAGCACATTCATTTGTGCTCTGTAAAAAGCCTAAAGAAACTGTTCCCAGGGTTTCATCACCTGTGGCTATTCCCATTGAAGCCAACAAATTTACACAACACGACAACAAGAGGATTTGACCTTGTGTGCATGGTAAGCCAGACCACTTTGATTTTCTTCCTTGGCTAGAACTGAAAGACAGGTCTGCATAACGTTTCCCTTGCTTTTAATTAAGAAATGAAGACAATAGCCACAGACTTTTGTGGCTGTATATACCCCAAAAAAGACAACTTTTCCAAAAGTGGTCAAAAATTCAAAAAGTACAGCTTTTTACACCACAGTTTATTCCCACACACCCCATGGAGGAAAACAACCTAAAACTCCAAGAAGACCACAACACACAAATAAGGGGGGCTTTGACACCTGTACAAAGGCTGTGCCTATGTCAGCACTCCCCAAAGCTGCTTATGGTACAAAATACTCTGCTTAAATTACCCTGCTCCCCTGCTGCACTGTGCTTCTTCACGATGATGTGGAGTTGCCTCTTTCTCCAAGGAGCCTGCTCTCACTCAGCACCAGTCGAGGCTGCCTCAGCCAAACGTACCACTTGCAGGAAGTGCACAAAGCCCTCTAAACCTGTGACACAAATCCAGAGAAGGCTGCAAGTTCAAAGGAAAATGAGGACAGTCTGTCCATGACTCATGCCACCTAGAAACCATCCTTAATTTAAGAAAAAGTGTTAAAGGGATTATCTTACAGAGTGTCACCCTGCCGGATCAACTAGGTTCTGCCTCTCATTTTCTCCCCAACTCAAATACAAGGTGGCCAAAGATCAAAATCAGCATAAAATCCTCCTGTTCTCACTTTACATACTTACATTTTTAATGCTCTGTTTAAAGAGTCAAATAAAGCTGTTTGATGGACAGATTCCCAGCTACCCTCCAGGCTTTTCTGCATGACCTATGGGCAAATGCAATGTGACACTTCCTGAACGGCTGAAATAGCTCTGAATGACACTTGAGCTTCTATAGTACAACTACAGCATGAGAGTTTGGCTCCTAATGCACATTGTCACTTAAGCCAGATTTTCCCCTGCCTCAGTTTCCCCTGCCTCTACAGCAAAAATAAGAGTATTCCCCCATCTCAGAGGGCTGATGCAAGGAACACAATACCCATGTCGATTTAGTGGATAATCAGGAAACATGGAGAAAGTTAGAGAAAGTCACAGATCTCTTAACTCAAGCTGAAACTTCACATACCCAGAAAAAGACCCTGCAAACCAAAATAAGGAGTGAGTCATCAGCCTGTCCCTCTGAAACCGTTTTGCTGGATAGTCATTTCACTAGTACAACTCTCTTCTCCAGGGCGCTCCCAGCAAGCGTGGGGGACACTGAATGGATTCACTGTATTCACACAACAGCTTTACAGCTGCTGAAAAAAGGCCTATTGTAGGCCTGCATTTTACTATCTCAAGAAGCATACATAAAGTTGCTGTACAGCTTCCATTACCCATCTGATCCTTGCAGAAACAGGAGCAACAAATCAGGGGTTTTCAAAAGAAAATAGATTTAACTGTGACGGAGGAAATAGTCTCTTTTTTCAAAAAACCCCAAAAGTAACAATTTATATAGCAGAGGATAAAACACTAAAAATTCAGGGTAACAAAAACACTTTAAACACTTTCTGCCCTCTTTTTTTTNTCATAATATCTGTGAGCCAAATACAAATTTCACCATCAGAAAGGAGCATCAGGCCTGCCAAACACATGTGCTCTTCCTGCAGTCACTGTCTATTCATGGATTGCACCTCTATGCATTTCTGATATTTGCTAAGTAACTGAACTGGTATCAAAACCAAGAGTGAACTCTTAAAACAGAATTATCGGGTCACACTTACAAAGACTCACTCAATGGCAAGATAATCCTGGACTCTGCAAAACATGTGAGTAGATCTGACAGCCCCTTTCTAAAATGTCTTGATTTTCCTCTGTAGTGTCTGTGGAGTCAGGGAAAAAGGACAGTTCTAAATTAGGCACATTCCTCCTAGCATTTGACTATTCCACTCTCCCCCTTCTGGAGAAATGAATGCAGCTTCAAACAAATTAAAGGAATATTTTGTCAGCTCCTTCACTCTTCTCAGTGAAAGAATTGAGGCGGTGCTTGGTCTCCCTAGCCCCCAGCAGAGGCAGCTCTGAAGTACAAACCCTCCTTCCTCCTCCCATACAGCATTAACCCTGCCAGCTGCAAAGAAGCCGAATTCAGCCAGGGCTATTCAGCAGACTGTCACAGCTGCAGCAGGCTGTACTCCTAACCCCCAAGAATCCAGTGATGGTCGATCAGCACCCATCTCCCCAAAACATAGTACTTCCCTCAAAAGCAATGAGACTGGACAAAAGGTACAGGGTCAGTTTCTCTGCCTTCTGGCTTCTAGAGCCCCAGGAACACAACAGGTGCTGTGTTGCTTTGCGCTCAGAAAGCAGATATATTTTGCTTTTCAGTGAAAGCTGAGACAGGCACTACCCCTTGCTTTGGTAGCTTGGGACTTTAAGAAAATATAAAGAGAGTAGCAGCCTGATAAAATACCAGCAGTAGGACACCTCTTTTCCCCCAGTCTTCCTTCATTTCACAGTGGGGCCTCTCTCAAAAGGCCAATGGAGCTGAATGGACTGAGATAACTTTCCATTCTAGGTAACTTGCATGTTTGCTACGTTAGCATGACTTGACTGTGATCTAAACTCATGAAAAAACACAGCAATGGAAACAAAGACTCAAGTAAAGAGAGAAATGAAAGCCCAAGACAGCCTACAGAGAAAGATGCAGCTCTTCTTTCTGGATTTGGGCAGGCTTGCCTACTTCCAAGCCCGGGGGCAGACAGGACTGCCAGCCTCCCTTGTCATCCCCAGGGTAAGCAGTTCTGCAGTGGCAAAAGTAGTACTATTGTACATGACAGGACAGAGCCAAGGCCAGCTGAGAACAGAATGGATTGCTAAAATATGATCTCATTTTCAGATGAGCTGTGAGGGATGGAGAAATGACAGCATCAGGCTCTCTGCACACCTCTCACCATGGGGATAGGAACTCTTCCCCCCAAATCCCACAGGAATGTGATGCCATCAAATGGACCTACCACTCTCCCTTGCCTCTGCCGAGGGTCTGGCAGGCTCAGGCACATGTTCTTGTGTGCTATTTATTTCTTTTCTTGCCCTCTGCTCCTAAGCACAAACATTGTGAACTCCTGTCTTTTCTTAACAGCTGAAGTGACTTTATTGCATGATTTTTGGACTGGAACTGCCAGCCCACGCTCACTGCCCCCATGCCTTGATGCCACCTGTTCATCATTACAAGGTGACACAGAGCCATATTCTCCCCCACTTACCCTGAGGCATGTCATGTCTTTTCAAGTCATAAAGCCCCAGTCTCATCAGGTGCTGACCTCAGGCTCTCCCTGGCACCCTAAGTGCCTCCTTTATCCCAGCATGAAGGTCTGAGAGAGACAGACTGCATCACAAGTCAGTGGTTCCATCCCTTGCCAGCAACCCTACCATACAACTGCGTGTGCTCAGAGGCACAGTGCTCCTTGGCTCACGACCTCTGAAAACAAGGAATGCCAGTGGATGAAGAGCTGAATACCCTCCACCCACTCTTTCACTGGCCAAGCTGCTCTGGACAGTAACACACATCCTCCTGTAAAAGTTCAGTGTGTTGCCCACAAAAAGCAGCAGGCAAGCGTGCCTCTGCTAAAGAGCACGTATAGTTTAGAAAGAGATGTTAAGAAAATGAAATATGGCATGCAGATACATTCTGGGTTCTTCAAATGAAGGGCTCTAGAAAAACAATAGAAGTTCCATGTTGTTTGGAACAGATGGGCATCGTATTTTTTTCCTGTTGCCTTCTGCTTTACTTACTCATCTCACCTACCTTCCAGCTATATGAGGTTGTCTTTTGGGATCTAATTGCTTGCTGCTATACAGAAAGATCTGAACAAAAAATAGTTCTTATACAATCATGTATCTCCAGTGACAGAGAGTACAGGACACCTCAGAAGAAACCTGTGATGACCTTTGTTGCAGAAAACTTTGGAGGCCTGGCCATAAGCTGTTTTTAGAACAGAAATTTGACTAAGCCACAACCAGCCACTGTGGTTTGGTCTTACTTTGTGAGAGTAGCAGGAGTATGCTGGCAGCTTGGCCAGCAAATAAAATCTTCCAGGCAGAGGAAGAAACGTTGCCCTCTGCCTGTATTCACTGAGTTGATTTGCTACAAAAATTGGTTGGTTATTTGTAGTCAAAGCTACTCTTTTAATCAAGAAGACACAGAACACTGAGAAAGATAAAGCTTTTCTGCAAGTCTACTTCCAAATTTGTCTTTTGTAAAAAAAACCCCAAACCACTGTACTACTACTGCTGTCACCTCTACTTCTACTTCACTTTCTTCAGCACAAACTGTAAGAGGAGCATTTCAGCAAATACCAGGTTTGGTTGTAGGCTCCCTGGGCTGCCAACTGTCAGATCCAGAAAGCAGGACTTGTCACATCTGCCAGACCAGCTCTCACACCTACTCTCTCAGATAACATCATGTATTTTTCCAAGTCATGCTAGCAATGATATGACATTACACATCCCCTTCCCTGCCTCAGAACACACACCAAAAAGAAAGTATACACCTTTAAATGAAGGATGCCCAGCCAGTGTCTTAGGATGGCTGACAGCCTCAGCTCAGTGCAGTGTCTCTCTGAGCACCCTCTGCACCCGAAGGTTACAAGCACTGTCCCCACGTGGGCACATGCTCACATCAGCAGGTCAAGTACCAGCCACTAGACATGGGTCATTACTGGTTAAGCATCTCATGTGCACTTGGCATTGTATAAGCTCCTTAAAGAAGATACGATCCTTTCGGTAGAAGATTTCTTCTTTCTAACTTCTCAAAACAGCCTTCCTTCTCAGAAGCCTACTCACAGCAACGTTCCCCTTTCAGTAATAATTACAAAGAAAAAGGAAGAAAGAACATGAAGAAAGAAAAATTATTAAATGTGTTTAACTAACTGGCACAACTGTACACAGTCAGATCACTGAAATAGGCCTTCATCCCACTACATCACTATAGGGCAAAACTACCTTCTACTTTTGTTAGATCAGGCATGCAGCTTTTGAAGCAAGTCTCCAGATAATCAATCCTGCCTGGGCTTTCAGTTGTTCTGTGGGGTGGTCCTGCAGCACATGAACAAATCCCTCTTGGGAGGAATTAACTAAAAGCATCGTTCCCCAGCACGAGCAGCCAGCAGCACCAGACTGCTTGGAAGTAAAAGCAACCCCAAAACATGCCTGGTGCAAACCTCAGCATCCCAGCACAGTTTTCAGAGATACTCTTTCCAGCTGGTCCACACTACTTGTTCATGAAGGCATAATCATAAAAAGTCTTTATGCCACCAAATAAAAAGATGGTATTATTATCTTCTACTCTAATGTTGCAACCATGTAATACCAACAAGCAGCAAGAGCATCTTGAAGTGAACCATGTAAAGAACAGATCAAAGTAGTTTCAGCTACAATAACCTAATTTCTGTAGTTTTACAATGAGTTCTTCTACTCTGTAAAAGTATTTTTTGTCCTACGCCAAAATAGTAAAAAAACAATTGCAGAAGGGAAAAAGTAAAACAAACTGAGTTATTTCCTCTTCATCTTGCACCAAAATAATAAAGAATTACTATGGAAGGAAAAAGTAAACCAAACTCTATAAAAGGACCAAAAAAACTACTACCTTTCCACCATTAAACCCTATGAAAAACAATAAACATTAGGCATAACAAAAATTTTGGCATTAGTTGTAAAATTGCCAGCAGAAAATTTTAGGCAGCAGTGTTCTTTTAATATGTTGTCATCTGAGCTTATGTTAAATGTCCTGTGGTGTTTTGTCCTCACAGTGGATCTTTTGTTCTCTTAGAAAGTGTCATTAAACAGACCCTCAAAATCTTGACACTTACCATAACTAATTCAATTAATAAGACAGTCATCACATCTTTTTTCAGTGCATGAAAGGCCAAGAATTCCAAGACATGATGTCTAGCTTTACTTTTTGCCACCCTTTGAAAAGTATCTGCTGAGTCTGTGGAGGTTTTCAGGCCACAGGCTAAAAGACACCTGTCTACACAATCCGCCATCCTTGCTGTTTCCTCTCCTCAAAAGCTGTTTGTCCCTAGCAGTAATAAGAGCATAACACTCCAGAGTTGCACTGGAAGTTGCTAAGAAATACCTTGTGATAGGAACCTCCTGGAGTTCAAGGTGCAGGAAACCAACTAAACCTCACTGATCCATCTGTTCAGCTTTTGTTAAACAGTTGTGGACCTGACAGCAAATTGGTGAGCAAAAGTGACATTGACCACCATGCAGAGAACCTGGCTGGGGCCAAGTGAAATGCTCTCCTAGTACTCAAATCCTTCTTGAAAGCTTCTCTCTTCTTTCACATGCCTTCCATGCAGGAGACAACTCTGAGCTCACGGCGAGCAGGAAGCCCAAGCACAGAGGAAGTGTGTGTAAAATCCACAGTTTCAACTTCACCACCACTGTCCATTTTCATGAATGAAAAAGGCAAAGTCAGTAGGGGAAGCTAGGCCCTGTCACAGCTGCAACCATGCTGTTTGTCCTTTCCCCTCAAAGCATTGTGGATCTGCGTTAAGTTTCCTGCAAAGGTAATTATTTCTATGTATTAAACCAGCCAGGGACATTGTTTCTTAGATGGTTAATTTTTAACTGTGCAGCTTTGGGCCTTACTCCTTGTCCTGTATTTTCAAGAGCCGTCTGAGAAAGTCTGTGACCTTTAATAAGTGATCTGTGTGTTTAAACTGCGTTCACTGGTGATTTAAAGCACAGAACAGAAAAAGTGGGTTGGGCTCTAACCTCCCAGCTCAGCTGCACAGACCAGTGCTGTGTTCCATCTGTCACACAGCCCTGGTCACATCAGTTTGTCCATCTGTCCTGGGCTTGATTTAACTCATACAGAACATGTGAAATGAGTGGCGGCGCTGTTGGTTTAGAGTAGAGGAAAGCTGAAAACTTAAAATCCTGTATTTGCCAATAAAGCATGGGAGAAGTAAAAGGATTTGGGATATTCTCCCTCCTTAAAAGACAAAGTAGTCCCATAAACAATGGAGTCTGTGAAGGCTGGTTCCCTGTGGCTTTGCCTCTCCATGACCCCTTGCACAGTGAGATGCAGGCTCGGAGCAAAGCTGACTCTGAGCAATGGCTCACACCCCATCACACTCTCACATCTGTGATAACACAGGCGAGCCTTTCCTTCAGAAAGGTCACCCGTTTCTGTTGCTGTTCTCTACCCAACTCCTTGTTTCACAAAACTGCTCAGAGTTCAACCTGCCTGTTAAATTTAGTATGAGCTGGCCAGTGGACTCCAACCTTACTGCAGAGATTTGGGGAGATAGGAAGACAATATACTCCACAAGGAAAACAAACTAAAATCTCCATCTTGGCCTGAGAAAAATGATGTTGAACTTGCAAGAAAGGTAAACCAATGAATCTGATGTTGAAACTCAGAACTGCAATGCCAGTTCTGTAAGATTCATCAGTAACAAAACAAAGCATCGTCTTGCCCAGGGAGGTTTATTTTACTTATGCTGGTTTCAAACACAGCTTTACTTGTACTTACTGTGAACTGCATTCTTTTTATGAATAATACTAGGTCTATCTTCTGGGAAATTAAATTGTAATCTGTCCTCTGTTACATTTCTTCAACACATTCAGTTTACTACTGTAATGTATTTGTGATTTGCTAAATTCCAATTACAAAAGTAGGACAACATTTTGTTCCTATGAAAGACAGGAAAAGTCTATCTATAGATTTATGTAGAGATAAAAGATTCAAATCTGCTTCAAATGACAGAGGACAACTAGATGTCTGGGCTTTTTGAGGAGAGGTGAGATAATAAAAGGGTTTTTCCCCTGGAGGATCAAAATAAACTATTTTTCCTTTACATGATTCATAATATAAGACAGATGTTGCTAGACACAAAGCTAAGTTTATGGAACATTCACAATGTTGTATATGGCTACATATGTCTTATTAATTTTGGTGAACAGAGTTTGTAACCAGAAAAATTATTTAACAGCCCAATTTACTTTGGATATTGTACTTCTTTACATACATGTACATGTACTAATGTGGGCTGCAGTGCAGTCTAATCTCTCCAGCACTTATTCATACCTAGGACGAAACTGCTTTCAACCTGCATAGATTTGCCATGGCAAAGCTAGCACTCAACAGTTTCATTTTCTAGCAGCAGCCAGTGTCAGTTTTAACATTATACTGTCTTCTCCAACGATTCCTTGACTTTACACCTAGGGTTTCTCTTTGGTCTACAGCTAGTAATTACACCACCATATAACTCTCCTGTCACCAGTGTCCTGGAGAAAATGGAAGTGACCCTTCAGCCAGTCTCTGCAGGATGAGCAACGTTTGCAAGGAAACCAACTGCTCAACTTTCTTTCAAATGGGCTGAAATAGACAACAACCCACTTTCAGTAGCTGGTGTATCACTTAAAAAAAAAAGAAAAAAAGAAAAAAAAAGCCAATGATCATTACATAATTGCTTTAAAATAAGTTTTAAAAGCTACAAACACACCTCCCTGTACTCGTCCCGTGACTCATTTGGTGCTAAAATGCCTCAACATATATGTATATATTTTAATGCAATCTACACTAGATTAACCAATTTAAGGCTCAAGAAAAATAAAAGAGATTTTGAAAGTCAGCAAGGACAATTATGCTCTTTTAGGCTTATGATAATCACATGACAGGGCATATAATTTGAGGTTAGAATCCCACCCACAGTGGGAAACAACCTTCCATTTCACGCAAGTGAGTACCATCAAGCTCAGAAATTTGCTGTGTAGTATTTCAGAAAGACATCTAAACTCTACAGAAATATTTCATCCACCTGTGAATGCACTACTTTCCTAGGCCTTTTCACAGTGACTACCAGCATCTTCTCATTATTATTAACAACAAACTGTTCTTCATTGTGAAAGAGTGAGCTGTTCCCCCTGCTCTCCCAAGCTCTAGTGAGTGTGATTGTCACCAAGCACTGACACGTTTGTATTGGAGAAAAATGTTTCATTAAAAAAAAATCCTTCACTCTAACTTCAGTATTTTTTCAGGAGTGCTTTCCACATATGTTAAAAAGTTCCTTAAATTAGCATTTGCTATTTAAAATTTGTGCCTTTAAAAAATACCAGCAGCTGATCAGCACACAAAAACACGATACTTTCAGTTTTTCCATCTTTTTGAAGCACTGAAGACTGGTATGCAAAAACAAATAGAAATGGAATCCCTCCACTTCACATCCCATCAACATTACAAGCTACTCAGAAGTGGGAAAAGACTTCAGATTTGGGGGTTTTCCTGCATCATAAAGATTTTGCAGCAAACTCTCCAGAATAAACCAAAGAGGCTCTTTCAGGTCCCAAAACATTTATGTGCTTAATTTTAGGGGCTCCAGGAAATGAGTAGAACTACTCAGATTTACAGGTTAAACACCCACCCAGCCAGAACTGTAATCCAAGCCAGCCAGAGGTACCACTGTTAGCTGTCTGGAGGAGCTGAATTTGTTCCCTCTGTCCCCCAGCTTTCCCTTACTTTTTATTTCCAGAAGCAAGACAAAAGATAAAAGGTCCTTCTGCTATTTGTACTAATCACCTGTTAGTCACAGGAGTCTGAAAGGCAAACTGACACATCCAGTCATTTTTACTGTTTCCAGTATTTACAGTATTACTTCTCCAGGACTGTGAAGCAGCTGCCAGTGATTACTGGAATATGGCATGTAGAAGCTCATGTATATGAAAAAAGGCACAACCAAACAATATGCAGCTCATTAAAGAAAGTTTGTAACTCTGTTCCCTGCCCTAATACTTTGTTTTTATCTCCTGGAAATATTTACCACCCCACCTGATTAGGCTGAGCTGCTTATGTATTTTGAAAATACAAATTATGCCATCAGTCGTTCGTGGTGTGACAGTAAACGTGCAATTACACAACTCAGCAAGCTCCTACAGTGCACCAAGGCAGGCACAACCCAGCCCCGAGTGCCAGCACAGCACAACCAGCCTACCCAACCTTTATTGATCCTAAATCAAAACTCAGGCAATAAAACAGCCCATGCTCTAAAGAACAAAGCTTGGACTGGCTCTAGCCTATTCACCAGAATGATCAGAGCCATGTCTTTGCAGTCTGCCTCTGCAGGCAAGGTGAGAGGGAAGCACTTGCAGAGGAAGGAGTGACTGGCACACTTTCCTAGATGTGTAACTATTCTACGAATAGTTAGAATATGTTATTCATACTATTCTATGAATTAAGATTCATTTCCCAGAGTTGGACGTCTAAGCCAAGAAGTGGATCTCAACCCTATGACAAAACCTACTGTCAGTCTTTCTTCTCTCTCTCCTCCAGTTTTCTTTGGTGCTTTTATGGTCCTGCATGTAAGGATTCAGTCCTTGACAGACGTGCAGAACTGCACATCCAGCACGTCACCCTTGGCTCGCAGCAGTAGCATCCAACTCTTTTGGACTGTGACAGCTCAACAGAATTTGCCCTACGAACCAGGATTAACAGGTAGTTTAAGGCCCTTGAGAACTCTACACTTCAACTTTTACGTTGGCCCTCCTTTCCACCTCTCCTATCACACTTAAAGTCCCTCCCTACAAAAAACTAGCAGTAATATTTATAGTGAACTAGAAGGCATGAAAGTAAGAAATTACAGTGTATGTATAAAATTCATGCTGCCGTATTTATTTCCAGTCTCTTGTATCTATCATAGCACAACTAAAACTCCCCCAATGCTAAACAGCTGGTTTCCCCTCTGTTGATGTGATACACTGTGTTGACTCACATGATACTGGATTTGCCCAAGGCTGCAACTCACTCAGAAAGCTAGCACAAATGCCATGTCCCATTTAAAATCCAAAGGACGTTTTAAAAGATCAGCCTAAATCACGTAAGCCTCGTTCCTTACTCGTTCAGAGCAGAGAACATCATCTGAGCAAGCCTTTCCACCTTCAAAAGTCCCAGCCAGTGGTCAGTAAGACTGGCATGACACAGGTAGCTGCAGAGGACTGCTCCCTGCTCCTCCTCGTGATGTAGAAGGGAAGAGCAGTTGGTCCTGCGCAGATCTGCTCGGCACCAGAGATCTATTTATACAGCTCTAGCGAGCTGAAACTCTGCACAGAAACCGCAGCCATCTCTTCAGCTTTCAAACTGAAGAGGGGTGGACGTCTCTAATTCTGATTCCCATGGTGTTCCCTGCAAAAATGACAATCATTTCACTTTTGCGTGGGGTAGAGCTGCTGGCATGTTTCGCACGTCTTTCCCTACACCAGCCTCAAGATTCTTACACCTCAAGGATTATCAGCTTTGTCACTGGGTTTTAGATTCCACATCTGTGATTTATAATATGGCCACCCAAATTAAATTGAGGGTAACACTTCCCCACTAAATTCAATTAATCAGTAGGTGCTGCAACTTTTTTTTTTAGCATATGACAATAATAAAACAATCAAAAAAAGGTAATTTAGAGTCATACTATACCCACCTGTCATTTGTAAGACTTTACTGTATCATTAGTCAGAGCTTCTGGTGACAATATAACCCACAAGACTGAAACCTGAGTGGTTTATACATGTCATCAAAGCCTTTAAAGATAAAAATGCCAGTTTAGAAAGTGGGAGTATTTAATTTTTTATAATACTTTTGTACTAGTATAAAGCATTCACTTATTTTAAATCAGTGACTTCTTTTCTTAAGGTATTTGTATCTGTTTGATCTTTTACGAATATCTAATTCTTTTTCTCAGATCTAATAGTGCTGAGCACTTTGAAGACAATTTGCCTGGGCTTATTAATTAGAGTTCCTAGAAACCATTGGGGGTTGGATTTGGTGAGGGTTTTTGGGGGGGGGGGGGGGGGNTTTTTGTTTGTTTGTTTTGCCTTTTTTTTTCCCCTCTAAACCAGGGCACAGCATTGCAAATGCAAAATTCCAATCACCTCCCCCAGATACCAAATTCTTTTTATGAAGTGGCAGATTAGTTATGTTCCTTGGTAACAGCTGTGTGGTGTAGTGGCTGGTACTAGGTCTGTACAAACACATGTCCACAGGCTAGAAAACAAAACCAGACAAATTTTCAGCTAGCGTAGAAAGGCTAAACTCCAATGAAAACTAGCTGTGAAGGAATGCTGTGACTCAAACTCATCACAGCCATAGCTGTGGACATTACAACTAGTTGCACAGTACTAATAATTACATATTAGAACTTGATTACTGGCTTTCCTAGTACTGAAAATGCTCATGAAAATGGAATGTTTTAAGAGTATTACAACATTTTTAAAAAGTCACTGAAATTAAATATGGACGAATCAGTTAATTTGATGACAGTTTTCCATTAGCTCATATTGCTCCTTTGCAGTTCAGTGTGTTCATGGACACATTATGTGCATGCACACATACATACACACAGTTTGGTGAAGTGGAGAAAAAAGAAGAAAGGTTTTATGAACAACTGAAGAAGCAGAAATCAAAGAACAGATTCAGCAGACCAATCAAGCACATGATTCATCTCCATTACCTTCAATAGAGCTTGACTATGGTTAAAGTGCTTTGATGAACAGGGGTCCCAAAACACAGTGCTCCTCTATCCGGTTATCTGATCATGGCTTTATGTGAAACAAAACACTTGAAAGCAACTAAAGGTAAGGAAATGCTCAGGTTTAGCAAATGAAAGCCCTGTAGGAATTCTACTAGTTAGGAAAAAACCCACAGTGGCTTCCTGAATTTTCATCACCTCTAGCAGCTTTTGAATAATGCAATGGTTTTTCTGGCAGCTTCATAAAACCGTATGTAATCCACACAAGAAGTTCTACAAGTCTCAGCACTTCCTGGGGACTCAGAGCAGTAGGGTAGCCTTGCAACACAAGCAGAGATTAATCATTTTCTAATGCACGGTAATAAATAATGTATCCCCCATAGTACATAAATTAAAGCTGTAATTTCATCCCAGTTCTGTGATGACACCAGAAGCCCAAGATGGAATTTCAGACTCGTTATGACCAGTCAGGATACGCATTATTCCTAAAATTATGATCTGAGAGTTTATAATGAACTGAGAAGCTCTGAAGGCATTACCAAAAAGAGAAGGATGTGTAATTACAAGCAGAAAACAAAATTATTAAGTCAGATATTGTTTGCAGAACTTGCTAAAGTAAGCAGTAAATCTCATCCCTCAAAAGCCCACTCAGCATATTTGTAGCAAGGCAAGCAAAGATCACTACTACTATCAAAAAACTGAAAGTTGTTCTAGTGCCACAGGGCAATGCCTCCACCACAGCAAACAGTAAGAAACTATATGCTGAAGTTCGGGTTTGTATGTTACCTTAAAATGCTGAATATATGTCCTTCTACAACCATACACAGCATTTCACTCAGAAGTCAAACAAGTATTGTACAGGTGCACAACAGGCATAAAGTATCAGGACAAAGTCACAGTGTATCTCAAATCCACATCCCTGTCTGACAAGAAAGCAACTGACAAAAAGCAAAATACTCATGATAAGAAGTGTTTCATCTTCCTGATGAAAAAAAAATATATACACATAGGTTAACCCATAACACATACACACACATTTTCAAGAACACTGTCCTAATATTTCTCTTGCAGATAATTTCAAGAAATCTTATGAAGACTCTAAAGACATTTTACAAGTCTAACAACAAGCATTTTAATGCAAGTAAGGCTAGAAGTATGAAGACCAAGAGCCAAAATAATCATCTATATAGAGTTGACTGCTATATTCACCCTGACTTTTGCTACCAATTCCCATGATTTTTAGCAAATCCCACAAGATTTCAAGAAGGTCTGGAGCCAGCTTTCTTTCAGAGACAAGAATAACTTTCTGACCGTCTTACACAAACAAGGCATGAAATTTCACAGAATCATTCATGGTCTGGAGTGATTCCACATTCTGAACTTCTTTGCATGGTATTATTCACAGATTTATCTTATCCCCCCCTCCCACCACATTCTTGATAATGTGAGACTCATAAGTCATGCTCACTGTCTCTTGTTCTCTCTCCCCTCCCTGCTTCACTTAGGTTTCCAGCTTAGAGAGCTGTTAAAAANNNGAGGGGAAATGTGAAGATTATGAAAAAAAGTCAAACAAATTGGTACAGAAAGTTGATTTTTAAAAACTGAAAATGTTTAACCTTAGAGTAACAGTTTATGAATATCTGATGCTTCCCCACAAGTCACTGTATTATTTGTTCTTTACCTTCCAACTCTTCCTCTTTCCACTTTTCATTTCTATAATGGTAAAGTGTTCAAATCTGAATACCTAAACTTATATTTTCTATACTCATATTTGAGCACCTTAACAGCAATGGTCTCATTCAAGGGGCCACTCACCCAGAGAAGTCTACTGATTTTTCTGTTCTCTCTTAACCTCTCTGATAACCAGAAAAATTTAAAATCTGCATATAAATATTTACATGCCTACATCTGCACTTAAGGACACATGTTTTCCAAGAACCTGTTTTCTCCCTTTTTGTATTCCCTGACTATTCTTACAAACCAAAAAAGGTACCAAAAATCCTGAGAAAAAGACAAGGAAAGCAAGACAATTGTCTAAAGCTCCTTGCTTCCATGCTTCTCCACAAGAATATCATCACCTCTAAATAGCAACCTGAAACCTACTCAAGAGACTTACGTAAGTCGTGAGTCAAGAACTAAAGCAGTGAGTGTCAAAACATTCAAAGACACAGTACCCTCTGCTCCTAGTAGTAAAGGAGTAACTGCTGAGAAAATGCAAAAATTACCATTGCACTGGAGAAAAATAGCAGTAAAAATTTCTCAGAGACCAACAGATTCACAGAATCTCCCTGCCATGTGCAGAGACATCTTCACTTGGTTATGTTGCGGAAACCAGACCATTCAAAAATCATCCACACAAACTGAGCTGAAGGCTTCAGCAGCGGTAGTACACTGCTAGAAACCCTTTGACCTGGTGTGGTCTTGGAGGCTTTATTATGTCTCAAAGAACAAGAGAAGCTCCCACAAAGTGTTAACATAGTGCCCAAAGCAAGCCTCCATCTGCCTTTTACCAGGGACTCAGAGGAAGAGATGGTTTCGTATGGAATCTCTTAGACAGCAGGTTGCATCGTTCGTGAAATGTTGCTCACCAAAGGAATGGCAATCCAACACAGGGACTAGAGGGTGACCCTGCAAATAAATGTCAGCTGCAAAGTCAAATACCTCTCCTGAACAAACACTGCTATATTGACAATGTAAACAAAATAGAGAGGAGAGAAGAGAAATAATTCCCTGATGAAAAAGAAAGAATGTAAAAAATTCTTGAGGGAATGTGAGAGGGAAGAGCACATGGCAAACGTAGGTCAGTATAATTCTAACCAGTGCAGGCTCTTCCCCTTCTCATCACCATAGCCCATCTATGCTTAAGTATAAATAGAAGGGTTACCTATCATGTTGTCTTTCTTCATGCAAATAGCATTTTCACTTTAATGTTTTCCGAGGACTATATAACTTATTCATTCAGAAATTAATCTAAAATTATGCCTATATAATACATATCATATTAATTCACATTCTTACTGCACCAGTCATGCAAACACATACAACTGTTGTTCAGAATGCTTTTCTCCTATCTGGGAATTATGCTACAGCACTTGCACTCTAAATGTAAAGGCTTTTGTAAAAAATATGTAAAACTGAGCACTAGCCTATTAATTGGTTTTCTTTCCCTCACTGTTAGATCAACACATAACGCAAGACACATGGCTGAGGACTCAGAAGCAGTGAAAATTTCAGTGCTTGCAACCCAGGGAGAGAAGCAGGAGTGCAGAACTGTATAATTACAAGAAGAAATAAGCACAATTGAAAGAGTCCCTGTTTCTGACACAGCACACCTCAGAAGAAGCACTTGTCACAATTAACTGTCTGGTGAGGACTTCCCTACTGACACCATACGCAGAGATACAGATTTTTCATCACACAGAATTTCAATTTTCCTCCTGGAAGAAGGAAGGAGAAGGAGGATAGAAGGGTATGTTTTCCACAACATTTTAAAATTATTTAACTCTACTAACTGAAAAAGACTCATTACCATTGACTTACTGCATTATTGCAATACAGGCATTAAGAATCCAAAAGCAGAACCTCTTGCTGCCTATCATATATTATTGGTGCTGATTTGTTCCCTACAAAATATAGGACAAATGAACATACTGCTAATGCACACTGTGTTAATTATTCTGCAGTGCCATGTAGTAACCCTGATGGAAGTTCAAAGGAGTTGTGAGAGATGCAGAAGGAAACAGTAGCATATATAGCTTTTTATACAGCTTTTTATATAGCTTTATTTGCATTCAAGCCGTTTGCAGCTCTAGCATGGGAGAATCGAGTTGCCAGGCTGCACTTCTGCCTAACTGATCACACATTATGCTACCAGATTAAATACTCCTGTGAGATAAAACACTGTAGAGGACTGAAGTTCAGAAAATCAATTTCAACTCTGTTTTGTAAACTTCAGTACAGCTCCAACTCTCTGTTATTGATACCAATTCAATGGACCACATTTACATTGCAAATCCACACCAGGCTTAAAAAGTCAACCAGTGAGTGCACAACACTGAGAGCACCGGAGGGCCTGCAGACACTTACAGACAACACATTGCCAAAACAAAGCTTTAATTTAGAGGAAAAAATACTGGCCTCTGGAGCTGTAAGAACCACCCAGAGATGGGAACTGGGAGTACACAAATAAGCAGAAGCAGTGCTACAAGCCTACACAGAGTGATTTCCAAAACTCATCCTCCTACATCTTTACCAAAAAGCAGCTGGGTGAGCTGAGCAGCAGCAGCCAGTTGCTACCAGGGACCCCTACAGAGCCCTGAAATGGGGCAAAACCCTGCTCCCTGCTCATCCCAGCTACCCAGGACATCCATGCCCAGCCCACAGGACACAATGTTGACCCCCAAAATGCTCAATCCAGCTTGTCACTCACTCACACCCATGCACCCTCTGGCATCCTTTGCCCCTGGAAAAACAAGGCAGGTGCTGCCTCATCCCAGGGCACTCTTGGCTTCCACAAGCCCACAGCAAGTTGTGGGTTGCACTACAAGAGGGGTTTGATCCCCCTTGCAGCAGATCCCACGGCAAACTCCACCTGTCATGGAAAACCCAGGGTCAAATCACTGCAGCTCACACTTGCTGAGGTGACACAATGCACTCCCCTAAACAGAGACACAACTAAACATATCAATGGTACATATAAGCTTTCTCAGTAAAAACAGATCTGCATGCATTTACAACATACAGCCTTATGTTTTGATGCTGAAGTTTTGTTACCTCCCCCCATGCTCTCTGAAATAAATATATAAAAAAAATTTCCATTGGCTTTCTTCAATCATTAATCATATTATACTAATAAATATTCTGACAGTGACACTATTTAAACAACTTTTTCTCCACCCAAAAATCCACTGGCAAAATCCACATATAAGCTGACCATCCCATAACCCTGCCTTTGAATGTTAATTGAAATCCACTTCCCCCAGCCAGCACAGTAAAGAGCTACTCTTTGGGAGGGGGAGTGCAGAAAAGAAATGAGAGAGGGGCCTTTGAGAGGAAATAAAAATAGGATTCCTTGATCCCACCATGACATGGCCCAGACATTCTCCCTGTGGGGGAAGACAATGTTTCTTACAGCAGTAAGAGTTTTTATAACATTTTCTTCTTTTTTTTTTCCCCTGTGCAACTTTGCTTCCTGAAGAATGCTTTATATAAAAGACATGACATTTGGCAACCCAGCTCTGCTGCTTTGTGAAATTCTTTGGCAAGCACCCTACGTGCTGACTGCATTAAGCACATCAGTTTATTTCTTTATTTCTTTATTTATTTAGGCAGAAGTCAGAGGGAGCAAGCCATACAATTAATGTGCAGCACAGTATCACTTCATCAAAAAAAAAAAAAAAAAAAAACAGGAGAGGAGCTGGGGAAGGAGGGGCTGGAGTCTCTCCTTTTGGGAAACCTCATCATGGGAACAAAGACGGTTCTCCAACCTCCAAGTGTTGTTCCTGCTCTGGAGCATATACAGTGATTCTCAGATCTCAAGGCATTTAGGGAACATCAATTAATTAATTAATTAAGACTGGATTCCACATCAAAGGCAGGTATCATTACACATCTATTTTGCACATGGGTAAAACGAGCCGCAAAGTGAACCTCAGCCTGTGTCCCGAGGCAGGAAGCACTGCCTTGCTCCTGCTCAGGGAGAGCCAACCCTGCAGTAGCAAGCAGGAGGGCTCAGCACTGGCCACCTGCAGACTCATGCTTCCCCCCCCTCACACCACGAGGGAAAACAGAAAATAGACACTTTTCTACATGCCAGCATCTTCCCAAGGGCACAGCCTGTGTCTGTGAGGCACAAGAGCCCCTCCCTGTCAATAAGCACTGATTTCCTTTGCTCCACATCGTGTGCCCATGACATACCTCAGCACCATTAGCAGCAAGTCAGGGACAACACCATGTATATATATAATCCGTGGTCATGGGCTTTGAAAAGCAGAATCTCCAAGGGTCAAGGACTCCAATGAGCAATGCCTGCCTCCTAGTCAGATGCCACATGCTGAGCAGGAGAGCCCTACATTCGTGGTTTGGAGTTATGGAGTGTATTAGTTTAGGCTTACAAGAGAATGAGATGCTTCTCAGAAACAATAGAATATTTTTGCTTGTGATCATTATTAGCCCTTTTTATTTACACCAGGGACCAACAAAGCTTGGCAGCACACTGCCAGGGACACCCAGCAACAGCAAATTCACAGAATCCTGTTTTCAAGCTAAACAGGAAGGAGAGCTGGGAACTGGAGAAGACATGACATACCTGCCCAGGGACAGAAGCTGGCCATCCCACAATCTTGGAAAGGTAAAGCTCCTGCACTTACCACATATCTCCTGCTATTTTCAAGCTAAACAGCTAGCAGCAAAGGCCCCACTCTATCCAAGGCATTGTTTAGCACACACACCATGAAGGAAATGTTGAAACACAGTCTGGTGCCTTCCACAGGAAGGAGCTACCAAGTCTTTAACCCTGCAGACTGGGTATGGAAAGGACTTGTCTCCATCTCAGAGGGATGAAATGGGACTAGAGAGTCTGCCTGATCAGGTGGTGCTGCTCCAAAGGCTGTGTCCACAGGCACAGATAAATCACTTAGCCTTTGCAATAGTTTTAAGCAGCTTGATCTAAAACAAGTGTTACCTGTTTAACACTGAAAAGCTTTTTCTACACACAAGCCTAGAAGAGACACAAGTGTGTTCTCATCTGTTGCATGCACCCTGATGTAAAAAAGAAGTCTAACTTTGTTCCTAGAAAAGAAAATCTGGCACAGCAATCTAAACCTGCCTTGTGTTTGCTAGAAGAATATGAGGACAGCTTTTTTTCTTTTAAATAAAAGGTCTTGCATTACCCTCCCTTTCTGTTCTAAAACTTCTTCCAAGAATTTCTCTCCTTCGTTCCTAGGCCAATTTTTATGGTATCCAAGTAGTTATCACAACAGCACTATAAAAGCACAACTCTTTCAAGGTTTATTCAGGGCAGACCTCAACCATACTGCCAGTTTTGGCAGAAGTTTGGCATGACCAAGGACTCAGGACAGTAAGATACAGAACTCAGCAACAGTTAAACTGTACAGCAACCTCTGCCAGTCATCTCTCCTCAGTGAAACATGGAGCAGACTCTCCTTTGAAAAAGATTCAGGGATCTCAGCGCTGAAAAGGGCCAACTGCACACAAATCTGTCCACAAAGAAATCACTGGCTAAAGCCCCCTCAGCTGAAACAAGGAAATATCAAACCTTCAGTAGCACTACTCAGTCATTCTTTTTAGCCTGGAAACAATGCAGTCGCACTTTAAGCGGAGATTTCAGGCTCGGTGAAATTGAGTTACCATTGCCCACACAGGATGCACACCTTGGTCTACAAGCTGCCTCTGAAAGTATAGGCCAAAAGCAACCAAGGGAAACACCAGCACAAGTTGTTTCAAGCTATGGTCTCATTAGCTCAACACAGAGGCTCAGAAATGCACACAAAAAATGAAGGGGTTTTGCCTACACTACATATCAAAATACAAAGATGCACATGTCCCAATGTAAAATTTCACACCAAAACATGAATAAACATGCTTTTTCTTTAAACAGAGGAAACAAAAAAATATTCTCCACCAAACATATCTGTGATGGCAACTTAGAGGAACTATCATATTTTAGCACAGACTGGCAATCTCAGTAGCCTGAGATACACAGCGCAGAGAAGCTATGAAAGACAAAATTACACAGCTTAAAAATTAGGTACAAATATTTCACTTGAGGGAAAGCAGAAAATTATCACAGAGAGACAAGACTTGGAGGTAAAGGGTAGGAAAAAGACACAACACACAAGAGAGGGACAAGACCGGGTTGTTTTTAGCTTAACACTTGCCAAGTGAAAAAGCACACATGACTCATAGTAAAGGTAACTCAAAGTGTGATGTGACTGCAGTGGAGAGCTGAGCAGACCACACTGCATGAGTCAGCAGCACCGATAAAAAGGGTGATAAGAAGCAGCAGATGGGACATGTCTTTACTAAAACCACCCTGCAGGACACAGGCCTTCTTTGCTCTAATGAAACGGTCGTGCCAAGCTGCCACACGCTGCCTCGTACACTTGCAATCCTGTGAATCAAAGAACGCCACGCATGGTTAGAAAAGCAGCAGGCAAACAGCTGCAGACAGACCCACACGTAAAAAAAAAGCACAGAAAGCAAAGCGACAGCACCGCCCCAGCACTCGCACACCTCACGGGTGCCTGGGACACCACCCTCCAAACCACTCAGGCGGCGGGGTGGGGAGGAAGAGAAGAGGGGAAGGAAGCTGTCGCTGGGATCATGGCATTCAACCTGGCCGACAGCCAGCTTTTCCCTTCCTGATTGTCAGACTTGGCCTTCCTGGTGGGTGGCGAGGGCAGGCGGCTGCAGTATCGCCCCCGGCCCCCATCTGGCTCCCCTGCAGGCACCTGCAGAGCCCGGAGGCAGCTGCCGCTGCACAGCTCGTACGCGTCTCCAGGAGTCCCAAGGGCAGCTGGGGCTATCTGCAGAGCTACACTCCAGTGGACCTGCAGCTCAGGTGGCTTTGCAAAACTCAGATTTAAAGCTCTATCTTTTTGTTCAGGGTTGCAAACCCTGTTTTGCTGCAAGAGCAGAACATTAAGCCCTACATTCTTGGATAGCAGAAGCCATACAGGGATATGCAAGGCCACATTACCTGCAAAATGCAAATGCTGCCCTGACCACAGAAACAACCTGCTGCAATGGTGGTTCCTCACTGTCGGGATCCTTCCACTTCTGAACCTGGTCAGGAAAGATGAAGGTTCCCTGTCACAAGCTCAAAAGGGGATAGAGACAGAAGGCAAAGCTCAAATCACCTTTCATCTCACTTCTTGGATGAAGTAAAATTATACCCTGCCTGTGAGGGGCAAGATGGAAAGTAAAATGCTCTATTTTTAGACACAAGATCCTGCTTCATCAGGTTCATCTAATTTCTAAGAAACAAACTTTGGCAAAGGTCTGCAGCTGAAGGAGGTGAAACATGACTTATTTAATTTTCTTTAAGTGCAACTCATAGCATGACTAGCATAAACCTAAGGAAATCTGCTTTAGCCACATAGACACACCAGCTGTTTTATTTGGGATAGTCCCTATATTTTAGCAATATATATATACAGAGAGAGATTGTTTTTCCCAATCTGTCCTGCCAAAATAAGCATGTAATGTCCAAGTATTTCAATGGAGTTAGAAGGTGTGTCTATTCCTCCTGCTCCAAACATCCTTATTTATAGATTTCAAAATTTGGCAGGTATACCAAGAAAGAGCAGTTGCTGAGCCTAACACGCTCTGTACAGCAACAGATCTGTTGTAACAGATTACAGGCAGAGAGAGAGACAGGAAAGAAGTGTACTTTCCTTCTTTACACTCGTCCTTGCTTTCAAATGCAGCTTCATGGAGATAACGACAGCAAGGGCTTGTCTAAAATGCAGCTGGACTGAGAGCCAAGGCTCATTGCAGCCCCAGTGACAGCAGAAGTTGGCTCTGCACTTTGATCATGCACTTTTCTAACCCAAGTGTGTGTATTCCAAGAAGTAGGTAGAGGAACTGCTCCCCTACAGTCATCAGAAGCATTATTAAAGGGGGAGGGTGGTCAGCCTGTATGAAAAATAAAGTTAGTTTTCATTTCCTGTCAGTTCAAACCTCATCTTAGAAGCTTCATTAGCTGATATTTTCTGGCCTGCGTGCAGTGGAACTCCTTTTATTACTCGCTCACAGAAGGTCCCCCTTAGCAGCCTGCAGTTGTCTGTGCTCCTGCAATCCACGCTGCCCTGCCCACCATTTGCAGGCTGTAGCAGCCAGTGAATCAGTCTGTAACCACAAATTGTTGTGTTGGCCTTCCCATGTAAGTCTACAGACAAACATACTCCTGATTATAGCATACACTGGCAAGCTGTTAAAAAAACCAAACACAAAACAAAAAACCACCAAATAAACCACCCCAAAAGATAAATGCACAGGATTCATAGAAGCTGATGTACATTTTTTCCCCCAGTCCAATCTTTCCATTACCCCTTGAAGGGTTTTGGCCATGCAGAAACACCCTCATGGCTCATTTTCACTGATGCTTTGAACACATGATGCAAGTGCTTCTATTTATTCTGCAGATGATTCCTGAAATCAGTGTGCAATGTGCATGTGGACGTACAGTGTCAACTAACCTGATCACAATACTTGACAAACTGTGATCAGAACTCAGATGCAGGCTCAGTGAGGACTCCCTTACCCTCAGCCTGGAGACAGTGCTGCACCTACATAACTCCCACTGCAGGGCTCTCAGGCCCCCAGTGCAGAAACTGCTCAGCAGTGACAAATGGATGACAAACCATGACTGAGAGTTCTGCAAAAAGGTTCCTCATCTCTCAGCCACAGCCCCTGGCAATACACACACTTCTGAGCATCACCTTTCTAAAGGACCCATCAGATGCACTCATCCCTCTAAGCAGTTAGGCAAGAGTGACACCCTGCATCAGAGGCAGCTGTGGAAGGGCATCAAGCCAGAAGAGAAGGGACAGGTACAAGGGAGGGAGCACAGAGTTTATGATGCTAAGAGTTAACCAGTACAGTACATGCCAGGAGCAGCAACTTCTTCCCATGTGTGAACTCTGACCAGGAGCAATGCTGGGATGAGTATGCAGCCAAAGTCATGGCTAAGGGAGATGGAAGAGAGGTAATCACCCCATCCTCCCCCCATGCCCATCTCTTTAGGATTTATCTCAGCACCACATTGTTGATTCCTTCCCCAGTTTCCAGGAACTGACTTTCCTATACACACTAGAGAAAGAAAGTTAATTTTTAGAGTATCTTTACTTCCAGCTGGTGTTTGCAAAGCTCTCTGAGAAGAAAACTGCCAGATTCCACAAGTGATCAGTGTTATCACACTTGATCCATATGTGCCTTGAGCTCACTGCCCCCCATGGGAGACACACAGCCATCACTGCCTTTTCCTGGAAGAGATTATGTAGCGTATCAGAAAACAAAATTACTAACTTTATTCCTAAAATCTCTCAACAGTCCTCAGTCTCAGTTCCTCATTTACAGCTGGATGAATCTGAAAGACAAAGTCACCTTTGCAAGATCCAAGAATATGAGACTGGGAACACAACAGCAAAGCCTCAAGCTCTGTTTCCCCAGTCTTCTACACAACTGTCTTCTCCCTCTCTGAGCACAGTGGACACAGGTCACCACCTTCTGCATACAGACTAATATATGTAAGTGATTTCTTTCTCATGCATTTATATATGTAAATTAAGACATATTCTACAGTAGGTTATGAAAATGCGTATTACATTCAAATGTTATATCTATTGGAACTGTTAGAATTCAGGGTTGTTGTTTGAACAACATTTAGAGAAGGTTGTGTTTCCTGCTGAAGTCACAAAGAAAATCAAGCCTCAAAATTGCTAGCAGTTACTGACTGCACTTCTTAAACCAGGACTGCCAAAAAGCCTGCAGCAGCTTGCAGCAGCTGAGTCTTCCACCAGGCCAGAGAGGGTATCTGTCATGCCTTTTCATTTAGCAGGCTGAATTATATAGCTGGCTCAAACAAAAGAAAGAAACTGGAAGCTGTAGATGTAAAAAAATAGGAGTTAAAATAATTTCTTAACAGTAGTGATATGCAAGAGTTCAAGATCTATGATTTGCAGAACTCTTATCTAAGATACTGTGACCAAAAAACCAAATTTGACTTAATAACTACAATTAACTGTTCCTTTTAAAAATTACCTAATTTTAATGCAAAACAAGTTGATTTTTTTTCTCTTCTCCCTTCTTATTTTTCAGCTCCTGCTTTAAGGAAGTATTCAGTTGTTTGACAGAAATGTTTCAGAATCTCCTTTTTGGGCATTTTTACTGAACGTTTATTTTAATGTGAATATAGCCTGATACAAGTTGCATGCAAAAATCCAATCTAGTAAACAGTGAACAGAAAGCACAACAATGATTTAAAAAAATAGAAAAATTAGAGGCCCAAAGAAATCTACGCTGGAGAAGATGACTGGTAGAACATCTGTAGAAATATAATGTAGTACAAGTTTAAAAAAAGATATATGAAATTATTTCAAGTACTGAAAGCATTCTCTTATTCAAGGACTATAACTAAAAACAGTAAATGCAAAACAAGATTTAGAAGCTGATGATTTCTGTAAAGTTCTCCTGATTGCTGATTTTAGGCACAATTGAAATCAGCAATTTAAATCCCCTGAAGAACCTCCACAGGAAGAGCAATGCTGATTTATTTCTCATGAGATGCAACACTCAAGATCATGAAGAACGTTCGTTTTCTGATGCAAAGCAGATACACTGGGACAAAGACAAGTGCACATTACTATTGCATATTTTAAAAGGGCAAGAGACTAAAATATATGCACTTATGTGCACATGTGAATACGTGTCCTCATTTTTTTATCACACTCGATCAGGACACAGACTTGCAGAGCAGCAGACTAGGAAGAGGAAGCTTTTGCAAAGAGGTAATGAGCAGCAATTCTTGAGTGCTCAGGGCAGCCCCTCCAGGTGCAGGAGCAGCAGGAGTGGCTCAGCAGCGCGAGGCCAGAGCTGCAGGGCCAGGGACACGAACGCGCAGTGATGTCTGACTGCTCGGGGTTAGTGTGGATACTGCCAGGATTATGATAAGTCTTGCTAAATCCATGCTGGGCACATGGTGACTCTGCACTGTCCTCTGCCAGTGCTCCCAGGCCCAGGATGAGGGTGACAAAACATCCCTCAGGGTTGTCAAGCCAGAGGCTGCACTGAGCAGGACACAAGGAGCCTGGCTGCTCTCATCTGGATGCAAACTGGCTCTCACAACTCAGGGAACTCTTCTAAGGGTGTCCTGTAACAACTCCGTCACCCAGCTTGTTCTTACGGATTATAGCACTGCATGAGACCTCCTCTTCCCTGTCATGCATAGCAACAAGAACAGGGGAAGCTGTGTTTCAAAAAGAAAAGTACATTTTTGTTCTATAGCAGAAACAGAGTTGAAAGACTTCAGGGGACCTCCAGAAAATGTCAAAGTCATAGAAGTGATCCTCCAGTGAGGAAAAAAAGGAGGAAAGTGTCCATGGGGACACCACCAGCCATTTCTCAAGGCACTCAATGTAAGAAGACAATGGAGGTTAACTCGGATATAGGTAGCAATGAGGTAACTAAAGCTTAGCTCTTCTCACCCTGCTCCCTACTCCACATAAAAGAAGCACACACGTGTGCAAACTTCAAGACTGCAAACACAACATCATGCTCCAGTGTAAAACTCCCATGGCTCACAGAGTACTGCTGGCTTTACTATGGCCATGCTATGTACAATCAATAACAGGTACTGAGAGTGTTTGTGCACTATTTCAATAAGCAAAGCCACTTCCTCTATTTCTGTATAGAGTAAGATATTTACAGGAACAGCCTTTTGAAATGCTCCAGTAAAATTAGCTTGCTCAGATTTTTTTTTTTTAAACTAGAACAGAGAACAGAAGGGTATCATCATCATTGGGTTTTGTGCATAAATCAGTTGTCTATTTACCACTGGTATGTTGCAATAATGAATTGCCACTATCTCTTGAGTTATTTGCTAGGTTATTAGATTACCTACGTTCAGAGAATAAAAATAAAAAAAAATCTTCATTATTTCCTGGGAAACGACCTTCAGAAGCATGTATTCCACCCCCTTCCCCAAAGCAATGCCCAAAATATTCCCATAGGAGGTTTGTCTGTTTAATAAAAACCTCCAGTGATGATACTCCACAGCTTTCTCAAAGGCAAATAACTGCAGCACCAAAATACCCTTATAATTTCAAAGCCTTCTTAAATGTTTACCTAAGTCTTGCCACCTTCATATTGAGCTCATTTCTTTTAGTCCTAACCCCAAGCAGTCAGGCAATAGTTTGTTCCCCTCCTCCCCGTAGGAACCTTCCACATACTTGAACACTACTATCATGTCTGTTACTGGCCTTGTCCCCTGTAGACTAAACAATCCCCATTCTTTCATCTTCTTTCCCAGGTCATGTTTTCCAAATCTTTCATCATTTTTCCTGCCTTCTCCCTGGACACCATCCAGCTGGCTCTTGACTGTGCTGTGCCCCAAACTGGATATTAAGCCATTTCAAACACTGAGTGGAGTGGGCGGGTTATATCGTGCCTTTTCTTTACACACCCTGAAACGGTGCTTTTTTGAGGAACATGGATGGGGAACCCTCATTCCTTGTATGACTGTATGACACCTACGGTCTCAGGTCTGTGATCCCTTTCCCTCTCAGATGAGCTGTCCTGCACACATGGCCTGGGAGGATTTGAGCTGGGACACTTCCCTACAAGCATGGTCACCAACTCCAGGGTCAGAACCGAAGCGGGCAGGGGATCAAAACAAAAGCTGCCCACTCAGCAGAGCACAGGCAGCCCAGGTTCCAGGGGAGAGGAGAGAAGGACATGTCACAGTTTTCTCTGGTGGTCTGGGAACCAGCTGTGATTTTTTTACCACCCTATTCAAGCATACCAGGACAAGCTGCAACTCCAACACAGCCCAGTACCAGCTCACAGACCCTTTTCTGCAAACCCTTTACTGAGTCAGCTCCATTCTGTCTCATACAACTGGATTATTTCTATCTCTCTACAGCACTTCTATGTTTCTATCCTGGCTGTTTTCCAAGTTTTTTTCCCAAACTATTCCCCCAGTTAGTCAGGGCAGCTCAAAACTTTCATCCTGCCCTTCAAGGAACCTGCAGCCCCCTTCACACTTCTTATCCTATGTAAATTTAACAACTGTTCTCTCTCCTCCATCAATCATTTCAATAATGAAGACAGTGAGTATTACCAAAGCCAGGACACACCCCTGGGGAATCTCACTCACTCCAGTCTTGAAGTTTACAGCAAACCATGAATAACTACTTTGACTAGTGCCTGGTGAAATGCTGTGCAACCACATTACAGACCAGCTAACTGCACACCCAGCCTGCCTCAAAGAAAGCTGTGTTAGAAAGCAGCCAGAGCCCCCATCAAAGAGGGAATAATTTCTGTCAGACAGAGGGGTCCAATTACACAGTCATAGGCACTGTTGGAAAGTCTTTGCTAAGCACTGCCATAAAAATGTAATGCATGCTGATAAGAGGAAAAGGAGGGTTGATAACCAACCTTTAGGATGACAGGAAGAACTTTGGCATAACTGAGACAGCAGGAGTCTTACTTAGCTTCTAGCAAAAGAGAGACTTGGAAGAAGCAAACTGAAACACAATATAAAAATTACAGGAATTTTTTGCCTTCCATCAACTGCTGCCGACTTAACTGTTAAAGAAGATACTATCACACAGGTGTGGTTTAGTTTGGCTTTTTTAGTAGAACCAAAACATTTTCTTAGCTCTTCCAGATGTTTTTTCAAATTGCATTTTCTACTGCTCCCTAACAGCCTATTCTGCTCAGAGATCACAAACAAACCAGACAGATAGCGAAGACCATGGTTCCCAAAACCCTGATAAATGCTTTAATCAACCCCTGAAAACATCCCCAGTCCCGTGCCACCACTAGGAGAAGCAAGTGGCAGTGGCTGGTGCCTGAAACAGGGAGAAAGGGTAAGTTCCATGGAAAGTGAAAGGTGAGGCAGCTTTCCAACACTGGCTCCCTCTGCTTGCCAAAATAGCAGTGCCCAGCCCACGCCTGACTCCTACTTGTGTGGAAGATGCGCTCGCTTCCCAGGAGAGTTTACTCTCGCAATGCAGATGTGCTGCACTGAGGCAATCGCGCTCTGTTGTGTAACGGAACCCAGAATTAAACAGCGTGCGCTGCTTGGTGCGTTTTTAAAACGTACACCACAAGTTACTGTGGAGTTCAGCGATGGTGCCAAGAATGTTAACACTGTGATTTCAGCAGGGAAGAATACATCATATCCTCCCTACTCCCACAGCTTACTCGAGTCGCAGTGTTGCAAAATCCTTCTGTACTGGTCAGTAAAATACAAAGCCACACATCTGTGCGACTTTCATTTTGATCTTTGGTGACTGTGGGTATCGTCACCTTGGGACCTAACACAGCTGCACCAGTGGCAGGCGCAGGGTGGCTCTGGGAAGAACCTGGCAGGTGACTGCACTGAGGTGCTCCAGCTGAACCCTTCAACCCATGTCCTACAAAAGAGGGGTTGAAAAAATAAATATATAAAAATCACAAGGAGAACCCAGAACCAATCATTTCCAGTCCCCCCTGTGGACAAGGAGGAACAACAGTGCAGATGCTGCCACACTTTGAATAAGAATATACATACATTTAGATTCTTCTGTTTCCAGGAGTTGTACAATGCCATTCATCTTCAGAAGAATACAGGTCTTTTCTAAAATATATTATGCATAACCTAGTTTTCCACAGCAGAAAACTCACGAAGGGAATACTGTTTGCTCATACCAGAAATGTATCCCAAAATTACAGTAATTTATAGCCTCATTATCATTGACAAAAGAAATAATACCATTCTGACAAATATCAGTACACTGAAAAAGTAACGAATAAATGTCTATAAACAGGTATCAAATAAAGCAACTGTCAATCACTGCAACAAAACTTTAATTAAATCATATGTTAAGCAAAAAAAGTAAAAACAAGACATATAATCTGAAATCAAAATAAAAATCCATCTATCATGCCAAAGCACAACTCAGAGCACTAAAATACCATACCCTGTTAAGCAATCGGTCATCTAATTGTTAACTGTAAAGTTCCAAGTTTACAAAATAAAGACAAACATACAGATTCAGCCAAGTACTTTGCCATGTGCCAAAGTACATCTGTATTTTAGAAACATATTTTATGTGACTGAGTTTAAAACTCTGGAACTGTTCATGTACACCTCAACCGGGATTTTTTTTTTTAAGAGATGGAAAGTGATCTGCACTGTTCACATTTTAGTATTACAAATCAAATCAGCATTCAGGCTAAGCTGAATACATATTTCTGGAGACACATCAGAAAGAACCCTGAGGATTAGTCCTAACACAAAAGGATGAGGGAGTTGCTTGCTGTCATCCTGCCAATTTTCCAGAACAGAAGAGTTAGCAAATGAGGCATAAAAGGATATGAGCAAAGAAACCATACCTGCAAAAAATGCAGAAGTATCAGGTGTGCAAGAAAATGATAGTAAGTACTATCAGGCCAAATCACAAGAACTGCTGACCAGCTGAAAGTCCTTCTGGCCTCAGCTGGAAGTACTTAGCACCCTTAAGGCTAGTTAAACTTAGAAGCCATCCTAAATTAATGCTACAAATTAAATTTGAATATTCAACACTTAAAATTTTTACAGCTCTGACCTTCTACTGCAATCAACGTAAGGAAGCAGCACTAACATTACATTAAAGAAAATCTTCCCGAGTGCCTCTATATCTGTTATTGTAAAGAAATTGATACAGTCCTCTCTCTTTTATTCCTTACAGTGATAGTGACAGCAATATCAAATATACCTATCCTACTGCTGTAGGGGAAAACCCCAAAAGTTCCCTTCTTGGTCTCTGAAAAATCTCTCATTAATGTAGCTGGTGGCTTTCTGAGTGCAAAGACAAAGGAGGGGCATTGTTGAAGTGTGTGGGTGCACACACACACACAGGCAGGGCAAGTGCAGATCTCTGAATGTGAGTGCAGCAGGCAGCCCCGGCCAGGGCAGAAGAACAGCCATGGTGTGGCAGTGTTGGAGGCAGCTGCGCCCTTCCACAGCTGCCAAAGCTGCCTAACAGGTTTCATAGGGCAAAGACTACTTCTGGGGGAGGGGGAAAGCCAAGGTGGGGATGAGGAGCATCACACCTGTCTGGGGATCCCTTGTAAGTCACTGTAATTATTCTGATACGCAAGATTAAAAAAAAAAAAAAAAAAGAAAAATAAATAAATAAATAAACAAACTGAAGGAAAAAAGGCTTAACTTACTGAGTAAGACACCACTTTAAGAGGTTTCCCCACTTTCCCCGCTGTAAAGCACTTCAGAAAAATTCAGCCACTGAGCTACTGCTTTTCTTGACCTTTTCACTGAAAGAGAGCAGAGTAAAAACAGGAAAGATCTAAAATGATATGCATTAAAGATGCTTCATGTTGCAAATTCACTCTGTGTCAGATTTGCCAATACACTGCTTGCTAAAGACTGTCTATTAAGAGCAGCAGCACTCAAAGCAGGCGTGTTGCCTCTCAGCTGTTGCAGCAACACCGTACACACCATATGATGCAGCTACGTAGCATTTGCATCTGGTGCTGGTTTTCCACACCCAAAAGCTCACTTCATGTCTTTTGATTAATTTGTAATGCCCTAAGCCCCAGGCAGATTTGCTCTGCTGATTTCCCTTTTCTTAACAATAACACAAATAAACATGGAAATAAATCTATTGTGTGAGGAACCCTTCTACTAATTCTGTTCTTTGATGGTTTGGTTGATTTACTGTGGCGAGGAATCAAGAGTGAAGTGGATCATAGCTTAATACTGAGTGTGGTTAATCTTCCCTTTGCATAATGCTGGTACACTATGGCCCAAATACCAGAGATTTATTTGATGTGTACATGCTTTCAAGCATTAGTAAACAAGTTGCAGCCCATTAGGAAAGAAGAGCAGATCCCAACAGTTGTGAAGATGTTTATGTACTAAATTGGCACTGGCAGTGCAATATACTTACATCTGCATCTGCACTAGCCTTAAAATTTTTGACACTACTTCATCATGAAATATCATTTTTTAAACTGTAACTAAAAATATGGCTGAGATCACTTCCCATGTCCTGATGCACTGTTGCCTGAATCACAACAAAACTGAGTGAGAGGCACAGTCTTGTTTTTCTCTTTTTCATCTTTGAATTGATTTTATTCCTTGTAACATAACCAAAATGAGGAAGAAAATATACTAGAGCCTCAAAAATCTACAGACACACTAATTCCCATGAAAAAACAAAAAGCTTCTCTCACTTCTCATTTCTTATTCTTCCATTACTTTGAAGAACATGTTCTAGAACATACAGAAGTACTCTATGAAACACCACTAAATTTTTCACTTTACTAGACCTATCAAATAAATTACAATCCTACATTCAATAACTCAAACATTTTTCTTGTTGCTCATGTACAAATTAAATTTGTTTCTTTAGAAGCTGGTCTTAACAGCATAGTATTAACTTAAAAATTAATTTTAATAATGAAGTTTCAAGCAATGGTACAATGGAAGCACTTGAAGTGCACAAAAGTTACTTGCATGTGGTAGTGCTTCCTGGATAAAAGACCCAGTGTGAGTCTAGATTATTTCAACACACACAGGCAAAACCCCACCCAAGCTGTAATGTTAGGTATCAATAAGTCATTCTCCCAAGATGGTGCATCTTTCCTACCTAGGAGAAGAATCACAATCCCATTCTCAGGCACCAGCTTTAGAGCATGGTACCTAATTCCTTGCACTCTCACATACATATGTGATTTTCAGCAAATCTCCCAGTGTTTGTAATACATTCACTGACCCTCCACATAGGCTACAACTGTACACCAGCCACCACTGGCCTAGATTTTATCCTGTTCTGGGCTGAACACTGACTTGGGATGACTCAGAAACAGTTGCCTCTGCTTTTTCCCCACTTAATAAGTAAAGAAGCCACAACAGAGACACAGAGAAATTCAGAGCTGGAGGCAGGAAGGACTTTTCAGACAGCAATTCCAAAATCTCATCTGCAGAGGTGTAGAAAACATACACTCCTGGAGCAAGCTCTTCAGATAAAGCCTCAAATCTTGGTGGCAACTACCAAATGGACACAGAAGTGTATGCCTATAAAGGAGGCGCTGTGAGAACAAACACATCAGTGACTGAGAGACGCCAGGATACCACAAAAAGTAACACAGTAAGAAGAGAGGATGCCAGTGTCTCAGATAAGCAGTTATGGCCATGTTTACTTAAACTGTTCTGCTGAGCTGTTCCCGTTTCAGGCAGAAAACTTTGATTTAAGGAAGAGACTTGCAGTTCTGTCTTCATATTTTTTTGCCTTCAAAGCATGAAAGAACTTCCTTTTTCAAAACCAATTTAACAAAGTTTACATCCAAACCCTCTCAGTCCCAAAAATGTCAGATCTGAACTCTATTAAAAGCAGCAGTTAGTGCAGCCAAATGTTCCACGGTATATTTAATAGACTATAATATTTCTAATGCCTTACTGCCTGAAGTCTATGATCTGGAAAACCAGCCAAGCACACCCACCCAAGAGCAATGACTGCTAGAGGGAAAACTCTTATCTCCCCGTGGTACTCTATCACCACTGGCATGAGCAGCCCAGGGACTCTTCAGCTGCAGGCAGTGAGCATACAGACCACCTCTCTGGCAAGAGGAAGCCTGAAGGAAGCAGACAAATTAGAAATGAAAAGTTGTGCCAAGCATGTAAGTGTAGAGCTACTGTTTCAAACTTCAGGTCCTGCAGTTTTATGGATATGTTTTACTACTTGGTTTTATTGGACCCTTCTTCTACTAGGCTACTGCTTCCCTTATATCACTTACAGTTCCTCCCATCCGTTTCTGCCTCACATCCTTCAGGCTGGAAGATTGCCCAGATCAGCTTCCCTAGTTCAACCACTAACTCCCTTGAGGGACCAGTGAGGCATCTTTCACCTCCCCAGTGAGGACCAGAGTAGGCATCTGCCCTGAGCTCAGGTATGAGCACCCTGCACACCCAGCAGTACTTTTCCCTGGCCTAAAGGATGCTTGGGAAAAGCATTTTGATGCAGATTTCACAGTTGCCAGTTGTGACACTGGAAGACAGAGTTCATGCAGTCTCCTGACAAAACATCACACTGCCTGTTCTTCCACGTAAGGCATATATGTGTAGGAAAGTAAAATATCTTTTCTAATAAGTTATGCCAAGAGAAACAGCTTCCTGGTACCTATTGCAGCTGACTGGGAGCTAAAATGATACTAATTATACTGTTCAGTTGAACTCCAGCAAGGTGCCATGAGTCCTAGCAAGAAAAGAGCTCTGCCTGAGCAAACCCCTTGTCAGGCCTCCCCCTGCAACCACATGTGGGCAAAGCCCATGCCCAGCCTGGCATGGCCTGCTGCTCCTCCTTTGTCACCCTGCACCATGGCACCAACAGCACAGGACAGGAGCAAGGTTGTCCCCATCTGAGCAAGAATTTACTCCCAAATCAGGTTTCCTAAGCATCAAACCTGCTGCTGAGGAGCATTTTCCACTCTCTTGCCAGCCTGACTGCTCAAGATGAAGCAAGCAAAGGTATGGATGACTCTGCAGCTCATTCCATGTTATCACACCAGTGGGTTGACGTGGATTTGCAATGAGGCAAGAGAGGCAGCCCACTCAAATAGGCTGAACTTTCAGGAATGGTTTCTCTTGTTTCAGGCCCATCTACCAAGGGTGCAGTTGAAGTTTTCAAGAGCAGTCAGAAATAGTTCAAGAAAAGGGGGGGGGGAAAGGATTATTTGCCTATATCTAAATAATGAAATGAGGCATTTTTCAGTTTCATGCTTCAGTATCTCAAAAACAGGAAGGGGAATGTTATCATTTACTACAAGGTATAAGAAATGAATGGATTCCAACAAATACCAACAGTAACACTTTATTCCCTTTCATAACAGAAACAAGCAGAAAACACTTTACTCCAAAGGATGAGTTTTCCAGAAAGCTTTCAAGTTCTCTGAAAACAGCCATACCTGTAACACTGCTCACAGAATGTTTGGCAACTTTATCAAAGATGCTCTCTGTTAAACATTATTTTTATATAGATTCACTTAGCTATCCTACTGTGTTTTCAAAGTCAGCTCATTTAACTACTTTATTGGATCAGTAAAGAATTGTGGATATCAACAACTGCACATATAGTCAAAGAAAAACAGAGGTGCTAACTGACTCAAAATGGGCAAGGAAAAAACAGGGAAAATGACCTAAAAATGAAAAAGTATAATTAATATCCTAAAAAACAGTTGGCATACCAAAAGGTAACTTTTATGATCTCTCTTCACCTGCAGAAAGGCCAAGCAAGCTTTCCATCTTTTTCCACTTGCAAGACCCTTAAGGTTTTCCTGATAGAAGTGAAGCCCACCATAGAACACCTGCACCAGCTGACAGCCAGCTTTGCTTTCCCGAGTCTCTGCCCTTCAGAGGCAGGTTCTGAGCCAACAGGTTCACAGACCACAGTCACTGGTCACTACTGCCCCCACAGAGCACAAGCTAAAATCCACCAGTACACTGCAAACCACCATTCTGCTGCTCACATCCTCCAGCGAGGGCTGCAACAGGCTGGAAGGAACATTCCTGCCTTTTTGCACCCATGCTGCAACACTCCTGTATCCAGTTATCCCTAAGGGGCAACATTCATAAAGCACAGAAAAATTTGAGTTGTATTTAAACAAACACCAGGCTTAGCAATTAATTGTCCCATTTTCCAGGTCTCCTGAAACTCTGCAGAAGGTGAGCAGGCTCACAAGCAGCCCCCACATCCCTCATTCTGCTTTCAGCCCCACACCCCAGCTGCATCAGTGGCATGGAGCACCCACAAGCGTGCTCTCAGGATAAACCTGACCCTGCAGCAGCACAGAGCAGCAGAAAAAAACCAATGAGGGGCAACTGCCGCAGGGGCAGATGGAAAAAATTAAAATCTGGTCACCTGCACCCAGGCAACTGCCCATCTCTGAAGAGCACACAGGACCTAGCTTTCACAGTTTGAGGTTAAAGAGCCCCAGCACTCACATAATCCACCCCCAGAGTCTCCAAAGTGTCCCTCCAGGCAAGACATCTGTCAGGTTTGAATCCCCTGCTCCCAAGGGTTCACATGTAACTACACAGCTCTGACCAGAGGCATGAGCAATTTCTCTCTCCTTAGCCAAGTGATGCCAGGTGAAATTATCTCTGGATGGAACTGCATGAGGCTCTCTGGTCCTGCCTGCATCTCTTCCTAGCTGTTCCTCAATTTTTTCCAAACTGCACTCAAGGGGGCACAGCATTCAGGTAATGGGCTTTGGTACTTCACACATATTAATCAACAGGACAGCAAGAATGTTAAGAAAAAAATCCGGGTCACAGTACTGATTAAAAAATTTTAAAATCACTAGCTATGAAATTCATGCTCCAAATGGCTAAAGATTAATCTTTGAAAGCAAATATTTAATAATTATTTAGAAGAGGAAGTTTGTGGACAATTACACCTCAGGGTATTTCCAGAAATGACAAGTATTTTAAAATGCAAATTCACAAATTCTGCAGCATACTGAATTTGAATAAGGACTGAACATCCTGGCCATATACCATATTGCTAGCAAATACCACAGTGCAAATTTTTTTTTTTTTAAGACAACCTTTTTCCCCATTTACAAATTAGAATGCAGTTTAAACAATACCATAAAAAGCATGTCATATATGGCATGCTTTGGAGCAGTTACCATATGTTCTGTCAATAATCTATGGATTAATAGGGCCCTGATGCACAGTAACGTGTTGGCCACTCACAGCTCCATGGAAGATTATTCCATTCACCATGACAATTAGCTGACATTTAGGCTTATGTCACAATTTTTCAGTCACATTTTTATGTTGATCAGCTCAAACATACTACTGTTGGGGTTTAGGGTTTTTTTATTGTTCTTATTTCTTTAAAGGTATGATCCTAATTTCATTAATTTGCACTAACATCAAGGAAGCAGGTTCAGGCACTAAATCATAAGATAAACGTTATCTTAACAATTTACTTCTGTGTTCCTTTGAACAACTATACTATATATTTTTTTAATTGATTTAACTTACTATTCTAACCACTGGCAGTAGAAGTAGCCAATATTCTGGGAAACAGCTGAAGAAATAGATAAAATATAGGGTGTAAAAAAAGTAATTTGTTTCATTATGATTACTCTCATTTTGGGCTGTGTTTCTGGGCAGCTCAACATCAAGACACTTCTAAATTTTGGCATGGGGAACAGCCAGTAAAATAGATCTATATAATCATCTGCAGCAGAAGTTCATCTTGTAACAGGCCGAAGTCTCACAAGTACTTTATTTTCTTGGTTTTTATTTAGAACAGAGAATAGAACCTGAATAGTCAGGTGAATAGCTGGCAACAGAAAAAAATATCATTTACTAGCTGTAGCCTAACCTAAGGTGCAGGAGGTACACCTTCCACCCTGCAGCTCTAGAGGTTCCCATACAATCACCAGCATTTGTGCCTGGGCAAAATGACTTCAAAATAAGAACGCACTGGAATGTTTCCAAGACAACATTTTCCACTCTCTCTGTACATGCTGTGAATCACCTTACAAACAGCACAGCCCTAGAGAGTAAGATCTCCAGTGCATTACTATCTTAGTCCAGGTCTCCTTCGTGAAAATGAGATTGTGCCTAATGAATTTAACAACTCACTAGGGCAGGCTAAAATGCCATTGGCATCACCCAGGGGTCAGGAGTCTGCCTGGTTTGTACCTGACAGCAGGGGATTTTCATTTCCTGATAGAAGTGCTGTTGTTGCACCCTTTCTACGGGAATGCCAAGGACTGCCAGGGATCTGTAATTCCCCAACATCCCCCTGCAAAAGGTACCTCAGAGGGGGTGTTCCTATGTAGGTTACACCCACTGAGACACAAAGGCTTTGCCGTCATTCCAGCGAACTGCCCAACATTTCCTCCTGCCTACAGTGGCACCACACACAGCTAAAGGGAGCTGCTTACACTTGGCAAAGCAGAATGGTGCCACTTTGGTGTAAATATGTTGCGGCACCTACAAGTATATAATTATTTCAGAAGGTAAAGTGCACTTTGGTTTTGGTTGGTTGGTTTTTAAATACATACCTGCCTTTTTAATTTGTCTGGTAAGCAGTTTGTGAAGAAAGAAGCATTATACGGTGCAAAAGTATGCTAAAATTCCATTTGCATTCTAAAGATAAAAATTTCCATTAATCATGTCTGAAAATAAGAGAGTCTGAAAGCACAAGATATATTTTTGAATGGAAAAAGCGGTCACAGCTACCAAAACACTTTCAGAAAGGAGGCTGACAAACTTTTCCTTCCTGTCCCAAAAAAAGCCCTGGTTTAACTAGTTTAGTTCGCATTATTGCTAAATAGCTAAAATCAAACTGGTGCAACCTATACTACCAGCACAAAGCCAAAAATGTACTCTACATACTCCACTGACACAGAATTTTGGAAAGCTATGTACCTATCAGTACTACCAGCAGCTATGTGACTCACCAAATCATCTACAAAGCAACAATTGCCAAAAGCCACTAAGAGATTTATCAACAATGGGGCACATCCACACCAGCACTGCACTGCAGAGAGTGACAGAACAGAGAACTCCTGTTCCTTCAGGGGGCTCAGCTTGAGCTGGCCTCTTCTGCTTGCTAAGTATCACCAGTTTTTCACCAGTCTACATCTTTATTTTGTATCCTCTTTGAGGGATGTTTGTTCCACTGGGAAGGAAAAGAGGACACAGTCCTCGGGCCCCATCATGTAGGTAGGCTGAAACTTATTGTGTACTTGTATATGAAGGGCTGTATTCTCCTGGTCTCACCACACACAACTACAAAAACTGAGCAAGCCATAACAAATTTATAGTAAGGGATTGTGCACACACTCATGTGCACACAGATGTGGGAGAGCAAGCTTGCCTGTTTCAAAAAAGGGACTGTCAGCACTGCTTTATGTGTAAAAAAGAAAGGTCTCTCCTCAGGAAAGTAACCTGTCACCAAATCTCAACCTTACAGAGGATAACTCACAGTGCATCTCAAGCAAGTTTGAGACTGGCCACCAAAGATTATACATGCCCACATATCTTTCCTTGAGCCCACATCCACTCACATATTTGTGTAAGTGAATCCAAAACACTTCACAGCCCTGTCCTCTTACCCTTTTTTGAAACAGTCTTCATCAAACTGCAAGCGGGGGAGGAAGGGGGAAGACAGAAATGGCAAAGACATTTCTTTGCTTCCAACTTTACCTGCAGAGATATTACCAGAACAGGTTATCAAATGTCCAGTCCTGAAAGATAATTTTGTCTCAGTTTTCACAAGGCCTTTTTTTCAATGTATATGAAGGGTTTTATAACTTTTCTGTCTTTATCTGATCAAAATGCTATCCTTCCTCCTGCAGCCCTGGCATTCTTTGTGGTGAACTGTTTCAGTATCAATATTAATATCCAAATGTCAAGTTTGTGACACTACATTTCCTGTACCATTTAAAGCATTCAGAACAGTTATTATCTATGAAATATGAAACAGTAAATTTTTGCTATCTGCTTAAAATTTCAGCAGCCCTATCTGGGACAGAACAGCACTTACACTAGTCATATGGCATTTTACATAGAAATGCATCGTTAAGCTTTTCTAGCAGAACTTCTGCATTTTCCCAAGTTGTCCTTTGTTGTTTCTAGCAAAGCTACAGATTCAGTCTTTTTCTTGAGTACAACCAAGCCCTGAATATCAATCAAACTTATAGATTTTAGTATTTCAGACTTTTGTTCCACATATATTCCCTAACTGATAGTGACTTTTACAACCCTTGAGTTTTTTGGGGGTTTGGGGGTTGGGGATGGGTAATATTTATAGAATAGTAATTCTGGCTTTCATCATTTCTACTGCTCTTTAAAAAAAATTTGCCTTTTTTTCCCCCCCGTTTCAGTACTTAGTCGAATCTTTATCTTTTGTAATTACCTAGACTGTGGTCACGCATCTTTGGCTATAAGGGTATTTTTATTGTAACACGTAGGTGTCTTTAAAAGCAACGTATTTTAGAGCTGCATAGCTGAGAATGCATTGAACTGTCACTCCTTTCTACCAGGTTGCCAGAGTTCTGGAGAAACTTTCATATAATAGAACCAACTTAAAATAATGAATGCATAATAATTCACATACAGAAAGGTGCATGCTAATTAGATACATTTTTCTCCTTGTCAAAGAACAGCTTCACAAGGAAAGCACAAAAACCACATCAAGCCTTCCATTACCAGGGAACACTTTAGGCTATAGTGAAAATGAAATATCTCAAATAGCTTATTTTCAGTGTATGGCTTGATGATGCCATAAAGTACTTTGGTACCATTGCACAGGTCAGTTATTTCCTCCATTCTCCCCTCCAGAAGGGGAAGGCGGCTACAGAACGTGCACGCTTCCTTCAGTTGTAATTCACTCCAAATTTGAGCCAAAGGGGTCTGATCTTAACACTCCAAAAGTCAACAGGAGGAACGTCAGTGGGAATGGGGCCTGAAACAACATTTCTACAGTAGTCAGCAACTCTGAGTTATGTAAATACTTCCTAATATATCAATACTGACTGGTCATCAACATGTCCATTATAATCTTTGTACTTGGGGATGTCTGTATGTTGGATGCTATCCATTGTTCTCTCCAGCCAGCCGAAAGGAATTGTTTTTGAGTGATACAAGGCCCTCCCTCTCCTCTGGAGACCGGCAGACAAGTAACAGAACCATCATTTCTCACACAATCAACAGGATCCTACCATCTTAGGCTGAATTCCAGTTTACCTGTTTCGATACAATGTACTTTTGCAGGGTTATAAGAGGAAGCTTTGGTTTTGTTTCAAGAAATCAAGGGCTACCAGATCTTTCACGCAGTATGTCATCACATCAAATAGTCAGGGCTAGAAATGCAACAATTGGGTTTGAACAACAGCTTCTGAATACTGTGCCCTGAAATTCTTCTTCACTTTGTTTACAGTGCATTGAGAATTATAAATCTAGTAATAAACAGCAAAGTCTAGTCTACCAAAAGAAGGAGCCTGTCACAAATGCTTTTGAAAAAATACCAGGGGTAATACTAGCATCACAAGCAGTATTCTTCCCATTCCTACCAAAAAAAAAAAATCCTTGAATTTGACCTCCTTGCACTCAGAAGAAGTTTGCTGTTTGTCTACAGAGCCTCAGCACTATTATAACTGAACTCATTATTTTAACGTGCTTGAAGCACCTTGAGCATGACAGAAGACACAGAAAAACAAATTCTGTTGGACAGTATGAAATTTGTACAGATGTTAATTAACTCACATTCACAACATAAGCTGAAGCTGTTCCAAAAAGCATTATGGTGTATTTTGAGAACAAATACTAGGAGCAAAACACAAAAGTTGGCTTAGTTTAACCAACCTACCAATACAACTTCATGAATCTTTCTAAAACGAACCTGAGTTATTTCTCTCCTTCCTGCTCCTGGAATGATGTCAATACTAGGCCTACTGAACTGCACTGATCAAGAATAAACTCTAGAAGTAATTCTTATTTCTGCAGAAATCAATTATTGAGGGAACAGATTTTTAAGAGCAATGTGGGTAAAATATGAGTACAACTGCTTCTTGCATTAATTGAGAGATTTAGCTGAAGGAATGGGCATACATGTTACCCTCAATTTTTACAGTGAAACGTGTTTGATCTTTCTCTTGCCCTTCCAGGACTTCTCCATATCTACTCATTCATCTTCAAGCCTTCCCTGGACCAAATACCAAAGGATGCAAGGTATTTGCAAAGTGGACCTATCACTGGCCCCCTGAATTTCAACAACTTCAGCATGTAAGATATAAACCTGTTGAGGAGAACTTGCTCTGCAACTGCAGAGCACTCTGGTCTGCAGAACCTGGGCCAGAAACAGCTTGATGGACACCCAGTGACACAGCACTAACCAGGTGAGGCAAGGTGACCACTGTGTGGAGGCTTACAGCACACTCTTTTCTTCACAGCTGAGGTGTTTCAGTGGTTCTTTCTAAGGCACAAACATGTAGAGTTTATACATTTATGTTGACAAGTTAGCAGCTTTGCTCTCAGTAGTAACCACAATTTCTTTTGAAGTTTTTAGCTGAAGTTAAGAGATGACCCAGGTTAGTATTCACACATCACAGCTTTTCTCAAACACAAGACGAAAAACCCAGCAACAAAAAGCCCAGCTACAGAGTAAACACCGCTTACACACACCACAAAAGCTCTCATTTTCCATGCCCATCCAAAACCACAGATTGTCCTAGGACTGAACACTGGCTCTCCACAAAGGACCTCTGAGCCCATCCGAGTGTCTCAGCTCCCTGCCAACCTGCCGGCTTCCAACAACAGGGCACTTGCACATAACACAACTGCCCTCGGCCAGCTACAGCAACGCACTTAGCATCCAGACAGTGGCTTCTTTTCATTCCATACCATCTTGTACAGGCCTTTGTAAAACACACACACAAAAACTTTACTAGTAAGGAGGGAAATCGGTGGCTACAATTGCAAAGTGCCGTGTTGCTAGCCAGAGACGAAGAGCACACAATCCGCTGCTGAATGACTGCCAGCAAGGAGGAGTCCCAGCTTAAGGCCTCAAAAGCGCTTGGAAAGCTGTTGCCTGGCTGATTACGTCCCCATGAAAGGGTAAAGCTGCAGAGCAGCGTGCACGGCAGATTAGAGCAGGGCTCGCAGCACCGCCGGCAGGAGCCGCAGGGCTGAGCCGGCACACGTACTCTGCCAGCGCACCCCGGTGCGTGCTCGCACTGCAGCCGCCTCCCAGGGACACTGCCCCGGAGGGAGCAGCCGTGAGCAGCGAGGCTGCAGTCCCCGCACTGCCACCGGGAATATGCGCCCAACTCCCTCGAAATAAACCGGTCCTTAAGAAAATTTAAACACCAAGTGAGGGATGTAGTAAAATTCCAATCAAAAAGAAAAAAAAAAAAATAGTAAGGGCAGTGTCTCTGAAAAAAGGGACAATTTGGCATTTGCAGTGTGTACAAGATGTCTTCATACACTTTCCTGATTCCTTGCCAGTAACTATTCAAAAAAGACCACTTAACAAGCAAACAGGTCTTCAGCACAACAAATAATAAAAAAGAGAGCAAAGCTTGTGCTATTTAAATATCATGAAACATTCTGCTAATCATGCACAGATGGAAGTACAGACGCTTCTGCCAGACGCCTTGTTCAGAAACTTTGCTCTATTTTTAATTATTTGATGCACAGAGGACCTGTTTGCTGATTAAAAGGGCACTGCTTTTAAAAGCACTCCATCAATATGGAGTCTAGCCTTGTTTTTAAAAGAGGACTTTAAAAGTAGTAACTCACACCTCCAAGCTCCCTGCACCAGTTTTTATAATCTTACAACCATGTGGTTGGGGGGGGGGGGGTTTCAGATGTTTCTCTCACCTCGAGAAACTGCCTACATACAGGAAAAGTGAAACTAACTATACTCAAGCTATTGTTAAATTCACTGAGTAAATCAATTTGGAAAATGTGTATTTTCCTCTAATATCCCTTAGACTGGATCTTTCTGTTATTACTTATAACAAGAAGGGTTCTCAGTTTCCAGATAGGAATTATTTTTGATGGTTTTCTGTTTAATCAAAAATCTCCTTTTTGAGAAAACATACCAACTCCAGAATTATCAACCAAAATACTTGTTATATAGTTTGGGTTTTTTTAAATCTACTATAACCACAATATCATTCCAATAGTCAATTCTTGGCAAAAGCATGCTGTTACACCAAAACCAAAAATTTTAAAAAACCCTCTTACTATTTCCATTTCACACCTTAAGTGAACTTCACTCATTCGGTGGGTGCTTTGCTCCTGTACTTCTCCATAGCAGTCCAGGAATTTTTCCCTCTCTGAAGAGCCTTACTCAAAATGCATACTATGTCAAATTTATTTTCTTTTTCTGAATGAAGTGCTTTTCAAAAATTCTTTTCTGATTTAAGTTACATTTCACAACCTATTACTATAAAACTTTATCACTGGAGCAAAGTCACGGTATGAGAAGACGTGATGATAAAGAAGCCCAAAGAAAAATGCCCAAGCTGCTACTTTTGTCTCATCAGTTTGACACATGAAAATGGTACAATATTTTTAAAAATTTTCATTAACAATTTGAATTATTGGTATTAATACAGTAAAAGAATACTTTGATTAGAAGATCACACAATATGGTAATAAAATAAGTAACTCCATTATTTCATGAGCAAATGACCCCAAGAGTGTGGCTCCTGGATCATGCTCAGGTACAGAGAAAATGACTGAATGAGTTTTGGGTTTGTGGTTTTTCATTGTTTTTGGTTTTTTTTTTAATGCCAGCATGTAACAATTTACAAACAAATATATGCTACTGATTTGTTAGAGATCAGCTGACAAGCCTAAAAAGCAAGATATTTGCTGAAGAGACACTGCAGCTGGAAGCCAGGGAAGACTGGCAGGGGCACACAGACTGAAAACCCAATGTTCAGCCACGGAAACAGGCACCCACAGAGAAGCTTCAGAGAAGAAATAATGGTCTTTTCCCATGGGTAGAAACAGAAGGGCTGCATGGAGTGAATGGCTTGTCCAGGCAGATCAGTGGGGCTGTAAAGCTCAGAATCCAGCTATGACTAACTAGGAAGGAAGAGAGGTAGATGAAACAACATTCAAATTTGCATTTCTGCAGAAAACTACTGAGGTTTTGAAACACTCTAAGCAGAAATGTGTTTGAGACACATAGAAACATACACACAACTCAAATGAAAGAAAGGGTCTACACTAAGTATTGTGCAGGTAACAAACCCAGTGAGGGAGCTGTGCACAAGTAGGTCAGATATGCAGCAGCAAGAACTGCTGAGCACAGGAGAATCTTGGTAGAGAAGGCGGTGAGGAGAAAAATTATTTGGCCAGCAACAAGCGAAAGAAGTCTGGAAATGGTTAAAACAGGACAGAAGGATAAAAGACAAAACATTGCTCGGGCTATGTAAAGAAAGATTAGTCTTATTCACTAACACATCCATCTGAAGCATGGGAAGGAAAGCAGACTGATGACATTTGACTGAGGAACAACTTTCACTCCCTTTCCACTTGAAGGAAAAGCCAAGGGACTGCTCTACTCGTGCCTAACAAACAGTGTCTGATCAGCAGTGCTGACCTGAGCCCAGAGGGCCCAGACACACCCCAAAGGCCCCAGACTCTGTGACACCACATTTACACCCCCACGGCTCCATTGAAACCACCCAAGTAAGTAACAGTTTATTTCACCTGATTTCACCACGGCCTTTGGCTGAGCACCCCGGTGCGATGTGCAACACTAACATTTCGTGTTAAATAAGAAGAGCAGCATAATAAATAAATAAGAAGAGCAGCATAAAACCACTGGTTGCTGCAGCCTGGGTTGCACAGCACTACTGGTTTCATAAAGACACTCTGGCTGAGCTGTATAAACAGCACCAAATACTGCAGCCAGCCAGCTGACAGCTCAGATGAATGCACTTCATAGCAGAGCTGCACACATAGCAGAAGTGTGTCTTAGTTTGCATTTCTCCCATTCCATACAGCCAACATGACATTCACCAAGTTTGACTCCTTAGGTAACAGGGGTGTACTTGATTGCTGATCTTTAATGTATTTCAGATGCTTACCTAGCCACCTCAATTTTCCTTAGGGCTCTTTCTCACTGTACACTAACAGATAACAACATCTGGATAGTAGCCTCATGTAACAAATGTCATGCTTTCACTCAGGATTTGCTTTAATTTGCTCAGTCACTACACACTATATTCCCTCTGAATATCCTACTGAGGTGCAATCAAAATAAACCAGTGGTGACTAACAAATGTCAGGATGCACACATGCTGGTTTGTGTCACCCTCACACCTTGAAGACCATAGAGCAAGAATGAGTTATTCTGTCATCTTGTAAAAATATGGAACAAAATGCAGACTTTTACTCCTTCAGCCCTTCCAGTCCTGCAGTATCATATCTGTTTTATGACACTATTTAATGCATTTGTGAGCTATCCAAACACACATACAACACAATTTTAAACTACAGATTATTGGTCTGTAAGCTCCACCATCCTACTCTTTCCCTGTAAAATAGGACACAGATGTGTTACACATACTGACATGGCACTTAGCTTCCCCAGTTTAATTAATCAACTGTCAAATTCACAAAGGAAACCACAAGTGATTTCCAAGAGTGTCATTAACAACAAAAATATCAGGCCAGATCACAGCAGAGATCAAGAAAGCTTAGCAAGAGTAGCAAGAAGGAAACATGAAACTCAGCCCTGATTCAAAGAGAAGGCAGACAAGTCCTAAGCAGAGAGGTGCAGCAGCTTCTCAGTTCTGTAAACAAGGAGATGCAAACACAGGTTGTTTGACCAGACCAACCAGGTCATCCTTAGCTAGTCAATCAGTAAGTATTACTCCCAGAAGAGTGATGCTAACAGGGTAGATGGTGGGAAAAAGGCAAAGAGGATCCAGAGGAAAGAAACCCACTATCTAGGATGTATCAGTCTCTCACTGTAATAAATTAGAAGATAGAAAGTACCACTTCATTTGGGTGCCAGGGACAGAACAGCAGTGGTCAACAGAGAAATCTCCACCCTATGTTAGTGAATTGGGTTTTCTTTGTTTTCAATCAGAGTCCAAATCTTAATACATTAGCATGTAATTAAAATCTTGTGTTAACTGAAGACCATGTTCACAATATTCATATGCTGATGTTCTAGTTGCACAACTATTGATAGAAATAGTATTGGTGTGCATCAGTGTGTCTGGGGCCAAACACTTTAAAGTTCAATCTTAGACACCTCTAAAGCAGGCAGATGAAGATCTGTCTAAATCAACACCTAATAACTCTTTGGCTGCCTCTGGAAAATAAATATGGTATCATGGCTCAGGATGCAGGTCCCTTCTCAAACAGCTGTAATGGTTTGTAGAAGGATTTGTCAAGAGACAAGTCCTGTCAGTGTAAGCAAACCTTTCATTTCACAGGTAGGGCATCCTAAGAAAGACATATTTCTTTTCTGATTCTTACAGAGGATTCCTATTTTCAGCAATGCCTATATAGCACTACCTGAAACACCCTGAGTCATTAAAAAATTAAATAGGATGAAAAATAGGTTTTAAAAATTTGAAATATGATTCAATGACCTTTTGTGAGGTTTTGACTCCTTATGTTACTATGTTATTTAAGATGCCTATTCACTGCATTTTATAAAATCTCAAATTGTATTTGTTTTTTCTTATCTTTGCTTCTAAAACATGACACATTCTTAAAAAATAAATCCAAAAAGGAAAATCGACTTATTTTTGTATTAATTTTTTTAAAAATCATCTCCCAAGCTACTTTCTGTCTGTATATCTGCTGTAATTGTGTTCATATTTGAATTCTGTACTTCAAACCACCTTTGATCAACTTGATTAATAGTCCTTTCAAAAGATTTTATAGCTGGTGTACTTCACAATTGAACACAATTAAAGCAGAATTATCTGTTCTGAATTATATGTTTTATAAAATTACTGTTTCTCTAATTAATTTTACAAAAACACATGTAACTATGTACAAATGAGTTTTTCTCATTGATAAAACAATCTTGTTACACAGCTTCCAGTACTGGGCAAGAGATAACACTGTGAGTATCTAATAAATCAGCAAGCCTGATGACACGACGTCATGTGAGCTAATACACAGAATTACTGTACTTTTAATTCCAGTAATGGCAAATATAGCCAAATTCTAAGCTTATAGCACTGGCTCAGCTACAATGGAAATATTCAGGTATCAGTATCAGTGGAATAATGCCACCATCTAGTCTAAAGTGACTGTAAATGATCCACAAACCTTTCTCTACTGAAATCAGTAAAAAAATGTATTCCAATTCAATAGCATGGTTGAATTTCAGAGACAGGGGGACTTAACAGGACCCATCTGACTCCTGATCTACAAGAGGAACTCACTTTGACCTTACCATGACTGCCATGAGCAGGCTGATGTCATTTCACCCCATAAATCGCCTTTCCTGGTGCTGTAGCTAAGCACTGCTGAACTTAGGTACCCCCTCTAGAAACACTGCAATGCTGTAACTAGCAGTGAGACTTGTAATGCATTCCCCAGCCAGAAACAAGGGTTGCTGTGGCCACTAGAGTAAAAGAATGTGAAAAGGGAGTGGAGAGAATGAGTAAGACAGGTAACAGCAGAGAAAACACAGTAAAAACTTACTAAAGTAGCTCATATTGAAAGAGCACAATAACCACCAGGAATCAGCTGAACTGTCAAATAGGTATTACAATAAACAGTGTTTAGGTTTGGTTTTTTTAATTCAATTAAATTGATTATTTCAGTGGAGAGGAGCAATGATACATAGAAGGCATATCTCTGACACAAGCTTCTGCTTCTGAGCGTCTAAATTACATTAGGTTTAGTGTTTGGGGGTTTTTTGAGAAATTATGTATTTAAAATCCTGCTTGCAGTGCAGCAGTAATCTAAACTCTTCTTTTGTTTTTTGGCAAATGCTGTGCATCACTCACAGTCAGCTTTTCCTTAACTGTGAACTGTTCACATATCTTAGTGTGGTTTCAATGCTCCTATGGCAAGGCTAAACAGCATTTCAAAAACAATTATATCCCCAGGCCCATGCTGTAGTTTCTGAAGCACAGATTAAGCACGGTATTCTGCTCAACAAGCTCATCACTGTTAAGTAACTCATCAGAAAATAAAGAGGGAATTATCAAATGGGAATTGCCAAGTAATTAGTTCTCTGAAGCAGATGACATACAACTGTTAAAGGGAGGGGCTTCCCTGCTAGTCATATGTTAAAGTAGAGCCTACTAATCTGTAAATAAAAATTGAGTACATATGATTAGTGCAATGGGTTTTTAACTGCTAGTGGTACATGGAGAATAAAGTTACAACTTATTCTACCATAATAACCTACTAGGATTTTTTTTCCCCTTGAATATATTGAATTTTCAAACCATTCTGGATCTACTCACTGACAGACTACCTTGAGAAAGCTTTGAATACAGCACAGTACCCAGCAGCAAATATGTTCGGGGGCTAAAGCATTTACTATTATATACATTTAAAAATACCACTTTCTAGTCAGCTGCTACATACGCCACTGAAAAGGAAGCACACCAATGAGAAAATACTCAGTAGCACAAAATTTCTGAGCACAGTAAAGGAGGATTAAGCCTGCTTTTTGTAATCATCCTTTTCCATTAAAGCCTGACTTTCTTTCAAGTAGCTGGCCTCACAGAAATGTTAGCTGTACAAAACTACAAAGGCCTTCACACGTGGGGACCAAACAATCATGTGGTAACAGTCACAACCACACTCCAAGTGAGAAAGACTTTGACATTTGTACTTTTTATAATGCAAGGAGTGACTCAATAAATCCTGAAGTCAGGTTTACAGCTAGTTCCAAAATAAGTAACTGATGAGAAAAGAAAAAGGCAATTATCAAATTTGGGGTTTGCCTCTATCACAGTGTCACACTATGAGAAACCCCTCAGCCAACATATTTAAATCCAGATGCTGCCACCTGGGCTAACTTCAGACCAAAATTATACCCCAGTAATGAGGGCTAACTTTCTTTCAAAAGCACAGCCCTGGTTTCAAGGCAAAGCAAACACCACCAGCACAGCCCTGCCCAACACACCCAGCCAAGGGAGAGGGCAGCAGGAGGGCACACACAGATGCTCAGGCTTGCACACAACTGCACATCACATCCAGGCATCTCACCACTTCTTGGCCCCCAGCACATGGAAGTTCTCCATCTACTCATACTCACACTACCATCCAAAAGCCCACACTTTTAAAGGAACGCTAGCAAGTTGGAGTGCGTGGGACACCAAGTCTCGTTCCATTTGCAGATACACCTTTTTAAAACACCAAGTTGGAAGGTGAATCAAACCTTAGATAGCGCCTTCTATCAAATTATGAATGTCAGCCTTGTGTTTTCATGTAGGCATACCACTACACCCAACTCCATCTACACTTCAGACCATGTTATGAAACTTTCTGTCAGTCAGACAGCAGACCTTCAGCAACTGCTGAAGGAACAAGAGAGCAAAAACATGAAAGGTTATGGCTGAGGTGAGGGGACCACAAAGCCTCATTTTTAAGACATCTGTCAGCACTCACATCACTTAATTTACTTTTTAGTTGTTCACACATAAACAATTCAAAAAATTAAAATGATTCCTAATTACTATCCAATTATACCTAGTTCACAGCTCCATTTCTCTTGTGCTGTTAACGCATTAGAAATCTCCACTGCCTACCTTCTTTTAGCCCTGCAGCTATTGTAGACCTTCATAAACAGCATGAGGGAAGAAATAAAACCAGCTACGATAAAACGACACTGATATGACAACCAAAAACCTACCACTGCACACAGCAACACAGAGACAGATTAGTTCTTTTTATGTTCACTATTTAGTATTTTAAAAGGACAGACTGTTGCCTGTTTACAGAAAGCAGTAGCCAGAAGTCTGCATAAAACAGAAATTATGTCTTATGTAAAAAATAAGCTATATTAGGTAGTATACAGACATACTTACTGAAAATTCAGCCAAAAAAAAAAATCTTCTAAATGGGCTGCAGCTGTAAATTCATCCCAGTACTATAATACTATTAATAAATATCAAGTGATTCGACAGCAGAAAAGATTAAAAAGAACTCTTTAATTGTTAAAATGTCCAGTATCTCATGCAAAATCCTCTCAAGACAACTGTATAAAAGAAAGCATTGAGTCATTTGCCTACGTGGAAGGAGGCAGTGCACACTGAACAAATAACAATAACTCAATGTTTTGGAGAGCAGGCTAAAATTAACTAAAAATAAGAAAGAAAGAAAGAAAGAAAGAAAAGCTATCTATTTATTTATTTTCATTACACTTTTGCTAATACCCATGTCCTTATCCAGGCAAGATGCTTAGCAGGCTCTGCAGAAAATGCTGCTTGAATTAGAAGGGTAAGCACACCTGGAGAGCTGGCACAACAGAGATGTGACCCACTGAAGCCACACAATTCCTCACACGAGTGAAGCCATGAATGCACATGTAGGGACATCAGGCCTCAAGCACAGTTTCTGAGATCCATCTTGGATGCCTTCAAATGGGTCCCATGTTCCGTCCCTCTGACAGACTCCAGGGTCTCAACCCAGATCTGCCTAAAATGGAGCAGGGCTGTTACCACCTTCACCCCAAAACAAATGCAAAAGCCAGAAAGGCAGTGGGTGTGAACATGAAACGCTCTGTGTGTGGCTGCTCCCTGCACAGTGCCAGGTCATGCTCCTGTCACCTGTTACTACTGTGAGCTCCTGTGTTTCCTCCAGTGACAGAGAACATTTGTAAGCAGGCAGTGTCTAGCCCAATAACTTTTATTTCACTTATTTAGTGATACAGCCTGATTTTGCTCGTTCCATAGAGAAAATGAGAACTAACTAATGAGGCCAACAGAGATGCCTCCAGCTCAGTGACTAAAATGTCCAACAAGACGTTAAACCAAATCTAACCTAAGCTAAGGTCCACAAATACAATACTATACTTCAAGCTGAGCTGGTATAGAAAAAACAGCATTTTAGTACTATATTCCTGTCATGTCTCTGCACCAGACTTAAGTAGGTTACATTTTTTATCGAAAATGTTTGCTTAACATTGAGTATATTCTCTCTCAAATAATTGCAGAAAATACCAGATGCCAAAATATCCAAGGTGACTTAGCAATACATTGTGGGCAACACAATCTGATTATTCATAGGATTTGACCAATGCCCTATATACAATTACTTCTTCTAATTAAGAGATGTAAGCTTTTCCAGCAGTAATCGCTTCTTCAAATAAACACATTTTCATACAACCCAAGCTAATCCTGAAAAACATTAAATGCTTTCTGGAAATGATAATGTCATAGCAAAAAAATTCCTTCTATTCAATGTCCCAAGCCAATAGCTGCTACCAAGTCAGTTTTCTTCCAAAACGGAAAGACCAAGTGTGTCAGTGCACGGACACTTTGTGTGGTTTTTCACTCTCAAGAAATTCCTATTGCTCTGAAGTTACAGGGCTTACCATCCACCCCCACCATTCAAGTTCATTTGGAAACTGTAACAGGCATGTCCTTGCATGTAACTACTTGCCTGGGCAACTTCCCTCCGAAACACAGCACCCTTCCCCACAGCCACAAAAAAATGCAAATGATGCACTGCATACTTTTCTATGACATGCTGTATACATTAAAAAGCTATTCTGCAGTGGAGACTTTCTGATCAACCCTGCATACATAAGAACACTACAGTAATTAAGCTGATTGTAAATTTAAAAAAGAAACACTTTGATTTTCTTCAAGCAATCATATTTCATTTTCTTTTATTTAAAGACACAGGGAATTTTATTATGACCCTTTATCTTTTTTTTTTCTTAAAGCATTAGCAGTATTGCCAATCCCAAGCACTTAAAAATCATAGAACAGGTCCAAAAAAACAGGCTGGCTTAATGACAATCAGATTAAAGAAATAAAATAAAAATTTATGTTCTTTTTATTGGCAGTATGATTGTTGAGTCTTGGGACTTGCTCTTTTCAAGTTATTTTCCACAACCATATGGGAAGGAGAGAGAGAGGAAATGGACAGCAGCAGACTGATACATGTGCACTTTTACATCTTGTCTGGCCACAGCATTTCAGGGAGGAAAATCAGAAGAACTGGAAGCATTCTTCCAAACAGAGCAAAGACACACAGTAGTGACTAATTATCCTGAGAACTATTCTAATGCCAGACAAAGTTTAATGCACAGAAGAAACTCGAGACAGTGGAAAAGCCAAGCGGGCGGCAAGCAACAAGTATCCTGAAAATGTTCATGAAAGTGAAGGAAGGGTTTATACAATTTTACACATGGCATTTTGTAACAAAAATCAACATCTGCCAACTTTTCCATTCATACCAACATCTTCCAGTAACTGAATACACTCTGACCTCAGGTGAGCATAAAACCACTCATGTGGAACACACTTGTTCTCTAAGTCACCGAACTGAGTCACCAGAGTTAAAGGAATTTTTCTGAGCAGAGTTTCTCAAGGACCTCTACTGCCAGGCAAGGGAAGTACAAACCTCTCACGGGTAGGTAATCACACAGACACCGGGAAGGTGACCACTTTGCTTAAAGCCCAGAGCACACAGCATACACTTGCTGAAGGAAATAAAAAGCATTGCATTCTCACCTTATTGGCAGTGCATAACTGTAGGGCGAAGACAAAAATGACGGTGCTCACTGTCCTACGGGGCCAAGAATAAATTCACAGCTTGTATTGCTTGCCCATCTGGCTTGGCCTGCAATGTGACTGCTGGTTCAGGTGTTGAGGAGATGGAAACCAAAATAAAGAGAAACAAAAACACAGTTAAGAGTCAAACCATTTACAACACACTAAGACATCCCAATGAAGACTGAGAGAGGCTGCTTTTACTACTACTCAAGCGCAAATAAACTATAGATTTAATCCTGCAGACAGAGCTCATACAGCAGAGAGCAGAGCCCATTTATTCACAGTGTTCTTTTCCTAAATGTGATCTTAATGAGGTGAAGAATCATAAGCGAGTGGAGATGACTGTCTTCACTGCCAACAGAACATATTTTATTTGAGAAGCAGCAGCATCCTGAAAACATAGTGCTGCAACTACTAATATTAGGTGAAAAAAATTCACCTATTGGAATGTGACTTTACCTTGTACACTATTTTGTCACTAAAGGTGGCACACTACAGTCAATGCCTATTAATGTAAATTCACAAATAATATAAACAAAGAAAAACTCTAGCAAAGTGGTTTTTTTATTATTTCTGTAATTTTGGTTAGCAAAATCATGACGAGCCAGCACTGAACTTCTGCTGACATCACCCATTAAACAAAATACGTTTGGGTTTTTCACTTGGAATCTCACCAAATATTTTTATCACTCTTGGTACAATAAAAGGATTTAGTGGGACCATTTCTCCCTCACTGAGAATAATTTCTGTTGTTTCAGTTTATGAGCATACTTACTTGTTCCTATTTAGGGAAGGATTTACACGCATACTTAACTCTAGATAGGTTCTTTAATCAATTCTCATTCAGCAAAACCCTCACTGGGACACACACTAATGTAACTTTGCAGACTGGGACCAATGCACACATACAGATTTGCATGTGTTGTACAACTTCAGACTACAGCTTTGAGAGGAAAAAAAAAGCCATGAAGCATTACAATCTCAACACATGCACTGAGATCAAAAAGGAGTTATGGTCATGGATCTAGCTTTTGTCTTTTTGCAAAAATCAGGAATCTAAAAAGTTTATTACATTTTAAAATGTTAGTCATGCATCACCTCAGCCAAAACCATGTAAAAATCTTCAAGTTTCTCATATAAGGAATGTGAAACACTAAATAAGACTTCAAAACAGAGTGCCTTCATCCAAATACCTATTAATTTATTTATCACACTTAGAGTCCTGCTTAAAGTAAAATAAAAGGATGAGGTGAGGATTTTCAATTTGCAAAGCTGAGGCTATTGAAGTCACTGGACTATAGCAAGTCAGTTCTTTGCAATGAAATATTTACCTGTGCCAAGCCTGCCATAACTGTTTCTTGTTCTAATTATATCTTTATCTGTTAACGCAGAGTTGGTTACAGCAGTCTCAGAAGAGACCTACAACTGCATCTGTTATCTGCACTCTCTGAATTGTACACGCCGTACCCGTACAGCTCTCCAGAGCAGCCAAATCGCTCCCAACCTGTGTGGTTATAGCTGAGGCTGTCACACAGCCTGACTTCTCTCAAGCACCACCAGCGTCAGCTGCCTCGCACGCTGGAGTAGGTTTGCAGCCAGCCAGTGCTTCAGAGCATCTATGCAATCCTGACAAGCACTTCCCTTACAGCCTGCCATACTGCTTTATTGTGTTTCCCCCTCTGTTAGTACACCACAACAAAAGCAGTGTGCGTACCAACAATGACAATGATGATCCTGACTGTCATCTGCTAAGATGTGCTACTAAACTTAAGCAAGGGGAAAATCAGGCCTTGATTTTGTTTTATTAGCCACATCACTAACACGATTATTTTTAAATTCTAATGTTTAAATCCTTAGTTGCTTTCAGGTGACTGCATTCAAATGTCTATTTTCTTAATTAATGGGAAATTAGGCCACTGAATCTATTACATAAAAAATTTTTGTTAAGTGAAATTCCAGGTCTCCTGTAAATGTCTTTTAGAACACAACCAGTTTTTTCAACCTTTCTAAATAGATTCAATCATGCTAGAAAACCAAAGTTACCTTTTATTTTTCAGAAAAGTTTTTTAAATTATGTCTATATGGCCTTTTTGAAAATAATTACTTTCTAACTCTTAGTCACATAGGTAATTTGTCTTACAATAAAATATGTATAAGCAGCATGTGGCACACAAAGGCTCACACTACAGGAGTCATCCTGCTCACGACTATTCCACTCTCTCCAGCCAGACCTCCTCTCAAGCCACCTCCTCAGAAGAGAGGCCCAAAACAGAGGTGGCCACACCGAGCAGAGGATATTCTCTCCTAACCAGAGGGACAAGCTAGCTAAGGCACTGAGAAGTTGCACTTCAGTGCTGGAAATTGCCTACAAATACCCTGTCCCCTCACTCCTCCAAGAAGAAACACTCCTGCTCGACAGGCAGGCTGAGACCTGCAAACTCATCACACCAAACCCGAGACCGCCAGCTGCCTGTCACCGCAAGAGCTGAACCACCAACAGACATTTCTCATTGCCTCCTCCTCCAGCTCCAGTACTTCACCATCAGAGTGATTAAAATATCTATTTTACTGAGATATTTCTGGATTGCTTTATGTTCCAGCCTGGTACTACAAATGCTCAGGAGCTGTGGGTGCTGATGATTTCTCATCACTGAGACACAAAATCCTCTGGGCCAAGTTCATTATTAGTGTAAGTGCACCCAAGATTAGTGACTGGAATAGGGGTGTTACCCACTTCTAGAGATACTTAATGCAGCTCCTTAATCAGGCAAAAATCCTATTTAAGCTCACAGTGCTTTTTTCTGCGAAAAGCAGTATACAGAAAATAACAGTGATACGCAGCAGATCACTTTCTGAGCTCAGTTACTCTACTACATGCCTGGATTAAGTCCAATAAATGGAGTTATTCGAGATATACACCCATGTAAGTGGCTCACAATCCCATCCCCTGGAGTTGCTCCAGATTTATGATATTAGAACACAGTGACAAATTTGGTACTTTGAAAAAATTATACCTACATTTGTGGAAGAGTGGCTTAAAAGAGTGATGTCCAAACACTGAGAATGAAGACAAACACATGTTGCTTGGTGAAACATGTTTTTAAGAGCAACATGCAGTTCAAAGCTAATTATATTGCATATCCTTTGAAAGTATTATAAACTGTGTCAGAAAGTCTCCTGCTCTGTGGCTATAATATTTTGATGAGCATAAATGCAGAAGAACCACCCATACTAGAAACAAAGTGTTTGCTGAGGCAAAATTTGTTTTTAATAGTATGTACTTAGGATTTTATCATGAGAAACTGCAGTCAGCTTTCACCTAACACACAAAAGGGCCTAGACCTTGCTAAGAACTATGAGGAGGTTTAACAAACCTAGAGTGACAATAATAACATCAAGTATCACCAATTTTCATCTCACTGGGCACAGAGTGTAAATTACAGTACAGGAGTGGAGAGTAACAAGCCTGTGGCCTATAGTGAAAATGCTGGAATGAGAACTCTTAACAAACACTGCTACAGCCACCAAACAGTTAAACCAGACAGACGGGGGTGGAGGGGTAGGGGGGGGAAAGGCAAACTCTGAAGAAACTTTCATGCAAGCTTGTATAAGCCATAAGCATTTTTACAAAGTACCACACCTTCATTAATTTGCTAATAATACACTCAAGTGGAACTGACGATTTGGCTGACCTGCTAAGCGTGCCACGTACGATCCCATCTGCCTGACACTCCAGTGGGCAAAAAACACCCTTCCCGAGGAGTTCGGCCATTAGGAGCCCACCACGGGCATCTTTCAATTTTCGGCAAGCTCGAGGCGGTGGCCGCGCCGGCCGTACGCCACCAACGCGGCACACGCAGGGCTGCCGGTAGCCCGCTGGGTCACCCGCCAGCCACACACGCACCTGGCTGGCCGGTGAATACGGTGAATCCCGTCTGTTACCATGGCAGCCTGATCTAATTACATGACTGATCAGGGCTGGAGTAAGCGCGCTGAAAGCCTGCACCGCTGACATGTCGCTACATGATGAGAGAGACAGACAGACAGCCGAGCACGGAGGAAAACCTATCGACCTCTGCCTTACGTAAAAAGTGAGGAGATTACAGCCACCCTTTCAAAATAGCTGCTGCCCGTAAAACACAGGGCCGGTTTCACGAATAAATTAGGTGCCATAACGTACAATTACTACTATTATCTTGCAGCATCACAAAAATAACTACGGCGCAATATTTTCCCTGTCCATTCTCAATTTCCTCTCCCCCATTCATAACCCTTGCTCCATATGACAAAACTGCACCGTCTCTATCACCCTACCAGAAACAGATTAACATGAAGCCAGGATTTTCCTTTAGGGGACGGTTTCATTCGAAACTGAAATTAAAAGTCCTTGACTTATCAGTGTGTCAGCAGAGTAACTCACTATGCCTGACCGTATCTGACGCGTAATGTAACCATTACTGCATAAAATACATAACCATGAGTGTTAAAGGTTAAAGTGTAAGCCGTGTTACAAAATATGAATTTCTTTACCATATGAAAGGGAAAAGGTCTCCGGCAAAGGTCATCTACCTGCACACCCTTCCCGATCCGTACACAGAAATCATTTGTAAAAAGGAAGGTTTTACAAACCTAGATTTCTTCGTCAGGTCGTAAAAGAAATGCTTAAATATTTTCTACAATTCTATCTGGAGTTCGGGCTCATAGGGGAAAGATGCTGCTCGGAGGAGTCCCTATTACACAGCATACGGTAAACAAAATAAAAATAGCCTGTCGCTCTCGTTGTCTACACAGTGCATTATATAACGGGCTTCCGACTTGTTTTCTTTTCTATTATTACTCTTCAGTAATTCCTCCTCTTCAATAACATGTAAATCGCTCCCAATTCTGTCATTTTATTATTATCGCTATTACTATTACAGTAGGAGCTAACGCTTTTTCAGCACGCTTTAATTTAGACTTTAATATTCTCAGGAATCACATTGACGGATTCAGCACCCACAACCGCACACGGGGTCATTTATTTGTTTTTCTGCCGGTAAATTACGATGCCTTAGGGTAACAAAAAAAAACCCAACAACCACAA
>VXAC01005697.1:422446-514897 GCA_013399225.1 Rhipidura dahli
AAGCCCAAACCTATATTGTTTAAGGGGGAAGAAACAGCTAGCGACGCATGCTGTCCTTCAGAAATGGCAGGGAATGCTGGTTTAAAGGATGCATGAAAATCGGTTGCTCACTCAAGGCTGGTCTGTCTCTCTAAGGGAGGAAATAAAACTGTGCTGGAAACCAGGGAATGCTCTGAAGCAGCCTCTGCGAGAGTCAGAAGAGTGTGATTTTATTTAAGATGCCATATTGCATTTCACTGTGGAGAACTGTGAAGTGATTTAGAGCAAGAGCCTGCATCCCACTCCCTTTTTCTGAATTAGTTTTATTTATCCAGATCCTTGGCATATGCTTGCGCTGCTTTGTAGAAAGTACCTTCCACTTCATTCAGACCAAAGAGACTCTGACTCATACCGTCACTGAACTACAAGACAGGCAGGGCTGAACCACGCATGTTTGGGTACTAACTCCCTCTGGATTCCTCAGCACTGGTTTCATCAAAGATCCCTTTGCATCTCTCCCAGTTGTATGCAGACCACTGTGAGCCTCTCCCGAACTTCCCCACCCCCCGCCAACTACGGCAATTTACACTTCCCTGGCACTCCAGCGTCAGCGTGTTACTCTCTTACTTCCCTCAACGCAGGTGCCTGCAAGTGCCATAAACTGCAGTGATGGGCAAATAACAAGCACAGATTCAGAACAGACACCAGAGAAAATATCCTCCTCCTTCTGGAATGTCTCAGTCTGGTCTTCGTGTTAAAAAATTTTAAAAAACAAAACAAACAAACCCTCCATACCCCCAAAAATCAACTTACCAAACTAGGTACAACTTAGAGAAATGAAACAAATTACGCAAGCAATGAATGGGATGAACGAAGCCAAAAGATAGGGGGAGGGTATGCTTGCATGCAACCCGTCAGTGGTCCATGAGAAACCATTCACTCTCTGCTTTGGCATCAGGAAGAGAAGTAGAGCACAGAGAAGGCCTCTCCCCACCCCAAGGACATTGCAAAAAAATGTTGCATAAATACCAAAGGCTGTTACACGTCAGCTCCAGGGAGCTGGGCGCTATGGGGTCCCAGGCCTCAGAAAGGCCTGAGATGTGTGCTCCATGTAACATGGCCATCCAGATCAAGCTGTTTATTGCAGCCTGAACCAATTTTCCATGCAGTAAGTTCCAAGGTACCACGTTTCTAGCAGGTCTACCTCCTATGTGTCTGTTACATATTAGCATTGGGTTTTAGCTGCAAATTAAATCTCGTATTAGAGTCTAGATGCCAAGTACCCTAGGACTCAGCCTGTCATTATGCAGATCAGCAAAGCAGTCCCTTCTATAAAGGACTGTACTAGCTAAAGGACTGTAATTGCTAAAGAACATAGTAATAACCTTGTAAGCTGCAGTGTTCTGGATTTAGAGTTGATACTGTAATACAGACTAGCTTTATGAAACACAAGGATCTTTTACCACAGCACCTTCTGTATCTTTAGTTTGGGTTCACTATGAAAATCAACATGATTTTCTGTTCTAGCAGTGATGTGGAGACAAAAGCAACAACAGGGCAGGATATCTGGACAAACATGCCACTCAGTACTACGAGAGAGTGAAGCTGCAGCAGCAAAGCAAATAGCAAAATTATATTCACCCAGCTAATGTAAGGTTCATTGATTTAATAAAAGGAACCAAGAGAAGGACACAAAGACTGGAGATTACTGAAAATCAAGTGAAAGCCCTGGAGAAACTGAAAACCCATCATCAAGGTTCAATTCAGAGTACAAGGCATTCTGTCTGCCACCTTTTTTATTCCAGTAGTACAGAGTGTTACCTCAGGAGAAAGGAATCTTTCCTTCTCAAACATTCACCTTGCCAAGAGGTGTGGCACACGCAGCGAAAGAGAAGCCACATTCATGCCGAAGCAAGCTTTGGGCAACTTTCCCTTCTGCAGCAGGCTCATGTAGGAGGCTTGTGTGTTCCTCCACTCTGTGGCTATGGTGTTTGCCTCAGGACCCTCATTTTTTGCCACACTCCACACTCTAAGCTTCCACATCTTTGTCTTTGTTACCACAAAATGTTAAGTCCATTGTAAATTAAAGCAATAGTGCTTTCCTGAGCCAGCAGGCACTTAACCCACGGCTCTGGAAAGTGCCACGACCACCACCAGCCATGCCAGGTTCATGAGCCACTCTCACCTCTGTTCCAACTTGATACCTGTTGGTTGCATTAACAGACAAGGGATGAGGGGCCTATGCCTCTACGAACACGGCCTAACACATGGGATACACAACCATGTCACAAGGCATCCTTGTGCCTCTGCAGCTCCCCTGCCAAGGGCCTACACTAGGCCTCAATATACTCCCTCCACAAAGGGTTCCACAAAACATCGAGGTGATGATGAAGGCAAGTGAGTGGGACACAAGAACCCATATAGACCCAAACATTTTTATTTACTGCTGGTGATGTGCTGAAACTGATAGGACTCCCAGTAGAATATAGTACTGACCAAAAGATACTAAACAATTTGATGTGCAAGATGCACACTGTCTAGAAGAAGCTGTTTTTCAATTCACTAGTTGTAATGTGCCATCTACACAGCATGTTTAATACAATTAATAGTACTTATAAAAATGGGAGTATAAGAGGCATAATAAGTTGGATTTTTTTTTTTTTATAAAACACCAGCATTCAGGGAAATGCAGTGTTGACAGTGTATTGAGTGTGAAAAGTAATCTCACAATTATTGATTGTTACAGTTCAAGTCTTCAATCTGTCATAAAATGACATTGTTGGTCTCATTACAGCCTCTAGTGGACAGTAGTAATCCACCTCACAGACCTGTCATACCATTTGCTCAAATGACAAGCATTATCAAGGCAGAGGTTACTCTGAGAGAACATGAACATACAGTTCATTCTTATCCACCAGCAAAAAGGATTTTTGAATACAATCAAAGGTTTGCTGTCATTGCTCGTAAGGTGCCTTGCTTTACACTCCAGGTATTAGCATTGACTTGTAAATAAACAGAGAACTTCTGCTATTCATTTCAGCTTCTGACAGCTTTCATAAAGCTAAATTCATCTCAAATATTTTTATAACAGAAAAAATTGGTTGCCATGTTTTTGGCTTAAGTGAGATGTTTTTAATCCAACTCAGAATCTGCCGACTGTCCAATTCACCTCCTATCTATTTATAGCCCTCTCACATTCAGATAATTTTTGCTAATGCAGTTATTTTCATTATTATTTCAGACATATGCAGATAATTTAAGGTATTTTAACAGCTTTAACAAATGAGAAACTATAATTTGGATTACAGCTGGCTAATTAAGGTATGCTTTCCTCAGGCAAGTTAAAAATATACACGATCTGAACAATAATGTGTTTGGACTGTATTCTTTAAGTGCCACTTGTGCGAACGTAACAAAATATGACTAATATCTTTAAAATTTGTGTATTCACTTAGAAATGAGTACATCCCCTGTCAAAACAGAGCTGTTGATGATGTTCTCCAGAACTCTGTGATTGTCTTCAAATGCAAGGAAATTAGACTGGTAGACACAGAGAGCCAATGCTGTCTCTTTAAAAACACAAGTAACTAATGCAAATTAACATTTAGTGAAAGGAGTGCAAAGCATTCATGAAAACCAAGCAAGTAGATAGTACTACACTGTGACTTAAAGAGAAAAATCTTATCGTCTAAAATGGTGGTCCTTTGCAAGTGAATTCAAAGGAAAGGCTGCCCTTAAATTTTTTATTTTATCACACTGTGGCTAGGTAGGGGTTGTAGGGTGATAAATCATTTTTTGTCATGCCTTACAGTTTAGGTAATGGGATATTTAGGTTAAAAAAAATGTTTGCCTTATCATTGTCTTGATTTTTTCAAAGAAGCAATCAAGTTCTCTTTAAATAACAATAGCTTCAGTGGTTTTAATGTAACAATAGGTCCTTAGATGGAGATCTGAAATGAGATGCTGTCTTTTTGTTGTTGCTTTCTTAAAACTGGGCAAAGCAATTCATCAGGGAATCAAGAAAACTGAACACTCTTCTAAAGTCTTAAAATCGAGTCTGATTTAGTCTTTTGAATAACAGGTCAGTCAGTTACAAGTCACTGCTCAGAAGGGAAGACCAGTTAACCTACCGGTGACCACACCAGGATGGATCACAGCCACAGTTAGCCCCAAGATGTTGCAACCAGTGGAAAATAAAAGTGCTCAGCCCTTCTCTAGGGGTGCTTAACTGGTCTAGGCACCTATCACATAATAACTATTATGACCTGTTAGGTGCTTTATGGGCCAGTGCTCTTCATCCATCTGAGGTCTCAGTCTGTGTCCTGGCCTCCATGTATCTCCACTGACATTGCAGCTACCCCTATGGCTGGTGTGAACAGAAGGGCCAAGCACAAAGGGAAACCAAACTCTGTCTTCTTCCTACAAGTGATCACTTCATCTTGGGGTTAAAGTACACCAGCAGAGCACAGAAGGGAAGCTCTACTCTGCAGAAATGCTTTGTTTCCAGGCATGTCAAGGCAGCGCAGTTAACAAGGATTAATTTTCAACCAACCTCAGGAGAATTTACCAGCCACTGTCTGGGAGAGGGCTTTCAGGTACTAGCAGTGAGCATCCAGAGACCACATGCCCTTGTAAGAGACACATGTTGTCCTGTCCCTTAAAATCATACCTGGTACAGAGACTTACCTGGGCGTTCACTTACCAGGTTTTTTCTGTCTCTTAAGGGCGTTATGGTTTAGACAGATTAGATTAGCATCTATTCTGTACACACTTAGGGTTGGGAAATATCTCTTGACCTTTCTTAAAACACCTTACCTGCATATAAGGCAGTGTGGTTTCCAAAACCTGTTAGTCTCTCTGATCAACGCTATACAAGCTTTGTTAAGTGCGATGAGGTTTTATGGGAGGAGGGGAATGGGCTAGAATGGACTGGCTACCAGTTTGAACAGACACAGAAGTTGAAAACATGGATTTTTGACTCCTAAAATCCTTTAATGGCCCCAGCTGAGCTTTTCTGGTCTATTGAATGAATACTTCCTACCCCATGGATCACTGACCTACCAGACCTCCAGAGCCACTGTGCTCAAACCTGCTGCCATCTTTTTGTTCACATGCTAAAAATCTTTATGTTTTGTTGAGAAAAGGCACAACTTATGAATGACAGCTATTTTCTACTCTCACTGTCTCTACCTCTTCACAAAATATGGTACACATGGGCCTTGGCCCCAAAGCTGTCATGCAAATTAAGAAGTCTGGTTTACCAAATTAATCCAATATACGTAAGTTTGGGTTCATGCCTTGGTTTCAAGACAGTGAGAAGTGCAAGCTGCTTAATGTTCAAGACCAAAGTTAGTTTGTATCTATATTTTCTTCAAAAAGAAAACTAGTAACTAATACAGTATTAACCAGAAAGATAAGTAATGGTTCTGAAATATAGGCATCCTTCACACAGGAAAGAGATGTATTGCTTTGTTTTCTAAAGGTATCATAAACCAAAAAACTGCAGTCACCTGATGCACAGAAATGAAGGCTTTGAACAGTTCCTAAACATCAAACAAAAATTTAAATGGGATAATTTTGGTATGAAATAATTGCTCTATCCCCTTATATTTGACTCATAGTTGGAAAATTGCCAGGCAGACATGGACAATAGACATGACAATGTATTGCCTGGAGCATAAGAAGTCCTCAGCCTGCAAGGCTTTGACCAACAACCTAAGTGAGCATGGTAAACATTTAACCTTTAATTTATCCAATTAAAAGCTGGGAAGGTATTTTCATGTTTCTTCTGCAAAGTGACAGGTATATGCCCACAGAACCCTAAAACTTCATAGTTTAAAATAAAATGTCCTGGGAAAAATGACAGGAGACCTGAGGGAGGATATTACTTTAAATCAGAGTCATTTCAGCTTGTGCAGGCCATTTTATAACTAGACTGGCTTTGACTTCTTACTGCACAGAGGCAGCATCTTTCCCTCAGAGATCTGCCAGATCCTCATGTTCTCTTTACCCTTCAGCAGAGTCCTTTCTACTAATGGCAATAAAGGTTCTCCTATTGACTGAGATGTCATATCATGTCTCTTTTACCCTACCCAGTTTTTCCACAGAAGAGCTCCCATTTATGCCTGTCTTACTCTGCTTGATCTGTCCTTGGTCTGCTCTCATATCATCCTCATATGATATTACCAATTTATTTACAGTTAAGATAATGAAAGATACCCATTCAAAGCTCTAGCAGCCCTGAGACATAACAATTACAAGCAAAATGCAACAGTGTGAAAGAAGTTTTATCAAAAGGAACTTACCTGGGCAACCAGGTAGACCAGAAACACCTGTCTGCTGAAAGCCCATCTCTAGTCTTCTCCTAAAGTGGGTGGGGTTTTGCCTCAGTGCCTCTTCAAAGATCATAAAATTCAAACTCTTGTGTAGGTTCTATCACATGGATAGATTTGCTCATGCATGGACTGTTTGGTCACGGGGTCAAGTATAGCCAAGAGAATAGAGTGGATACTTGGGGGCAGGACCATCTCATGACCAGCTTTCCTACTCAAGAGACCCTACTTCTGAAACATATCTCACTATAGAGTTTTCACAGTTTATACTCTCATAGAATCATACAATCATTAAGGTTGGAATGGACTTTTAAGATCATCAAGTCCAAATCATCAGCCCAGCACCACCACCATGGTCACCATTAAACCATGTCCTCAGTGCCACAGCCATACCTTTTTTGAATGCTTTCCAGGTATAGTGACTGCACCACATCCCTCGGCACTTTGTTCCAATTCTTTCAACACTTTCAGTAAAATAATCTTTCCTAATATCCAATTCTAACCTCCCCTGGTGCAACTTGAGGCCATTTCCTCTTGTCTTGGGAGTCCTCTCATCATCTTTCTGCAAGAGGACATAAGAATGGCCACACAGTGGCCATAGGACAACAGTGGTCATAAGCAAATGCTTATGGAGACATGGTCATTATAAACTACTTTCTCCACATACTTTCCAGCCTCCCACTATTTTCAGCTTAAGGGACATCCTGAGCAGAATGTGGTTTTTGCCCATTTAGTAACCCTCAATGGATTTATCTCCCAAGATTTGTAGTCTTCCATCAGCATCTGTAAATTGTAGATATGCTAGGTCACATTGCACAGGTCGAGTCCCTGATGCAAGAAGAATCCCCTCATCCTGCCTGCTTTATTCAGTGTTCCTAGCTCCTGCACTGAGACAGGGAATGGCCAGTCCCTACCCATACTCTCAATGCTACACAGATCTTTGCAGCTATCTATCATATTCCCCTTTTTTCAAGCTGGAAAGGTTCCAAACCCAGTCTGTTAGAGTCTTCATTGCTTCTGCTCCAATACTTACCTGGTTTTGAGTCCCTCTGTTTTGGTCTTAGTCCTGAGACATCTTCACTCCCTCTGTTCTTCTGCCTGCAGAAAAATGATAGTAAAAATTGTCCTTTTATTCTACGGAACAGTGGTGACACAGTGAAGTACAAGTATTATTACTATAAAAGCAATACAGAATGCTCTATTTTCCCAAGTCTTAGCCAAGGACTCAGAAAAGCAACAATTCCACATATCAAGGACAAGAGAAAACAGTATTAATGTAAACAAAAAGAAACCCATGGTTCTATCTACATTTTTTCATACTTGTTTAGCAACACAGACTGACTAAAACCCTTGCCATTTCGTAAACTACCTTGTAAACCAGTCCATTCCAGTGTAAAAAATCAGAACTGATGGGACATCTCCCACCAATCTCAGATTATTTCACACACTTCCATACATAACAGGTCTGAAAAATATGACATGCTATAAAAGGGGGAGTACCAGATGGCTTTCCTGCCATTTAATCTGTCTCTCCCCTTTCCATTATATATCTAATTTCTTAAGACATATATATTAAGTAATTTCTCTCCCTTACTTGGCCCATCTTCATCTAGGTGTGTAAACATGGTGTCCAATTTAAGGTGTACAAGTTGTCCCGTTGTCTTAATTGTTCTGAATCATACATTTAAAGTGAGCTTTGTGCTTGAGGGTATGGCCTCATGAACATGTTATAGTGAGGCATTCAAGGGTGTGGATTTACAGGACACCAGCTACTCTGCAATAACTGCACAGATGAACACCCTTTGCCTGCTGGTAAATGCAAAGCTAGTTAGTCTGGAGAGAGACTCAGCCAAGATCACCTCTGCCCCCTACAATTGCTCTTCCTGCTATTCCCCGAATGCTGCTCCTTTTGCAGTAAACATGATAGTTGCATATGGAGGCACCACCACCTCCCTCATCTCCAAAGTGATCCATCTCCAGACACAGCTCAAAGCATACCCCAGAATCTTCCAAACTGAAGTCATATTGACAAGACCTTGCCACTCTTGCTGCATTATGATTTCAGCCTTTTGTTTTCATGTCTATATGACAGGATATATTCTTTGCAGTGTCTTCATTATGCGTCACATATATATAAGTCTTCTAATTCTTGAGCCCTCCTGTTTTCCCCTGCTGGTTAAAAATGCATAGCAAAGGGGAGCAGGGAGAGTAGGAAAGGGCAAGAAATTCCTCAAACAATTCTGAGTCAAACCAGATACCCACTTTGGGAGGAGGGAGCAGAGGGGACAGACCTTGTGAGTACTGAATACCAGTGGCTGCTGCCCCCAAGGGTATTTCTGAGAGCCCACAGGTATTGTTACACAATGTATATACTTCATAGGGTCCTGAGCAGAGTTTATCAGCTGTACAGAAATTCCTGTATAGTTTATCATCTGGGAAAGCATCCCAGCACCAGTGTTGTCTCTTGCTAGAGTCTCTTCAGAGTATCAAAGGTTCCCAGGAACATTCCCAGAAGCTTTTAGCTCAGCATGAGTCACTGCCAAGTTGAACAGTTTCTTCGAGTCCCTTGTAGCAATCATCCTGAAAATTGCAGACGAGGAGCTTGCAGGCTCTACAACTGTCCCTAAAAGGCTCAATGTGTACAGGAGTCATTGTCTGGCCTCCAAAAACATTTATGTGAACCAAGACCCATTTATCTCAACCTTGCACACATTTAAGGTCTCGCCAATGAGATCTCAAAATCTCCTTGGAAATGAAAGTTTTTCCTTTGGTGGTTTTCTAAAATCTTTTTTATTTTATATTCTAATAATCCCTCAGATCCCTAAATGAGGATCAGCACCCATTTCCTGTTCAAACTAGATGCTCAAGTCAGTTATAGAAGGCCAAGTTTCCTCCCCAGGCAGTTTACAGCACAGGCACACAGGTTATACTGTCTGCAGTAAATGAAGCAGTGAAATACTCCATTATGTGACATACCTCTCAGAACAGTTACCTCCTGAGAAAAGACTGCGATTTTGAGGCCAGCTGATTTTTCAGAAATGGCAAACAATAAGTGGGCCAAAAAGGTGGATTTCTCCAAAGGTGAAATAAAAGTGTTTTCTTATTTCAACCTACAAAAATTAAAATTTCCTGAAAGCAAAACAAAAAATTCCAACAACCACCAAGCCACTTTTACTCTTGAAGAAGCTGCTACTCCCTATTTATTTTGCTTTCTGAGGATTTGCCTTTTACATGTTCCCATTTTTAATGCTTCTAACTAGCCAAGATGTTAAATGAATTGCTTGAGTTCCAGTACATTGCTTCATCTGAATCTGTTACTCTGGTAGTGATGCTTTCCCTTAGTAGCACACTGAATTAGTGTAGTTTATGGTCACTAGTTCCTAGATTCCCTCTAGTACTCAAATCTTCAATGAAGAGAAAGATGAGTATGAAGAATTTCCCAGCTCGAAATCCCTGCTGTCTGGACAACAGACCAAAAATTGGTTTTTTTAATATTTCAATACTTCAAACTCTGAATATCTGGCTGTATAATTAAAATCTGGGTTGTTAAAATATACTGAAAATACATTTACCCTTAAAATACTTCACCTGTTATTTATTCTACTTCAAACTCTTCAACTCTGTGGTGTTACTATTTTGTTTTCTTTGATGTTTTTTCCTTTTAAGCTAACCCCAAAGAATTTCACTCTCACCCACCATGGTTATCAAGCTGTGGTTTGTTAGCATTGTAAGTATTTATGGTATACAACTCTCTTTTGCGCTTCCCAACTTTTAGGAATGAATGCCTTTTATGCATTGATTAACAGCCCTTCTTTATTGATTTTCTTTTTAGGAGAGTTAGGAATGACCACTAGATAATCATCTCCAGCATTTGGTAACACTGCTCTTGGTCTGGTGTATAACTCTTGTATAACGGTGGTTGGTATGTAAATACTCTTCTTAATCGTCATCTTTTGTTTCAAGGATAAAACAAACAAAACAATAACAAAACCTCCTTTATTTTGCATGCTGGAAGCACATGCCATTAATATTAATTAATTTATGTATTTAAACTTGGTAAAAGCATTTGCTCTTAGGCTGGGAATGTGACTGCCAAGTTTCCTGCCTGCAATTTGTTACGGCTCAGTAGTAAACTCCTGAAAATAGGAATTTGAAATGGAAATAGTGACAGGCCTTTTAACTACACTATAATAAGCAGGGTGTTTTATCCTGCATACTGTATGTCGTTACACAATGGCAGCCTATCATAATGTGCACGGAAAACAAACAGGGTCTCTTTAGATCACTCTCCTGGCTAAAACTGGGCAGACAGAGGAAGCAAAACAGGCTGGAAAGACAAAAGACTAGAAGGTCAAGAACACCACACCCAGACCTAAGCCCTTCTGTTACACAGAGGAGCACAGGGATCTTAGAGAATTTGCACTTGAATAAATTGACTTTGATCAGCTTGCCATAAAAAAAGAGGTGCAGCCTGCTATATTGCTAAAGGAGGTAAAGAAGGAAACTTGCCCATAGTCTTAAGCTGCAAATTAATGTACCTAGACCCACCCTGTTATGAAGAGCAAAGCTCCAAAAAGTATGTTTCTTGCAAACGTTAATCTGCTTGTAATAGTATGTTTCATGTAATTCTGCACATACAAAACACATGAACATTAAAGCTGGTTTGAACAGTAGCTTTCCAGTGACAGTTGTAAAGTGTAATTTTTCAGAGTTGCTGAACACCCAGAGTCCTAACAAGTCAGCTGAGTTTCTTCAGATTTACACCTGTGTAAATGACAGCAGTACTGCATCTTCGTGAAAACAAAACACTGCTATTGCTTTTTACAAGGTATTTGGCAATCAGGAAAATAACTGAATCATATGTGTAAAACAGAACAACAGAGTATCTGGGACTTGAACTGAGCACTTCTGCTTTGTAGAACACATTTATGCTGTATATTGAAGTGCCACATCACATCTATTTTTACTAATGGAGTTTACTTGTGTTTGGGCACTGTACCAGCTACTCAGCAAGTCCAGGAGATTAATGTAAAAGCCTCTCTGCATTTAGAAAGTATAGTCACTCCAGATTTACAGCTGCTTACTTTGAGGGTGGCTGACTGCTGATCCTGATGTCTTTGAGCAACAGATGGTTTTCTGAGCTGCATTGATAATGAAAATGATATAATTTGCCTCTTAACATTAAAATAGAGAGGCAGAAGAAAAGAAAAAGCAATATATTCACCTTCTACAAATAGCATACCTTAGTATACAGCAGAATAAGAGGAGGGGGAAGCCTAGTCAAAACTCAAGGAATAGTATTAGAAATTCACAGGAGGACAAACTTGCATAAAATAACCCATCCTGATCTGGACAGTGAAAGTACTGGCCCTTGTAATGTTAGAATTTATAGCTTTAATCTTCTTAAGAGCTGCATGGCTCTTCTCACATGCAGGGAAAACAGATTTGATGTTTGTGAGATTAAAATTACTGAGCTGAACTTTGCTTGTTATTGGCCAGAAGCATTTGGAAACCTAATAAAGCATTCCATTAAAATCTTGGCATTTTAGTAACACAAAAGAAGTAGGCTTCTCAAAATATGAGTCCAAGGCAAAAGGACACTTTGGGGGGCAGGGGGAAAGATTGTGGAATTTGGATTTTAACAAATTTCACAATTACTTTAAAGTAGATCAAAGGAAAACATGAGGTAAAGCGGAACAGTAAGTGCTTGATGTAACTAGCAATGTGCAATTCTTTGTTGTTTAAACTTTATTTCATTTGAAGACATTTTTTCATGTCCTTTTAAACCTCATACTTCCGTGAGTCTTTGAGTAGCTGGAAAAAGTACAACACGTGTCACTGACTGGCTGTGTGTTCTCTAACAGGTAATGTGGGCCTGATTTCATAAAATTGTGAGGTTCCACAACCACAGCTGAGATCAAGTTGGGCTACTCATATTCTGGGCTTTAGATGATCAGCTTTACTCTGAAATAAAGAGCTCCATTAAAGCTGGCTAGGCTAAAATTTTAGGTGCACAGGAAGCCCATAGTAAACACAGTTTTGCACTTACAATCAGTATATGGTTTGATTTGATCTATGAAGTCACAACTAATGTTTCTGTAGAGAGAGGAATAATACTTGTGGTGATGGTATGATCTATGAGTTCAAAGCACGACTGAACAAGGGTTAGGATCTTATCAGCAGTGGTAAAACCTTGTATAGTACCATTTGGGCAAATGAGATGAGAGCTGCCTGGTGCCAGCTTCACTGTTGAGAGCCCTTGCTTGCCTTAACCAAGGTACAGTACAGAGAAGCCTCATAAACTACAGTTTTTACTTTTCTCTGCAGGCAAAAAACCAGACAGAAATAAAGACATATAATCAAGTTTTAAAAAGAAGTAAAGCTTCATAACCAGCCCTAAATACAAGTCTCTTGCTAGGGTTCATTGAAAAGGTTTGAGGTTTTGTCACAAGGCAAACAGCATTAATTCCAATATGCTATGAAATTACTTTGTCTGTACTGACAAAGCCAACCATGAAAACTATGGCTAGAATTTGCCTGTGTATGGCTGTAGTTAAATCAGATCTCTTAGATACATTCTCCTTACAGAATCAGGACATATGTAGGCTATCTTCTGGGAAACTTGTGGTTAGAACTACTGGGAAGCCTGTAGGGATGATCAGGTAACAATCAAATGCCTAAACAAATTTTAGCCTGGATTTTACCCCACAAAGATAACCAGTGTTGAACCTGGATCACACAGCTGGTGTGAATGAGTCTTGCACAAGCTCATCCCACTGTAGATTTCTGCACAGAATTCACTTACGCAATTCTATTTTCTGCCCTTTCAAAAGAAATTCCCCTTTACACAGCTGAACGTTACTGGGTGCTCATAAACTGGCTGCTAACATGGCTGGTATGCTTTATTTTTTGTTGCACTAGCATATGAAGAGCTATCTACCATAACAGATGCTCTTTGACAGTGCAAAATAACAGCACTCAGACTTAAACTGTAAATTATAAACAATCCCTCTCTAACTACAAAATGAATACACAGAATGGGGAGCCTTGTCAACTAAGATATTAGCAAATCACGTTGAGGAAGACAAATTATTCACTAAAACTAAAGTAACTAAAATTTTATTCAGTTAACATTACTGTCATTAGAGTTCTCCTGTTCTTGGCTGTAATTGGTGGATATGAAAGAGTATAATTATAAGCAACACACAGTAAAATCAGTTACATGTCTTCTTGCTATGGAAAAGCCACATAAAATGCTTCTGTTCTCCCTTTTTATTAATTACTATCAGTAGAAAAGATGATAAATAAATGCTTACTACTGGTAAGTGCCTGGCCACATCAAGACAGCCCTTTCCCAAGGGATTTCATAATTATTTTTTCTCCACCAAACCACAGACAGGACTGTAAATTGTAAGTGACCTTGATGGCCCAGTGGTGCAGCTGCCATGTATTTGATTATAAACTTACTAGTACTAATGCCAAGGAGAGGTGTTACAACATAAGCTGAAAATGAGTTCAAGCATAGTTTTCTTCGTGGAATGTCCCTGGTAACCTGGCTGCAAAAAGCATTCAATACACAAAGATAATTATTTTTTTTAAACCTTTAAAAAATAAAGCGTTCCTTTTTCCCCTCCTCATCTCTTCATGAAATCCCAAGTTCTCCAGAAGGATGTGCTCAGGGATAATACCCTAGATTACAAGGTCTGTAGCTACATCTGGGGTACTTGTGACATCCCAAATCTAAAACTTTTTCAGAAAGGACACAGAGAACGTGGAGGAAGCATGGGTAAAGGGATGGGCACCCTGTTATACAGCACAGTGGTTCCTGCCCCATAGTGGCAGCCTCTCAGGAAATCCTCAACATGATGGCAGGGATGGTGAGCACAAAACTGGCCTGCCCAAATGCATGCAACTGCCCATGACCTAATGAGGGGTAAAATGACTTCATAGTTTCCTCCAGCATGCACTAGGAGACATTTTTATGTCACCCAGTTCAGGATCAGGCTGGCAAGGCCCAATTCTTTCACCTTTACAAGAAACAGGTATGACCAAGAAAAGACCCTGGCAGCTGTCTGTAGGCAGGATTTAATACCCTTGCATTTCAAGGGCGTCCTGGATGGGAGTCTCAAACTCTGCAGAATGACAAATGCAGTCTGGTTTCATGTCATGCAGTTGCACTGCCTGCATCCCCTATGACACCTGGAGCTAGGCACACATGGGTACCTTATCTACATCTTGACAGCATGTGTTAAAGAAGCAGGACTAGCTGAATGTCTCTCTCTCCTCTGAGAGCCAAATTTGTCTTCTTCCTCCTTCACAGATTAAGTAGTGAAGCAGGCACCAACCCCATCAGTTCTGCAGATGCCAGCTCAGAGTACACCCAGAGGCATATTTTGGGTGCTTAAAGAACTTCACAGCATTGAAGACTTAGCTCAGGAAATGCAAAGGGTCAGGGCCTGCCCTCCAGACCCTGACAAAAGGGTGTATGCACACAGTGAGGAAGGAGGCTCCCTCTGTTGCACAGAGCTGGCTCCATGGCTCTTTCCCATCTCCCTAGAGATCCAGGGTATTTGTATTCAAGTTAGGAGGAAACCAGCAGACTAGTCAGCATGCAGGGGGACTTGGTGGTCTCAGTGAAGATTGCTTTAGGTGACACAGCAAAAGGGCCTCCTAATGTGGGATCCAACCCAGTAACAGTTTGGATGGTGGGAAAGCCTCTCAGTCCCCACTTGTTATAGCTGACCAGTTTCATCTTAATGCACACAACAAACTCACTGTGTAAATATGCCATGATGGGCAGTTTGTGCCCATAATGCAAGCTATACCCAAACAAGCAGAAGGGTCATAAAATAAGGATTAAAGTTCAACAAGGACACTGATAATGAAGAAGCCTACCCAGCCTCTGTCCTATCCTAGCCAATGTTACGTTATCTTCTAATTTTAGAACAGCTGACAGTTTTTCCCAGACTAGAAGTCGACAAGAGGCTGAGCAACATCAATGTCATTAAATCTTTGTTTTCAGGCGCAGTGTTGTCTCCACACTGCAAGAAGTTGTTCCAGCATGTGAAATTTTGCAGGAAGGCACACACTGTCGCTGGATGCCCATACAGAGAGCTGTGTAATATGTTGAAACCATCTGGCATTTTGTGGTTTTGCAGTATCAGTCAGACGCACTGTCTGGAAACACAGGGCTCTAACCCAGAGTTCTTGATTCAGGTCAGATACCTACAGATGCCTGTGGTCGTTTGGCCAGACTGGAAGCTGCAGAATAAAGCACTTGATTAGGTGGCTGAAGTTTATGACAGATTCTAAGGGCAGCCGAGCTAGAAGCCTATTATCGCTTAGGAAGTTTTAGTAAATGTAATTACTATGGCATGTTTGACATAATACACGGTCTTCACAAAATGCTCCAAAATGGTGTTTTAAAGACATGTTTAAAGTCTTGTTGCTGTTATGCTTTGTATCTTCTGACTAAGGAGTAGGCCTGATGATGTGGATCCCAATGCAAAGCTTACTGAAAACTACTACTAAAATTAATAGAGCGTAGTTATGGAAGAGTATTTTGTATAGAATTGCCTTCTCTGGAGTGTGAACAACGCTGCTGAAAGCAGGCTCTGGGTTACATTATTCCTGTGATCCAAATTTTTTTAACCAGCTGATATCACTAGGGAGATTTAAAGTCTTTATAATTACTGCTCAAGGCCTAAAGGAAGGGGGGAGGAAAGACAATGAAATCAAGTTTCATATGTTGATTTAGAGAGTAACCTGTGGTGGTCTGTTAACTTGTTTCATCTATCAGGAAAAGCAAATTAATTCTGTATCCAGTTGGTTTTATGAGTGGCAGCTCAATTTGCTTTCCTAGTTAAGCAGGGAAGAAAGTGGCCTTTTGTCTCAAACAATTGCTTCCTGCAATGCTGCAGAATAAGATGTAAAATAGGCAAAGCGTTTTGGATACAGCTTCCAACATCCTACTAAGAAGTAAAATTTCTTTCTTTCATCTTCCCTCAGAGAAGGAATTCAGGTTATGCTCTGCACTAAATTAAAGTGTTCTGCTCAGTTATGTACATGTACAGCTTTGAAAACTGTTCCTGCTTCTAGGTCAAGGGCTCTCCCTGTGGCCGGGTGCCAGCTTTATCCCTGGACTCCCATAATCCCTTGAAATAAATCAACTTTCCATTGAAATCCTCTGCCAGTTCCACTTCAGACTAAAATGTGCTGTCTGTAGCATGATGCTCTTTTATACTTTTGTGGAAACAAAAAAAAAGAGAAACAATGTGGCCATTGTGTACTGGAAACAGTTCGACGTAACCAGCATTGTGTATATTAAAGTCTATCTTTGTATGTTGCACTAACCCAAGATTTCAGTGTTTATTATTAGAACTAAGAAAAATACCTTTGACCAAAAGAATAATTTGACTGACTGAAAAGGATCCCAGCTTGTGTGCGTGTGTGTGTGCGTGTGTAACCCATTACTACTCTGCTCACGTGGACTGAAGTATGTGGATGCATTATACTGCCTCCCTGGGCAGATGAAGCCCTCAAAGATTTTTTTTCTCTTTCCTTTTTCTTTTTTTCCTTCTTTTCTTCCCTAATATAAATTTTCTTCTCTGTGTGTCATAAACGAACCCGAATACATTCACACATTCCTGTCGAAGACTAAAAGCTGTCACTTCATTTCAGGGAACCAGGCAGCTTTAAACTCAGCTGCAAGAAAGCCCAGATGCTACTACATCTCCAGGGGAAACTTATCTACTCAGAAATGGCAAAACTTCTGAACAATAATAACAAAATACAGCTTAAAGATGCTGATGCCGTTCTCCTGTCGGTGCTGAGGTCAGTACTTTGGAGAGGGGGTGCCAGTCAGAAACTGCAGCACTCAGAAGACTGACAATTCTGAAAAGCTCTGCTTTTCCCCAGATCTCAGTAACTTTAAATGGTCTGCCAGTTAAATCAGAACAGCCTGGTATAAAGCCTCCAATTTTCTGACAACCTTTATATTCTCTTGGCTCCTACAAGGCCCTAAAGCTGATGGTGTATAATCCTGAACTGAATGTAAAATAAATACGAAAACCTGTCATGATTTTACAGTTTTCCAAAGGATATTTCACTAAATAAAAAAGAGCTGCATTTTTGGCACGCAAGCACTCCATATAAAAATCACAGTTAGTTCTTTAAAATAAAGTTACACAATGCAGTGCCAGACTCTGCCCTCTGAAGTTTCCCCCTGAGTACTGGGGAGCAGCTACATCCCCATGAGCCGGCTGGCCCTGAAGGTCCCATGCTCCTTTCCCCTCCCCAGTGGCTGTGCAAATCAGGGCTGTGACACTGGCCCAAGCCAGCCCAGCCCCCGAGGATCCCTCCAGCAAAGGAGCCTAGGGGGAAGTACCCGGGTTTTCTCTGAGCTGGGACACAGCCCATGGTGCGGCCAGCTAAATCTAGCACTGGCAATTGCTTCCGTGCTTGTGGTGCAAATAGAGCCTGAGCAAATTGTGACCCAGAGCTCACCCAGCCTTCATGTCCTTGGAATATGTTGCCTAAGAAAATAGCAATTGTTTGTGGAAAGCTCTTCCGCTAAGCCTGCGTCACTTAGCTATCTACATTTACTGTGTGCCATGGCGTGGGCTATAAAGCTGGAGTGTCCACAGCACTACAGCATGGAAATGAGTTTAAATCACTGACAAACTAGAGCTGATGTCAGGCTCCACTGGCTTCACATACCTCAAAAACATATGGAGGTCCAGAGCACAGCTACAGGGCCAGACAGAGACACACAGGTCTAGCAAAGTAGGACCTAAACACAGCAACCATGACAATGGACATGAGGTGCATTTTGAGTGAAGCTGTGACCAGACGAGCAAAGGATCTATGTACCATCCTGCAAGAAATCTATAAGACTCATCCTTCAAATCCTGGGGTGGTAGCTCACTGTTAAAATCACAAGTTATGTTTGAACAGTATTGTTCGAATGGTTGGGAGGAAAGAAATGGAGGCAAGGCAATTCAAAAAGGGAAAATCTGTGTTGTACTCACAAGGTTTCCAGGTTTGTCTGCAGTTCTTTCATTGTGCGGGTTTTAAATGTTAGGCACCTGTGTCTCATAATCTCCTCCTGGAACAGGGTACAGGCAATTGCACTGGATATAAAACCACAGTTAACTAAACACCTAGAGCTTTAATTTTAGATCAGACTAAATGAAACTATCGAGCTGTCTCCTAGAAGCCCTCAGTGGACAGTTTCTTCACTTAGGTCTGCCACATTTGGGCCTTCTTTTTAAGTGAGGAGTGCAGCTGAATCCAAGAATTCAAAGCAAAACTCAGCTGAAACCATTATGTTTCATCTGGTTACATGTCAAAACCTCAAACTTTGTGTACACAGGGCTCAGATTATAAACCTATCAGGCCCAACCCCAGAGCTGGACCCAGGTCTGCCTGGAGAGCCTGCAAATCTTTTAGAGAAGCTGATACAAGTTTTGAGTTCATAATGGCTTAAAAACCCTAAGTGGCGAGGAGACTTTTCCAGGGTCAAACAGTGAGTTATAGGGGGAGCTAAGAAGAGAACCACAGCCCTGACCACTTCACACACTGCTACCAACAGAGGTAGAAACTCGCTCTGCTTGAACTTCGTACTGCATAGCCTTTGCCAAACCACTCAAAAGAACCACTTTTTTTTGCCTGTTAATTGTTTTAATAAGTCACATGGCAATGAATGACTAAAAAATACATCATCCCTCTAAGGATTCAGCTGTGGAAAAAAGCATCCATTTAGCTGCAGGGTAGTTATTACTGCATAGCTTTGATTTTGCTACACAATGCAAACCCTGTTTATGGAAATGCTTACATGCTGCTCCGGGTGAAATCATCATCACTTACAGGTATACTCTGAAGCTAAAGGAATGAGCTCAGATCCACTCATCTAGACCCCAAGTGAGCCCTGTCCACTTATCTGAATCTCCACAATGCTCTCAGATGGTGGTTAATGTTCCTTTGGACATTTCTGAATGCCACCCAAATCTCTGCATTTATAACATGAAAATAGAACTTCAAGGTGAGAAAAAACAATTGCAGTTAGAATACCTGTCCCTCCTGCTGGCTCCACCATGGCACATGTCTCACTGGGGAACACTGGGATAATTTCAAATTCACAGCATAGCATAATGTAGTAATCCCTTTTGAATCTACAGTCATTCAGTGGTCACTTATTTGCTGCTCCACATGCATTCTACCAAAACTTTAAGACTTCTGGCAATACAGCAAGCAACTGCTTCAGGATCAAGGCTTAATGCTGAAACAGCATCAGGGCTGAGGATTGCTACATTTAATCTGGCAAGAGTCCCTGCTGTTTGACACCTGGAGTGGCATTAAGGAGCTCTGGCACTGTATCCAGAGTTCTCTACCAATAATTGAAAGTGCTTCTACAATATGGGAAAAAGAGAAGGGTGATCAGGGTTCAAGGATCAGATCTGTTTAAGGTCTTGAAAACATTTTTGTGGGGTGAGGGGTCAGCATTTGAAAAGTAAGGTATGGCTTACACATGAATAAAAACCCGAGATTGCAATACATACCTTTTCCAATTCAGGTTAATTAGGAGTTTACTGTACTCCCAGCTAGTTTTGCTTGCAGGCAAATTTTTTTTGAGCTCAGCAGCCAGGACTGTATCTAGGGCTAAGCTTTCCCACCATATCATTCCAATATTAAAAGAATTTTTCTGGCTTCCTGTTAAACCATGCACTGATTACAAAATTCTTTTGCTTATTTAAGGCCAGATTCAATAAAAATCCTGTCCAGCTTCTGCATCATGGAAGGCCACAAAAGCCCTGAAATATTTTGGTTTTGAAGCCTGTGTGGGCTTCCATGGTTTAGATGCTGGGTAGCTGTTCCAGTGAATGTGGTCTTCATAAAGCTTTTCAAGGTCCTGCTCCATATGGACCTAGTGATCTCTCTTTATTCTCTCCAGTGTAGATTACAATCCAGTTCAGAGAATCTCTGATATGTGCCTCTAGCTACAAGCTAAATCCTTCAGGAATAGGTCCTTTTCATGTCAGGTCACATCCTCTGCAGAACACTGACAGAGAAATTTGAGTTTCTGAAAAGCAAGTACCACTTATGAAGATCTGATATGTTTTGCATGCTTTATATGAATATAAGTGATTGGTAAAATCTAAAAGGAAATTCAATAAACTACTCATTATCTATATTCATATGACTAAGCTACACGTGGAACATAGCTTTTATCCTCCATAAAAAATGTACAGATGTTCTATAGAAAACTGTATGAACAAACTTTAACCTCACGACTGCTATTATTTTGTAATAAAGGCTTACAGCATAATGTGAGCTTTTTTTAGAATGTAAGTTCCATGTGAGTAGCGTGTTGCTAATTTAATATTAATGCAATGCACCAGGAAGAAGTCTGCACAGAATCTCAAAGACAGAGAATCACTGTGCTGCAGACAGGAGATTTGTGTTGCGGACTTTATTTGTTTCAGCACTCGCAACAAAATTCATTGACCAGGGTTCCCATTGCCACAGGGCAGTGGATTAGTCTACAGATGTTTTCACATGCCTTGGCATGAGGATTTTGCTGCAGCATTCCCACTACTGTTCCTGAGAATCATGTGGTTAAGTCACCTTGTGCTGCACAGAAAATTTACCTCTCACTGTCAAGTGCATATGAATGAGCTTCTTTTTTGGGAACAGCAAAAGGAAAAAAGAATCCATTTAATAAACTTTTGAATTTCTTTTGCTGAGCCATCCTTCAGGTAGCAGGTGCAAAGGCTTTCACTAAACTTGCAGATTGCAAATGCAAGTGCCTGCTTTGCTTGCAACACAGACTAATTAAAGCAGGGCAGCAGAACAGAAATCCAATTTCACCCACAGTTTTCCTTTCTCAGTGCCTGAGTCCTCTCCTTTGCAGCGTCTGCCATTCAGATTACATATCCTCTATTCCTCTGAGGAGTTAGTTCACTGTCTCATCTCCAAATGCATTGGTGAAGTAATTTATGACTCCCATTATTATAATCGCTTAGCAGCTCCCAAGCATGTAAAAATAGCAACAATAATTTCTCCCACTTTTCCTTCCTTAGCACCCCATAGGAGAAAGAGCTTGATTAAATCTGTAGGGGTTACACTTGCATTTGTGTGTTTCTATAACTTACAGAGGAAGTTTGACATTTTCGGGAAGTGATGATGTCTACAGACATCTTATTCTCTGCAGAAATTCTTCAGTCTAGATAAAACTTCTGGGAAAGTCCCGTGTCCAGAAGCTTCCTTCTTTTGCTTGACAGTTTCATTGCTTCTGTGAAATGCACTCGTGTGCTATCATGATCACAAAGGGCGGCCCAGTCTCAGAAACAATGAAGGCCATTTCCTTGGAAGCCTTCCAGGATCAAATATGAAAACCTACCCAGGACTCCATGCAATGAAGCAGAACCTCCACGCATAGCAGGGAGGAAAAAAATGGGGAGATATTTATGAACAGACCCTTGGCAATGTGTGCATGGTAAATGGACAGCCTGCTCCCATTTGTTCCAGTTTTCCAAGCATGTGATTGCAAATGCAGTTATTTTATGTGGACCATCACAGCTGCACTGCACCCATCAGAGCGAAGACAACAGTCTAGTCCTTGTGAAATGGAGATGGAGTCTTCCTATTTCTGTGCATATTCTGTAGGCAAATACTAAAGCCCAAAAGTTCACAGAGATGCAACAAATGTCAAACAAAGACCCTCAGTACCTGGAATAGTTATGAAAGAAAGAATTTCAAAGCACTCCTCTTCTTCTACTGTCATAATCTAGATCTAAACTGCTAGGGAAAAGTATCCTGGTTTTTCTAAAGGTATCATTTAAAATCCATTTTGGTTAAAGCAGTATAGAAGACATGGGCATTCTCATATTTCAGTGCTAAACCATGTCTGGTTTGGTTTAAGCTTAAATCTTTTAGGAATTGATTCTGTATTTGCAAATAAGATGGTCTTTGGCTAGTACAATCAATTTGGTTTACATGTGATTTTTAAGCAACACTGACACTGCTGTTTAACACAACTGATATCTTTGACTTGTGTGGTTCACTTTTGGCCACTTGTTCTGCAGTGCAGTGTCAGCTTCAGGTAGCCACTGAGATAGTTAGGGGAAGGCAGTAATTATGCGTGCAATAATGAATATGAAAACTTAGATAACATCTACAGAAAAGCAGGCACTATAGTTCACCATGTGATCTCCTCAGCTCTCCAATGGTTTCACATGCTTATGGAAGAAACCTTGTCAGCTTCCAGAGATGAGGAGTTTGGAAACAGGAAAACAACTACTCCTTGTGATTCCTCTGGTTCCACCTTAGGAGAAGGACCAGAATGCTTTCAAGGAGCTTCCAGTTATATACACAGTTCCTCATCCACATTAGCAGCATTTGATGATCTACAGTATCAAATATCAAGAGTGATCCAACAAAAAATTATGCACTACCATTTTTCACTGGCAGAAGTTAAAAGGGCAGTATCAGTACCCTGAGCTACCCTGAAACTTCAGTAATGGGGATCAAGTTACTGGCTGCCTCACTGCTGATGTTAGAGATTAATTTTTGTCACCTTGATTAGCAGAAGATAGCTAAAGTTTGGGAGGTAGATGTAGGATCTCACTCTTTGAAAGACCAATCCATGAATGAATCTTACCAGACCACACATTAGCTGGAAGATGAGATGAAAGATGCAAATCAAAAGGGGAGATCACAATCTCCATTTACTGAAGCCCCAGATGCCCCATTTCCATACCCATTTGCTCAAACCTGGAAAGACCGTTTTAACGTTTCTTCTCCAAATTTAGCTTGAGGGCCTGGCACGTTTCACAAAGATTATTTTTGTGAAAAAAACCACCTCATACAAAAGATATGATGAGGTGAGTAGTGTCAGCTGAGGTATATTAAGCAACATTAAGCTCCTTCTGCAATGTCAGATGAGTAGGCATCTGGCAGTGGCAAGGTAAATTGCAGTACTTTGCATCCATGTCTGTGTCAAGCCATATTTCTGACATTGGTACTCGCTGACTGTCTTTCAGGTCTTCGGCTCAAGCCTTCCCTTATTTCTGGGAGGAACTGGGAGAAGACAGAAAAGCAGGAGCTGAAGGCTGAGCATGCCTGGCAGTAGCTGCATTTCTATCTCCCTCATATATTCTCTTATTCCAAAAAGTTTTCTAAAACCATAGGCAGTGCAAAAGAAATGTTGGGTTGGCCTGCTTTGTACCACTCCAACCACACGCTTTTTACAATCTGCTTCTTCAACAGAATGGCTGATTGCTTAGACAGCAAAGCACGGCAAACTGATGCATCAGATATTTCCATCAGACTAAGGACACTTATCAGGTAGGAAGGATTTTCCTCGTCCCTGCATCAGTGACCATTTCTTCGTTTGAAATTAATTGGAAAAACATTCTGAGGAGAAGTATTTCCCATGCAGTTGATGCTCCTATCTGCTACAACCTGTGTCTCCTTTGGGGTAGGCTGGAAACACTTATCCTTCGCCAGCAGCCCTGTCATAGGGACCAGAACTGAACCTCCACTTTGGCTGCAGCTTCCCCTGGTTGCCATCACACCTTGCACAGTCACACCAAATGATGAAAGTGACAAGGACACCACACATATTTCAGAGTGCCAACCCCTCCTTTTAGGTGAGGAATACTGCCACATCCCCCAGAAAGCTCCACATGTGCTATTAAAAGAAAACAACAATCACTAAAAAAACCCCAGTGCCTTTTATGCTACAAGTAACAACTCATGAACAAACTGTCAATCTATTAAAATTTTTCATTAAATAATTTCTCCCAGCTGATGCTTACAAAAGCCCCTGCCAGGCCAATCATTTATGGGATTTATTATTACTACTGTCAGGTCAGAAGGGTTTGCTGCAGCAGATCCATCAGGCATGCTCAGACAGGAGCTCCTGCCTTTGGGCCAGCTGCTTCAAAACCAGGACCAACAAATGTCAGATGCCACGTTCTCATTTCAGGTCATGCCTCTTCCCTTTCAATCACCATGGATCAATGGATCATTTTAGCTGTTTAGCAACTGGCAAAGACCACCTCATGTAGGGTAAGCATCAGTGGTTGTTCAGCTTTTAGCGCTGACAGAGGTCTTTGTCTCAGCTTTCTCTATTTTTAAAGTACACTAAAGCATGGCTTCAAGGGCTTGTGACTCAATTAGCAGGGGAGGGGCAAGATGGAGGATGAGGTGTGCTTTACTCAAGGTGGTAGCTGCTCACCATAGCCATGTGCTTTGGGAGAGGTGGCTGAGGGCATCTGTAAGCTTCAGGTCTGTGTTCAGGAGTCACAGGCTGATCCTGGTGCAAAGAGAGGATTGCACTTGGGTTTCATAATGGAGTTCATGGAAGTCAGTGAAATTGAACTGCAGCCAAGGTGGAGAGCCATGCAGAACAGATGTCTTTACAGAAGATAAAACAAACAAACAAAAAAATACTCAGAGTCTGAGTTAGAACTCTTGGCCCACGTTAAATCTTTTAAAATCCCCAAAGTGCTCTATTGTGGCTGTCCCAAACACTTAAATTCCACATGTATAAAGTAAAACACATTTGCATTGCTAATTTATTAAAGGACTTCTTGACCCAAAGTCAAATACTAGCACAAGTCTTCTGCATGGAAAAGCTCTGATAAGCATGCTCTTTGACTCTCTGTGAACGTTCAGTAATGCTCCTTTTAAAAGTACATATGCTTCTTCTCGTGTCTGATGCTAATTATCTTATCAGATAACAGGCAGCCCTGTGCTGAGTAGGTATGTAATATATTAGCCTTGGGGAGGGGATAAAAAAAAAAGCCTTATCTTTCAAGTAGATTTGAAACTGTATATGATCTAAGTCTGTGGAAACTTTCCTCTGCAGCACAGAGCTTACATAAGGAAGACAATGAAGAAAAAAAAAATTTTAAAATCCCAGACCTGTACAGCTTTCAGACTGCAATTCTCCAGGCTGTTCCTTTCTGTGGAATTTTCTCCTCTATCAGTATTTTGGAATGGCATACAGGTTAAACTGTTCATCTGGCAGGGAAAGCCTCTTCAGTAATTTTAAGTTTACATTATACTATAAACAATTGGATTAGAGTAAACAGATGAACTGTATAAATAAAATGTCACTGCTTAGCTCTCCTTTGTGACTTGTATTCTGATACCACTACTACTGCTTTTACTACAACTACTACTACTGCTGCTAGGCTTCAGCTGACAGCTCAGTCTGAAACCCTTTATTCATCTTTATTACTACTTCAGCTGTTTTGAGAGCAAAAAGGCATGGAGGACTTATTGGCCAGAGGCTCTCTAACCTAGCAGGCCTGCCTGGGAAATCAATATGCCGCACTTAAGAGCACAAAGATGGATTGTGAAGCCGGGGCTGGCAAAGGGACGCGCACTGCATCTGGAAGGACACGGAGACAGCCAGTTCTGCTCCGCCAGAAGCCTCCCAGACCGCGCATGTTTGCACACCAACCTAGTGGCACCCTTCCAAGACAATTTGTGAACCTTGGTTCACACCATTTTCAAAGTAGGTCATACGCAGTAATCTCAGCCGAGGAGAGATACCCTGTCAGCAGCAGTGGCTGCGAGGAGGGCGATAGCTGCGACCAATGAGCGAGCTGGTGCAAGCGGGGAGCCGAGCGCTCGCAGGACGCCGGGGCTGGGGCCAGCTGCAGCCAAGGTGCTCAAACAGCTGACGGGCAGGCTGCAACACACACCCAGCCTCTCGCCATTTACAGCTGTACAAGCACCCACTGTTCTCCTGCATACAGCCACCGGCACAGCTTAAACATTAACCTGAATGAAAATACAGTAGGAGAAGAGATCTAACCCTTACTGAGCTCTATTTTCCTGACAGCAGGAATCAGCTAATTCTGAACGAGGGGATTTAAATTTACTACGAGCTTTGGATTACTGTTTCCTAACGTGCTTCCGTCTCCTGCCCCTGCTCTGACAGTCAAAACAGGGCTCTGAAGGTAGCTGTGTTGACAGAGAGGATTCCTAAAGCACTTACGGTTTCCTGCATTTTCCTGTATCCCTTGCTTGAGCTGTTTTAGCAGCATGGAATTAGGAACGGGCACATTTAAAGGTACATTTTTGAAAAATGGTGTCCAGGAAAATAAATGCAGAAATGAGTGTGCATACTCGTTTCCACACTATAACAATATAAAGACCAACAGAGAACTACCAGTTTCAAGCAACAGCACAGAACTTCCCAGGCATAGGAAGCACTGGGAATGCGTTGCCTTTAAACGCAGCCTGCACACCATCAGAGATGACTTGATGCTAGAAAGCTAAAGGATTGCCTGAAGAGTGCCACTGTGTTATGTAATTTTTTTTTTTTAAACGGGTTAATTTTTAAACAGGCTCAATTTAACCTTGCTCCTGGTCAATAGTTACATGAATCTGAATGAAAGTATGTTCTCTGGAGAAATCCACTCCAATATAACAGGCATGCCTCATTTTTAGCACTGAAATCAACACTGAAGCAGCAGAGCTGGACAAGCATTGCTTTTTTTTTTTTTTTTTTTAATCTGGCAAGTAAGAGGACTGACTTTCCTCCATTTAAAAAGCTGTGCTTTTTCCTTCTTCTCTTGCTTTCCCTGTGATGTGTCAGACTAGGAACCTTAAACAAAAAGGACGAGAGATTTCTGAAGGTACCATACCCTATGCAAAGAGAAAGGGGAGACAGGACTCTGAAGACTAGCAAAAAGGCTTATCTCCCATCCAAGAAGGAGTGCACAGAATGACTGTCTGCTCCACTGGAAGTGACCTACCTGATCAATAGCTTGTCCAGGGAGTTGTAAGACATGCAGAAACATGCCACGATGTGCAACTGTTATCAGCTAAAAGGGTGCTATAATGACTTTCTATGCAAATATACAGAAAAATCCATAAGTCCAAGAAGGGTTATCACTCAGTACATCATCAAGGGAACAATTTATTCTCTAACACGGGGTGCAATACTTTCCTGCCAAAATCGCATTGCTTGTTTGTTATCACTAAGCTTTGAAAAAAAAGTAACCAACAAAAATCCCTTCTGCTGCTGCCTCTGGAAAAGAAAATCCCTTTTAAGACAAATTGTAACAAAGAAAACCCCCAGACACTTCACTATTTTTTCCACAATGACAAATAATTCTAGCTGTGGTTACAAATGGTCTCAGTATTGTACAATTTCAGGTCATGTGAGTTTTATTACTTTTCAGACTAACTTGTGCTTTTTCCCAGCCAGCTGCTGGCAGTTGTCATCTTAGAACTGAGAGCAAACTACTTTAAAAACAAATTTGTTCAGAAATCTTTTTAAAGCGATACAGAAAAAAAGCCTTTGTGTTTTTCATTTCAGCTTGGATGTAACCTCTTTTTTTCTCCAGTTTTTGAAAGGAATGAGTCTCCAGTGCTAAACAGGTCACAGAGTAATTATGCATCCACCTGAAAATTAAACACACATTCAAAAGCTTAACTAACAGCATATACTAATTCATAACAAGTATATGTCACTCAGTTTTTTCATGGTTGATCGTTAGGGTGTAAGCAAAACCAGATCACATCAAACCCAGAGAACAAACACTGTAATCTTTCTGCAGGTTTAAAAGGAAACAACAGCAAGGTGATACTGTGTTAATGAAGTTGATCCAATACTGCAAGGCAGCCACAGCAAGTCCTGTGTATCTGAAATCTTTGTGTCAAGAGGAGGGTGGTCTTTGGGGTTACTCAAAGAAAAATCAGTCCTGAGGCCTGGCCAAACTCCTGTGCTTGCACAGGTCAGCAGAGTCATTCCATGTTTGGGCCAGCCTGAGATCAAACCTGGATGGTTACTTTCAATGTAAACCTTTGCCTGAATTGAAAAGACAGAAACTTTGGCAAACCCTTTTATGTTCAGTGCAGAGCCAAATTTGTTATCTGTGATATGCACATCTTCTTGCTTTGGTGTCAACAATTACTTTGTATTAGCTTTCTATATTTTCCCTCACCTTTCATAGTATATGTTTGGCAGCAGCATTTCAGATGCAGAAAAGGAATCATATCTACATTTCCTTCACAGAGTGGAGGTGTTTGAGTTAGTAACATCTCTTTTACAGATTTCCTTGGTGGTAAAACCATTTTTCCTTGACATGGAGAGAGGAATGCACAAAGCCAGCAGAGATCAAAGGCCCAGTGAAGAAGTTGAAAGGACCTCGGCATGGTCTTCACAGAGGAGCACAGTGGCACAGAACTGTTAGCTAACATAGCTGGTTTGTACATGACCTGCCTGCCTCCAGCTGTGCACTTGCTGTGACTGAGTTTGGGATTTTTTGGGAACAAATGCTGCAGAACTCTAATGAACTGGCACTAATTAAAGGAGATCTTCGGCCAATGCTAAGATTGAAGATGGAATAAAAGTGACTTTAGTCAACCTTTGCTTCCTTGTCCCAAGTTTCCTAAGATCAGCACAGGTAAGACTGAGCTATTATTTACTGCCTTTTGGATGTGCTACTGCAGTAAGTTTGAAGACTAGCATGATCTGGCTCTTCCCAGTTACCTCTGCACTTGGCAAAAGCTGTGGCCTCATAGCGTGCCAGATACCCACTGTATCAGGGACAGGAATCCCACACATCACCTCCCAGACAATTTTTAAACTGAGCTAAAGCATTTCTACTGTTTAATTATTTTTAATATGGTTTCTGGAATGCTCTAGTTAGGCTTGAAGGATTTCACATGGTCTCTTCTGGCTATGATCAGCAGATAGCTAGACTGGAGTAGGGTGGAGCTAAAAAATGGGATTGTGACTATTGCATATTCAGTAACATGCACATACTCACACACCAGAGAAGGGTTTCCATGTCAGCATTGATGAGCCTGCAGAACTGCTACCGAGGCTCACTATTCTTGGTGGCCAGAAAGAACATCCTTTTCTAAGACAAACAGTTGAAAATGTGCATAGTTAAAATTGCAGAGTACAGTTTTGTCCTGTTCACCTCTTTCTCCTCCCTCGTGTTGCCTCAACTCTGCTGTTGGGAGCACTGAAATAAGCCTGGTGTAGGAATGTTGGGGAAGTCAGTGGGTTTATACTGCTGTAACTGAAAGCAGAAGGTAGCTTAGAGGCTCAAAGATCTAAGCTGGTGTGTTACCCCGACCGACCGTTTCTGACCAAAGTGCTTAGCTGACCGCCACTGGATTAGCAAGTGCTTCACACCCCTGCACTCACAATGTCAGCGCTCCCGTGAGCCCCAAGAGCTGCTCCTGCACCTCGTTCGTTCAGGACAGGTAGCACAATAGCTGGCTCAGCCTGAAGATCTCCATGACCCAGGGCCACGAGCATACCCGGGCTTTTAATACAGTGACTTGCATCACCTCAGCTTAGCACCACCCAAATAAATGTAATTCTTCAGTTTAAAGCACATGACATTTTTCTTGTGTTGGCACCAAATAAAATAGCACACTAATCCTTCTGGTATTAGTCAAATGGGGCTTAAAAATCCACTCATATGCTTTGCAGTTGCAAGATTTCCCTGGCAAGTATGTACACTGGTCTCAGTCATGGATTCTCACAGAATCTAAGCTTTTGTTAAGAAAAGGAGAAATAAAAAACAAACTTCATAGCAGCAAAAACTGCCTTTCCAAGCTTAAATTGAGTGCAAACTGTAGCAACACTGGCTTCCCAAATCATAAAGAAATAACTTCAGTGGTTGTTCTGCTCCTCCATCCCAATGCTACCAACCAGCACCTACTGATGGAGATTACCAAGATCCCAGCCTATTCTCCAGGCTGTGCAGGGAAAACCCAACAACCCCCTAAGCTGAAGCTTAAAAAAGCTAGACTTGGGGACAGGAATGGGCACTGGAATGATTCACAAGAGAGAAAGATCCTGAAGGAAGAATGCTAACAAAAATAGCCTGCTTGCTTCATCTTCCAGAGAAGCAAGGAGGAGGGCGAGGGATGCTGAAATGAGAACACTACTTCTTTTTTCTTCCCGTGACTATCAGGAAGTTAACAAGGGAAAAAAAGGAGCTGCTCTGGTTCAACAGCTAAAAATGAGAGTTTCCCACTGAACAAATACTTACAAGCTATAAAGGAAGAACTGCATCTCCAAGAAGGCTGCTGCAGTAACTTCCTTGCAGAAATCCCCCAAATCCCAAGTGCTGGTTCACTCATCTTCATCTAGTGTGTTTAACCACATCAGACTTGTTGGTATAAGCATGTATCTTGAGAAGAATTTTTTAAAATAAAATTATACCTTCTCTTCTATTTTCTTCAATGAAACAGTGAACATCAACCTGGTGATTACGTTTAATTTTACAGTGTTATGTTTTTTAAGAGAGTAAATATTATAAAATAACAATAAAATGTTTGTTGGGATGTGTTACTGTATTTTTGTTATCATAACCTGAATACCACATTTTTTACTATTTCAGGGTACTCTTCTCTTGACCGCTATCTCATCCATGTGGTAAAGTCAGCAGAAAGGCTAATATCAATGGCCAGAGGAACTCACACAATCACTAAAACTGAGACTTTTCTCAGTGTAAATAGAACAATTTTTTTCTGGCAAGCCATTTGATTTGGCTTAAGCCACATAATGCAGAGTTCTGTCCATCTGTCCTACTTAATTATAATGATTGCAGAACCTAAATTTGCTTCCAAACATCCTTAATTAATATTATACTACAGACTGGGTGGGTAAGGGGAGGAACTCCTCTGTTTCTGATTCCTAAAAACCCCACATCAAACCAAAACAAGGTCTGGAAGATTTTACATTATTTTTTCAGTGTCACTGCTAGAGACTTAATAACCACAGGATGTGCCCCATGGTCTTTAATAATTTCATATAATAAGCAAACAATTTTTGTTGGCAAACAATTTGGTAAGACATCTTAACTTGCATTTTTCTCTGTGCCAACAGAAGATTTGTTCCTCGTAGGAAAATTTACATCACAGGATATATATGCCCTGCATGTTCTATGTCAATAGAAAATTTTGACCAAAGTGCTACAAATATCTGAATTCAGCTGTAATACCATTTTAGATAGGCTACATTTAGTTAATTCCAATTGCTCTATCAAGTTGCAGACAGGGAGAGAAAAGCCATCTAGTGGACAAAAATGTAATTATATACCAGAAAATATTTTGAGGCATAAAGCTTTCACTGGAGAACTCTTATTTCGTTATTCATCTGCAGTACTGCTTATCTAAGAATACTCTAGAAGACTCCAGGAAATCAGGGTTTGCTGGAGGGCAACAGCATGGATCTCTAAGCCCACATTTTTGGCAGATTTTTTGATTAGCAATTGTCATAAAACATAGAAGACGCTTTGTCCCTCCTATCCCTCACAGAGAATTAATCAGCATATTTCTTACAACACTGTGAGGTTCATCAGTCGACTGAATATCTTATCACTTGATTCAACACTATGTGCCAAGCAGACTGGCATTGCCACAGGGTTTAAGTAACTGAGCTAATATTTAAACTTTTGTCCCCTCTGATCCATGAAAAATAGTGAGAAGAGACTTTGTGACTTTGTAAACAGATGAGTCAAAGGGCACCCAGAACAGCCTTTTACTAAAATTATCTTTGAGATTCTCTGGGACACAAGCTCAGGGAGGGCTGGGGAGCATGAGGCAGAGCAGCTGAGCCACCCCTCTCACAAGCCTGCATGTGCGATTCATTCAGCATCTGATGTAAAAAAAATGGAGAGAAAGGAACAAAGCCTCACATCCCAGTATTATTTACAACACCCTCTGGCCTCTGCTGAAATGCAGACTACCATAGTTGTAGTGGCCTGTGCCATGAGTTTAGTAGCTGAATGTGTCCCAAGTAGACAGACTGAGCTCTGCATTGCTCTCCTTTTTCCATTTATGCCAGGGATCACAAGGGAGTAAACAGAGCAGCTTTTTTTTGTGCAACATTTTCACAGACCTGGCCCCCAAATTCATCCTCTTCTTCCACAAAGTTCAGAGCATTTAGCTAGGCACTTTCAGCTAATCTTGAAGAGGAGATAACGATCAGTCATGCTCAGGCAAGCCAAAGCATTGAAGCCAAAGTATAATTTCAGTGGGATTACAACAACCCAAACCACCATCATCAGAGACTATACTGTGATGATGCAAACATCTGTAACTCCTGCTGCTCCCAGCAATATACTGAAGCGGGATTAGTGACCTGCCACTTAGAAACTGCTCTGCTGCTGGAACAACAGGTTTTGCTCTCTCTCCAGTACCCTTTTTTTGAGATAATAGGTAACCCCAGGTATTTTTTTGCTCCCAGTAACAGAAAAAGAAAGAAAAATTTAAAATCTCTGAATTAATCTTTTTAAGTAGTTGGTTTCAGGAGCATCCCATGCAATGATTTCCACCCAAGACATCTTTGCAGGGCCATGCATTTACCCAGCTTTTCCAATTGACCATGCACACACATGCTTAGACATATCACATTAAGGAGCAGGCATCTCCTTACATCACTCAGTTTGCCCCAGCATGAGGACTATTTAAAACATTACTTCTGACAGAGCCACCATTTGCTGTGCTCAGACAATCCTTGTGTTGCTGCATTATAACACAAGGGAAATGAAGCTTCTGGGCTACCTTGTACAGACCTTCTCTGCAGTCTCTTATTCAACTCTCTCCTAATGAATCACAGCCTTTTCTCCCTCTTTTCATAATAACCAAATAAGGATTTCAGGGTTTGGCCCATTCACTACATTCTGTGTTTTAATACAGACAAGACTGGAATACAAAATACTGCCAAAAGTTTAGCAGCAGGGGCAATCTTTTTGCTATTTTCATGTCTACAGTTCCCGATTCAACAATGCCGACTTGCTGTTCTGCACGACTGCAAGGCTAGGAATTAATAAACAACAACAATAATAATAATAATAATAACTGTCCAACAAGGCCTCATCCCAGCCATGCATAAGTGTAGGACTGGCACAGAGCAGAAAAATGCTGCATTGTGCCTTTACAAAGCTTGCGATATAAACTTTGCACTGTCAGTTTAAAACTTTGGCATCTGTGTCTGCAAATGGGGAGGAACCCATTTTCAGATACTTGTGAAATATAAACTTCAGCTGTTGCCAAGCTCAGAGATAGATTTGCTCCTTTTTATTTTTAAAAGTTTCCTGAATATGTGAAGAAACCCACAAAGACATTTTAGAGATGTGTAGCTATGAAAAATGTACATGCTTCTGTTTTTTCTAAGGAGCATTCTCAATCACTGTAATTATTCCTTGAGAATGCTTTTTAAAAAAACAGAATCATGGCTATTTTCACAGCAACAAACCCCTAAAACAGCTCTAGAGCTTTCTGTGAAACTTAACAAAAAAACTGCCTTTCAGCTAGGAAGAGTAAAAATAGATCAAAAACCAATTAGCTGGCCTGCATGGCAGAAGACAGGTGTGCTTTGGATGTGGTATTTATACAGAATCAGGATAAGCATTTTTTTTCACTTTTACACAGATTCCTGAACACTGTAAATTAATCACAAACCTCTTCTTGCCAATGCCCATCCCAACCATTTAAAACACCGGCCACTCAAAGAATAACCTTAGGATGCAGCCTTAAACTTGCCTCCTGCCAGGTTATAAAAGTGAATTAACATGAAAAGCGGCAGACTGATGAGTGAATTATGGTAATAATGAACCTTCCAAAGCAAAAACAAGTAAACTCCTTTGGAAACTGCAGCCGGAGAGAAGGCTGGGAACACCGAAACCAATTACGACTCCTTTAGTGCTACACCTGTTTAAATGAATGCCAAATCCAGCACAGAATTATTTACATTATGCTATTAACAAAGGGACATATGAGTAATGGGAAAATAGAAATGGTTTATGCAAAACAGGCTCTACTGAAACCATCTAAGAACTTCAGGTATTTGTGTCAGAAAGCAAAGGCCGTGGTCAGACCTGCACGGACTGCCCCTGAGTTGGGTGAGGAGGCTCCAGCTCCCTCTCTAGCTGCTGGTCACTGTCCCCAAGCTGCCTGACTGATGCCAGAATAAATACTCATGTAATTGCCCCTTATGCAATTCAGTTGACGATCTTCCTGCTTTTCAATACCTTGAAGTTATTTTTTAGAATTATATTGCTCAAGCAGAAACAGATTTAGGGACAAGAAACTGTGCCAGGAAATCAAAGAGGGATAGTCTTCTGCAAACATGTAGCAAGTGACAAGCAAATGGGAAGAAGCTGAGAGCATCAGCTTTTTCCCCAGATCATAGTATATCTTCTATTATATCTTCTTACTATAAAAGAAGATCAGGTGCATACAACCCCTTCTCTTCTCCCAATTTTTGAGATTCAAGTACCTACATACAAGATGGTTCCCCACTGTATAAGACATTTCATGTATTAAAGCATGTGACAGACAAGAAAAATCATATTTCTAAAGACACCAAATGCAAGATGGGGAGCTGGAAGTGACTGAAGAAGCCTGGCAAACCTTCCCAACAGCTGGGATACTTATGAAGCCCAGGTCCCAGCTCCATCTCCATGGCATTTCTTCTTCCATACCCTGCCGTCCTCCCACCTTTAAGATCTTGTTCAGTTCCTGATGTGGGGATGGGCAGGTAACCATAGACTGAAATGGACTGATCACTTGCAGAAGTAGGTTTCCAAACCCAAGTTGCCCTCCTCACTAATCTCATCCTCTCACTGAAAAATGCCAGGCCATCTTAGACAGATGGCTGTGGTCAGGCTTCCCCGACACTGGCTTGAAGCTAAAATCCCTTTTCTCTCAATTCATCCTATTATGATGCATCTACTTTAACTAGTTCAGAAGGGGTTCCTCAAGCCAGCAGAAAAATCAAGCTGCCTTTTTTACTTCTAGCAAGCACATTCAATGGTTTTGACATGGTGATAACAATTGTCCCTTCTTGTCACAGCCAGGACACACATAACTCAGTTTGATTGTTTAATTCAGCAATATGACAGAAAAAGACATCTCTCTCTTTTATACCAAAGCAACCTTACAAAAGGGCTTATTCTATACAAAGAAGATGGTACATTAAGATCAGAGACACAGTTTTTCAAAAATTAAGTTTCACTAGAGCAGTAAAATCAAGTGGCTCTCTTCCATTCCCATACCTAACGCAAGCACTACACAGACAAGAAAACGAGGCTTTTACAACCAACTGGACAGCCTGCTGCACCCCAGCAAAGCTTTGGGGAAATTAAGAATGGAAATACACATTGTATAACAAGCTGCACAGCACAGAACAAATAAAATAAATTAAAAAAAAAAAAAAGCAGAATTCAATGTTATATTCAGTGCACATCTCAGAGGACTTTGCCAGATCCTTGCTGTCTCCTGAAGAAATGCTCATTCCAAGAATGGTTGAACACCACAAAGTGACCATGGGCTCCGACAGAAGTCTGTGAATCTGTTCCCAAGAAGCTCCCAACTGTGCTTCAAAAGCCAAGATGACTGCCATTTAAGGTTCTCCAGGGCTGAAAGAGCTTACACATAAGATTTTCCTCTAACAACCAGAACACCAGGACCCAGAAAGAGTTCCAGCTGATTTTCCAAGCAGTGAGTGGCTTTCTCAAATACAGCTGCTTTCTTCATTAGGAGACTAAAAATAGTTCTGCTCCTAGCAGACTGACTTCCTTTTAAGCCTTCTGCCATATCCATGTGTGTATTTCATTCAGTTTCTGCATGTCTCTGTCACTGTAATTCTATTTCAGCCTTTAAGTACATTCAAGAAATTTTTCATTTCCCTCTCCCATATTCACTCCAGATGTCCTGAACTGTCCAAAATGGTTTCATGTTAGTAGAATTTGTAGGGTTATTCTGGCATTCACACCAATCCCATCTGCTTCGATATTTTCAGGAAAGATCAACTTTCTTCCCCAACTGTTAAAGAATATGGACAATGAGTTCATGGTTTTAAAACATCCATGATTGATGGTAGATGTTTTGCTTGTACCTTGTACAGTAAGAATAATTAAATACTGCCATATCAGGCTTTCACTTTTTCCTCTTGGAGAGATGCTGGAGTGAGAAACCCAAGGAACTGGATGATATCCCGTGTCTTAGAGAACATATTGCAACAGCAGTAAACACTTCATGACGCTGCAGCAGCATGCAAGAACTTCACTGTGACAAGCCACACTGAACACAAGGTGGTGGACTGTGGGAGCACATGCTGCAGTGCTCTTTTCAGTCCCAGATCCCTTGTTTTCCAGATCAAGGGAAACTGGGCACTGCCACTCTCTTCTAGCTCATTTGGTGGGCATAAAAATCAAAGTGCAAGAGGGATTGTAGGAAGGGAGGAACCAGGGCAGGGATATACTCTCCTGACTCCTCCTAATGTGACATTAGCATATGCTTAGATCTATATAGCTCCAGAGGGTTGAAGATGACCAGGCCAGTAAAAACCTGTGGTATATTCAGTCCTGAGTAAAAATACCCAGTGTTGGACAAATGGTGTATTAAAAATGTGACTGACACACCCACCAGAGCTAAACAGCATCAAGACTTGCTTCAAGACTTCAACCTTGAACCTTTCAGTGCAATGCTCTACATCACTTGACAACAAACAGTAAACTTTGTAATGATGGGAATACTGGTTAAAACAAACTAAACAAGTTCAGTTTAACTCCAAAAATTCTAACCTGAGGTATATTTGCATTTTCAAAGGTTTGGTCATAAATATGATGTGCTTTACTGAATCTGTCCAGGATGAAGCTGGGGAGCAATAGGGATTCTAGTACTCAGGATATTTCAGGATGAAAAATATTTGCGTAAGCATTATGAAACTTTGGTAATATTTCTGCCCATCCTTAATCTTCTTGCAAGTGTAGGTGTGTTATCTAATAAACTTAAAGATGTACAATCTTTCTAATACTGATAAGCTGCTTGCAAAATTTTTATTCCAGGAAACATAATTAAAAGAGAACTCCAGGTCCTTTTTTTTTAAATCTGAAGTTTCAGTGATGGGAATTGCGAACTGTTTGAGAATGAAAGGGTATCCACAAACCTTTCTAACCCTACTTACTTCTACAAGAGGCAAGGTGATTCGTAACCTCACAGTCTTGAGTCAAAAGTTGTTCTAAGAATGGTATTGCTTTGGAGTTTTTAAAGGGGAAAGAGAGAAGGGAAATGTACTGATGATACTGAATTCTACCCAGATTTTTTAATAAAATAAAGTATGATAAATGGTGTATCTCCTTCCTTGAATATATACTAGATAGGTCCCTGCAGTGTAAATAGTCATAGCCATTTTCCATGATGCTAAAAATGGAGGTTTCAGCTCCCCTTCTGCATAAGCAGGAAATAATAACTGGCAGGAATGCCAATGCAAGTAGAAAGCAAATTAATCCAGCCACATTTTGCTATGAACAATGTTGCTGCAATCCTATGATAACCCCAACTGGGAGCAAAATTTGGCTTGCTCTTTCTTCCCCCTCTAAATGTCTCACTCTGACCATACAACTGTTCTATTTTCTGGTTAAACATTACATAGAGTGTGTTCATTTCTGCTTCAGCTAATTTAGCTATGCTAAATGCAAATGCTTCCTGTACTTACGAATACAATCTGTTCATAGTGAATAGTTTTGAAGATTTGGATGAGTTAAAACAGCAACAGCATCCATGTGGGACCAATCTTCCCTGGACAACTCTTATGCTTTGATTCATAAATTCTTTCCATAGGAAATATCTGTGGAAAATCTCCAACACATCCAGAAATGCACAACTCAGTTGCTTGAGTTATTACAAGTTCTTAATACTTACTGCTTCTCCCTTTATTCCTCACTCTTGTAACGACATTGGCTCTTGGGTTCACACGAGACCCCAATAATGCTTATTTTCCATTATTAGAGAATGTGTATTTAATAACTGTAACAACATTCATCATTAGTACTACCACATTAATCTATTAAAAAGCAACTTCCAACTCTGAAATAATTTGATTTCTGCATCTAATGGGTGTGCTAAGGCACCTCATCACTTGCTGTTACCATTCTGCATGTTTGACTTACAGTGTGGAGTTAAGACCCAGCTGCTTATGAAACTTATGAAAAGTTGGATTATGAAAAAAAGCATACCATTCTCTGGCTTACAATACAGAATTTCATGAAACCTTGAAAAAACACTCAGCCTTGACAGATGTAGGGGTGACAGTGGTGGGAGCACAATGGAAACTGCAAGTGAACTGAGGCCTGTGGCATTCACAATCCACAAAAGATGAAGCAGAAGAGCAAAGAAAGGGGAGGAGTATGACTCCTAGGATGTCAGAATGTGCCTAGTTTGTCACAGATATCACTGGCTGAAGGATTTTTTTCCTCTTTAACAGTTCATTTTGGAAGTGAGAGCCCTGTACTCAGTTGCCTGGAGTGCAGAGCTTGAACATACCCGGTTGGTTCTCTTCTCATCTCTGGCAATTTGTCATGGATCTCTGCCAGAGAAGTTTAGCTCTTTACACCAGATTTTGCAGACTCCTCAGGAAGTCCCTGTCCATCCAGCCATTAGTGTAGCAGTACCAGGTGTTGCCTTAACATGAGAAGGAGTTCTCCTGTAGTTGAGTCTATTTTTATCAATTCTTCTTGTGATGTGGTCTCACTAATGAAGTCCAACTATTTCTGAAATTAAAATTGATACAAATTTTAAGAACTTTAGGCAAAACCCAGAAAACTGCAGCTCGCCAAGAAGTTAGAAGAAACTAGCACTTCTGGTCCACATGGGTACAGAAATAAAGTTTTTAGGTCATGGTGGCACTTCTTGTCAGTCAAAGAAAAGAGCAAAAGTTTAAGACCCTATCACAAAGCATTTGTCTTCTCATATTTGCATTTGACAGACTCCAGTTTATTCAGTATTTCCTCTCTCTTTTTAATTTTCTGTCTTCTTCAAATGGTGTATCTTCCTCATGATTCCACTGCTCAGCACTCAGGCAGCTTCAAGGGTATAAGTAAATGTTGAAGGTCTTATTTCTGAGCAGCATTTCTCTCATTCTTTGTATCATTCTTGACTGGCCATTCCACTCCAGGTTAGACCCATAACTGCAAACACCATCAGATTTCTCACCTCCCAGACCAAGACAAGACCATAGCTCAGTCTTCCTCGCAGCAGGAATGCTGTGGCAGCAGAATTCTTTGGGTAAGTGTTCTGTCGGTTTCTTTTAAAAAACAAATTAGTCATATGCAGAGTATGTCTAGAGTGGAGAAAAGCCAAAGATAGAAGTCCTTTTACAGACCTAGCTATGCCAGCTGAAGATGATGATCTTCCCAGCTGCCTCTCACCCTTGCCAGAGGTTACAGCAAGCTGACCTGCTAGGGAGAAAGTGTGCTTCAGGCAAAATGAGTGAAGTTGGCTGCAACTGTTTAAGTATTTAGTCTTTGTTCGCTCAGGTTTTTTTCTGACTTGAACAGGTTTAAGTGGTCCCCATGATACTGAGCCACAGGTCAGAGGGGACAGTAACTTCTAGTGTAGGTAATAAATCTCCAGCATGGAGAGGGATATTTGTAGTAACCTTTTCAGCTGGCAGGGCAGTTTGCAAGACAGAACGTATTTCCACAGTTCTGCACTAACATAAATATTCTCTCTCATCAGTAGGGTTCTTTCCATTCCTTCACTGGATTGCCCTAACAGTTTAAGCAACTTTATCATCACATTTGCAGGCCTGGACCTCCTGAGGGACTTATATCACCCCAATATCTGCTGGAGGGACAACACAGCAGGACAATAAGCAATCCAGGACATTTCTAGAGAGCATGAATGACAAGAGCCAATGAGGAAAAATGTTCTGCTGGACCTCATGCCCACCTATAAGGAGAGATTCATGGGGAATATGAAGATCAAGGTCAGCCTTGGCTGAAGAGAACATGAGATGGGGGAGTTCAGGATCCTGAGGGCAGAGAGGAGGGTGAAAATCAAGCTCAAAACACTGGACACTTCAGGAGAGCAGACTATGGCCTCTTCGAAGATCTGCTCGGAAGAGTCCCATGAGACAATGCACTGGAGGGAAGAGAGGCCTAAAAAAGCCGGATAATATTAAAGGATCATCTCCTCCAAGAACAAAAGACGTCCATCCAAACAATTTCAAAAAATGTCACGAGGCCTGTATGGATGCAAAAATAGGTCCTAGACAAACTCAAACACAAAAACAAAGTATACAGAGGGTGGAAGACAACCTGGGAGGAATATGGAGACATTGTCTGGGTACCAGGGACAAAGTTAGTTACACTAAAACCCAAATGTAATTGAATCTGGTGAAGCATATCAAAGACAACAAGAAGGGCTTCTATAAGTGCATGTGTGACAAAAGGTAGGCTAGGGAAAATGTGAGCCTATTATTCAGCAAGACTGGGGACCTGGTGACACAGGATATGGAAATGGCCAAAGTACCGAACACCGCCTTCATCTCATAGCAGGACTGCCCTTCAGGAATTCCAGGTCCTGAAGACTATGGAGAAAGGCTGGAACAAGGGAAATACACCCTTAGCAGAGAAGAATCAGGTCAGGGAATACTTAAATAAACTGGACATATAAACTGTTCCACTGACTCTCAGTAGGTCCTAAATAGTTTAGCACAGTACTAGTAGCTTAGATTTCAAGGGCAAAGGAAACTGTTAAGAAATATCATTAATGCCATTAAGCTTGCCAGTTTGTAAACATGAAAGAAAACACACATGGCATTTGACTATGCCCTGATACCTGATGATCAGTCCAAGCAAAAAGCAGATATGACAAGTGCTCTCATTTAAGCTGTAGTCATTACCTCATGCTTCATCCCTTCTGCTGATAGCAACCTTGTCTCACAGCCAAACAACAACAACCAGCATAAGCATAAACAAAATCGATCATCCTCTTTCTTATAGTACAAAACCATACATAATAAAACCCATCAATTCCCACAGAGAGACACTTTAAAACATTTAAGTTGCCACTACAAAAGAGACATAAAACAAAAATAGGCTAATAGCATCTAAGGGTATTCTGTTGAGATGCCGGAAGCCATAAATGGGTTAGTTTGGCTTTCTGAGTTACAGTTTGCAGACACATCTCTACAAGATTATCATTATGAGTTACTGTTGTATATGTTTAATGGATTTTCTTCTTCTCTGGTACTGCAGGTTCCTAGTCTGGAGTTTTGTTTCTTGCCAGATCTAATCAGCTAATACTATGTTCTACAATATTTACTTGTTAGCTACTAAATTTTGGATTCTCAGGCCAAGGAATGAAGGACTGAGTGCTACGCATTTGATTATGTGAAAACTGTCTCTATTTTAATCTGTTCGCGCTATAGATATATTTGCCTTGTGAAAGTCAAGAGGCTTACACTTCTCCTGCACCTCACATAAATATTTAATATCCCCATTTAGATGCAACTTAAAGTACAGCTGACTGTGTTGTCTTAACTTCACATACTAATGCTTTCTCAGTAGCTCTTACACAGCTTCTATTAGCCTTTAGCCACTCCAGGGCCCTATCTTAAAACCCTCTTTTCATGTAAATAACCTTTATTGAATGGTAATACATGTGAATTCTTCCTCATCCACTGACTACCTTAATTGATAGGGATATTTTGAAAAAACCTGAAACACCACCTGTGAATAGCATCTGCTTTTATTATTCTTTTTTAATTCTCTGCCACTCTGTTGAATGTATGGCTACAGCCTTATAGGACCTATAAACAGTTTGGTGGTAAGCACCTTTCATCTTCATCAAAATGGACGTTCAGAGACACCAAGAAAGCAAAGTAGGAAGGCATCTTTGCTAAGGATCACCTTAGCCACTCCTAAAAGGCAGCTCTCAAAATGCCACCAGTGACCTGAACTAAGATTTGGGATAGCACAGTGATAAACATCAGACACCTTAATCTTCTCCATAAGTTCAGTGCAGAGATGTCAAAAGATCATGTTTAATTTGAGAAAGACAATTTGTATTGCACCATAAATTTAAATAAATAAAACCTACATCATCAAAACAGCAGTCCAGTGACATCACCTCTGTTTAACAATGGCACTACCAAAGAAAACTGAAGAGAGAGAAAGTCTGATTTGCAGTTTTATGAGAAGTATGAAAATCTACTAATTCAATAAACAGAGCTTTTGTGTGGTGCAAGGGACTGCTGAAAAAAATTGTGTGCAGGTAAAGGATGAAACTTCTGACAGGAGTCAAGCAGCTTCTAGCCAAGACTGCAGATAAGCAGCACAGTGATAGTTTGATGTGGTTTTACTGGAGTAACCAAAGACAGCACTGTGCAAATTATATCCATCTTACAGTCTCGGTTCCACTTTGTACTGCTTGTCTCTCAAAAGCACGTATTAAAGTACCACAAAATGCAACACATGACACCGATCAGCTTCAAACATCTGTTGTGTAGCACATGCAAAAGCACGCTACGGAATTGCTAAGAAAAGCTGCCTTGTAAAGTCGCAGGAAAGCTTTACTGATTCTGTAGGGAATTCAATTAGAACCAAAATTTTTAAAATTAGGAAAAATCTGCGTGAAAAGCAGGAAATGGCAGAACTCTGCACACACACACACACACACACACACACACTTCCCTGCCCCATGCCCTCTTAACACAGGAGTATTTACATTCAACAGCAAACAGCAACAGCAACCAGCTGCCTTTCCCACTGCCCCATCAATCACCCGACAGAGCCTGACGAGGGTATTTCAATGACTGCTTTGCGAACACAGAACCCAGAAGCGCTTCCCAGCTCTTGGGTCCAGCTGTCCACGCTATCGGTGCTGTCAGTCCATTCAGACAAAGCGTGGTTGTGTATCACGTCCTCCCACTGAGCCTGGCTCCCCAGTTCCCACGGGAAGGCGATCGGCGCACGCGGTCCCAAGGGCCGGGAGTAGGGGTGCCGGGAGCCGCCGGAGCTGCTGCCGCCGGCGCTGGCAGTGAGCTGCGGCTCTACTATGGGTTTCACCAGTCAGGGGGTCAAGTTACAGCATGATTCACATGTGTGGGGCAAAGCAGACCCGGGGTATGTTGTAAGCCGGCTAAGACTGGAAAGGTGATCAGCCTTGTCACTGTTACAAATTGAAACCATGATGTAAGAGGAGCAGGGACGGCTGCATTATTAATCAACGACAGGGTAGCATCTGCCGAGCAGACAAACCCTACCAGTCAAAGTCATGCTCTCTGCCGGCCTTATCACTCGAGGTAAGCCAGCCAGAGGGTATAATCCCTTCTGACATTGCTTCCCTGCTCAGATTTCCAGGGCAGGCCCTAAACGCAAGCAAAACAGATGCCAGTTCTGGGCAGCCAGTCTTTTTCAAAGCCGCTTGATAGGAACATCTGCAAATCCTTTGCTCACGGAGGCCGGCCGGGCTGAGGGCAGCGCAGCTGGCTCCAGGGGCAACCTCACGGCTCCCCTCAGCCAGCGCCAGCGCTCCCGACCGGCCATGCAGCTCTCTGCTTGCCATCCACTGAATCCATTTCTCTGATGTCTGAACTAAACTTTTATACCCGTACCACGTGTAATGCAACAATTTATTTCCTGATAAGCATTTGATATTTATATAACTGCAGATGAGAGAGAAGGGGGAAAAAAATCTATCAGAAATAGCTTTATAGATGAGTCGTCTCATTGTCTAAAAAGCTTTCCATTGTTTTTAATTTTCATTTCTCTCCATGGTTCAGGGCACTTTGAAAAAAAATAAAATCTATTCAGCAGTTTCCCACTCATAATTCAAGGAAGAGAGTCATGTATTATAATAGAGATAATTAGCTTTGACTGAAAATAATAAGCTTGGCACCAAATATCCCCCACTACTGCACAGAATAACCATTTATTGTCTTATATACTCTCCATCAAGCCTAATTACCGCAACAGTAATTACTAACCTGTTCAAAGAACAAAAGAAAATGCAACTAGCTCTGCACCGAAATAAGGCGAACGTTGCTCATTCTAATACGAAGCTCTTGGTTGCCCTCTCTTAGCACACTTGTGCTTGTAAGCTCCAGAAAAGGAAATACATCCACAAAAAGTCTGGTTACAGTTGTTAGGTCCCACCCATTTAGGCCAAATATCTCTTCCTTTGGACTGAAGGAATGGCACTGATTTTTGGATTTCTGGGAAGTTAAGAGATCAGTGCCTGTCCCAGGCTGTGTGCTGCAACATTCAGACTTCCATATGCCGGACAGATTTGCTTTCCTACTCTTCTGACCCACCAAACCTCTCCCTGGCTGTCATTCTGTCTTGTCTCAACAGACAGGCTGCCAATCATACCAAAGAAAGAAAATTAACAAATACAACCCTTTATGTTCAAAGAATAACATGTGCTTAAAGGACTTGAAGTATAATTTTTATCTGCAGAAATCTGTATTCATTACAGCATTTCTCCCTAGTTCCACTACATCCCACTGTTGCTTCTGCTTAAATTCAGTCTTGGAGCTTCACCTTTGACAGCTGAGTAAGCCTTGGAAAAAAGCAGCGAGTGACAGCACCAGCCCCTTTTGCTGCTCAAGGTCATAAAGGAACCTGTATTTGGAGAGTGCATACAGCTACCTGGGAAAGAAGAGGGAAGTGTCATTAGAGTCCTTATGTCCTGTTCCATTCAGATCCCTGAATGGGACCTATCCCTCTCTCTGTCTTTGCCAATGGGACTTGGAGAAAAATTGATGCCTTCCAGATACCATCAGTACTTCTCAAAATCCAAACTGCCACAGTTGTTATGCTCATTGAATCCAGGAACTGGAACAAAGCCACACAACATATGTGAGCATTCACAGCTAATCAACCCAGCTGAAATTTCAGATATTGAATATTCTCTGGAAAACTGTTCGCAATCAATCCACAAATGTAAACAACACAACCTCCCACCTCCAAAAACCCCAACAAGCTATAAAGTAATTCATAGCATAAATACAACTGAAAAATACAACCTAGAAAACCTCAGAAACAGTACTCTGAAGCACTTAACGAGCATGAGGTACACAGAGACTCAAATAATAAGACTGGTTTAAATCAGAAATAGTTTGGGGCTGTTTCTGAGCTGTGGATTTTTTTGCCCCCTGCATTTTGAAGCATTAGAGTTTCAGAGCTTTTTCAGCAGAATCACAGGAACTAAAAATTCTTTCCCCCCCAAATTTTAATTCATTGCTCTTTTTCCTTGGTCCCACAATCCCAGATGGTACAAGCTTTAAGGAAAATGCAACCAAGACTCCAAGAATCACTTCTAATAATTGTGTTTTCTTCTTCCACTGGACATGCACTGCTAGAAGGCATTTGAATAAGTGGAAGGACACTCCCAAAATTATATGAATACCAACAAATGCAGAAGCCATAATACCTGATTGTCCCACAGAGAGAGAGAGAGAGGGGGGCATGATGGACTTTCAAAATAAAGGGAAAACTTCATAGTCTAATAGGTGTGTCATTGGTGGATTTGGTATAGTAGAACAGGATAAAATCACCCGACTTTTAACAGCCTTTACTTGGCCACAAACACTACATCAATATACTTTAAATAAAAATATACACATTTTTCCTCCCCAAAAACTCCAGTACCTAAATGTAATTTGACATCAAGTTTTAAGATGTCATTAGTGAATTTAAGAGATGCTTACAGCAGGATTAGAGAATTGCAGCTGCTTAAGTTGTAAATGAAAATTTAAAATATCACTAATATTTTCTTGATGAAACTTCTGATCACTAACTAACAATTAAAGATACCAAAAAAATTTAAATGGCATTCACCATTTAGAATAACACAAAATCAAAACAAGGCATCAAAAGCCAATGAATTTCCATTTTGTCTCGCATTAAAATGTTTAGTTATGGGCTTATTTTGCATACCACCATAAATTTCCCTTACTAGTTGAAAAAAAGAAAAAAAACATAATAGCTTCAAGAGGGTTATTTAAAAATTTCCAGTTTTCCCACCTCCTTGATTCATTTAGTGTTTAACCACTGGACTGTACTTCTCTCAGTTGTTTTCCAAGCCACCCTTCTCTGCAATGCACAATACATTGTCTGATGGGATCCCGAAAAAAAAGAAAAAACAAAAAACCCAAAACAAAACAACCAAACAATTGTAAGTTGTAGGCATTTCTCCATCCAGAGAATGTCTCTATGGGTTTGCAAAGACAACAGGCTTTTCGTATGTGTAGGATTTATTCAGTGTGACTTGTTACTCTTCCGGAAGCTTGCTTTCACACACTCCAACCTTCTTTGCTTTATCCTGCATGAGTCACAGTGAAAAAGCACACTTGGGAAAAATATCCAAAGAAAACATGAGCAAAGTAGTTCGCTGGAAGTAGGACAGGCCTATGCCAAAACCAGAGACTCAAACATATCCGAACTTCGGGAGTACAAATTTTAACTTCATATGTATTCCCCATGTCTACAGTAGGTCTCAGAAGATTAATTTGTGTAATTAGTTCTACTTGTAATTATGCTGTTTGGTCACTAGTGCCTTTTGGCTGTTTTGATGCTTTCAGGAAAGGAAGTGGTTTCTGGAGACAAAGAAAAATGGTGCATAATTCATTCTGTTTGGAATTGCTACTTTCCCTACTAACAAATAGTTCTTTAAGCACTGTGAAGAATCTCACCACCCTGATTCCCAGACACATTCAAAAGAAGTCAGAAAAATGATTCTGACCTACCTCTATGCATGTGTAAATCTGAATTTTCGTTGAACAGAATCTGCAAGACTCAAGATGATAAACTGATAAAAAATCTTCAGTTTTGCATGCATCCAAACTTCTGGTCAAATCTGAAATAGAGAGATAGAAAACACAGACTTTCAATGAAAGTGCTCTCTGCATCTGACAATCTTTTGCCTGAATTTTCTCTTCAAGACTCATACCAGCATCTCTGTTAAAAATCTTACAGTAGCTCTTTGAAGAATAGGTGGATTATCTGGTTATCTGGCACAAACACAGTTTTTACAATCATTCTATTTTACAGCATGAGCCACACAGAGAGTATGTTATAAACTTGTTTTTATACAGAAAGGACTGTTATATCTTTCCAGTCTGAGGAAATTTTTGACTTCATCACAGATTCTCCTTTCTCATTTACATGCCTTCATTAAGGATATAGGATTGGCTGCAAAGAGAAATGCATTACAAAGAACTTCTGCAAGTTATAACCGCCTATACAGCTGATTCAACAGGACACACAGAACTGGGTATCAAGAATAATGCACATTATTAGACAGAAATGAAAGTTCTCACATTCTAAGTTAATAAAGATCCTTTTACAGAATATTTTTATATCTAGGCTCTCTATTTATTTTGAAATGTCTTTAAAATTTCACCCTCTTCTGGCTTTACAACACACCCCACATGGAGACTGGACACGTCTCTAGGATTTTATGTGCATTCTTTTACAAGAACTTTAAATGTGGTAAGAGGTATTGTAAAACTCTCTGAACAAAGCCATCAGCTGGTCTGGAACTTCTTAGTAATGATAAAAAAATAACTAAGTGAATTAATATTTGCCTTTGTGAGATTCTCTGTTGTGTACAAATAGTGCTCTACAGTCTTTCTCTATCAGGTAGATCCTCACTATGTGTAATTTGGCTTTGACAAAGCTTGGGTGCTGCTTGGCCACCTGATCTATATTGACTCACTCTCTCCCTCTCTTGTAGGAAAGGTCAAACATTAGTGTCCTTGGTCAGGTATTCAGACTGCTGCATCTTTCTTGACTTAATGCCGCAGCCTGACTGATGCCTTTTGCTCTAAGTGTTGGCATTTTTAAGCCAAAACCTGATCAGTACTTAGAGAAACAATGTCATCCCATCAGTATCTCCAAAGAACAGGATACAGGTTTCTTCTATTCTGCTTTGCTGTTTTAACAACAAAGTATTGAAATTTTTGCTAGAAGCACCAACACAGAAACAATTGTTGCTAGAAATACTCAGCCCACATATTTACTGGATTATGAAAGCCCTACCTCTGCTGTAATCCACACAGGACTCACAGGCTCTCTCTTCCTCCTAGTACTGCAATCATCTCATCCTATGTCCTTTTGCAGTCTCTTTTTGCTAGATATTTAGCCAAAATCTTGAAATCACTGCCTGCTCCTTGGCATCAAAAGCAACTCCCACACAGAACGCCCCAGAGCTTAACATCAAGAGTATACAGATATAACAATGTCTTTACATTTCCCTGCTCTAAACAATACTGCCGTGGTCTGACACAAGAACAAGGGTTTCCATTGTCCTCTGTGAAAAACATTTAATGCTATTCCTTCTTCCTCCGAATTAGAAATCATGTGTTACTTGATGTCTGACTGGTCATGCCCTAAAGCAAACACATCTTCCTCGATTAATGCGCCTGTATCCGCCAAGAAAGCCTGGCTCCTTTCACTGGCACTCCTTGACTTCCAAATGTCCTGAATGAATCATCTTTCTTAGTTCACATTGTATGGTTCTGCAGCTCCTTCACCTTTAGCTGTCAATTCAGACATAAGGTCAGCTCCACACAAAATGACCACAACTCCTGTGTCCATCAAGTTCACTGGCAGACTTTAAAAACTCACATACCTGGGTCTTATTCTCAGTTACCAATTAACTTTCATATTTACACGTTTGCCTCATCCAAATCAGATAATGAACCCACTCACCCCCTTCTGAACCCCTCCTCACCCCCCCAAATCACTGTCAATAGTGTAACATATGATTACAAGTCTGTAAGTTACCACAGTTCAGTGTACACAGTGTCTCTGTTCAAAGCCTGGGCTGCTGTGGCATAGAAAGGGAATTAACACCGCTTTTCCCATGACAGAGTGGTTGCTTCAGGCTACACTAAACACAGTTGAGTAGTGTAGCTTGTAATGAGTAAATAACAGTGCTGCCAGTCCTATAACTTTCCCACATAGAAACATCCAGGAAAACTGTTGTTTATCTCCTACATATCTCCAAGACAGTATTTGTATCATAGTTGTGCCAGGATATCCCAGTTATACCCTAGTGAGTCCTGTTGGTCCACAGACTTTTTTACAGTTACATGAAGGGTAGCTGGATTTAGAGTCTTAATAGATACTAAGAACTGACTGCATAAAGGAAGCACAAAGCAGAGAGAAGGACTCTGAGACCCAGAGGTGGGGGAGCTATACCTGGTTTGCTGCACATGGTGTATGATTTTACATAGGCATCCTTACAGCAAAAGTTTCTGGAGCTAGATATTGTGCATGAAGCATTCTTGAAAAAGCAGATCTGTACAATAACAAGGATAAAAATTTAGTTTGCATCTCTCTGTCAGTGGGTTTTGAGCTCTATCACATCTAATGCATCTCTGAAAACAAAAATTCTGAGTCCAAGACATGTAAAAATGTCAGAAAACTTTTCAATGAGATCACCAGAGTTGAATCAAATCAGCTGAAGTTCCCAGACAGCTTCTGACCAGAATGATGCCCACCTTGCCCTGGCTATGTTTGCTTTCCTGTACTTTTGTGATGTAGGGGAAAGGGAACAAAATGTGTGCTGTGGCCTCCTTTCCAGGTTTCTTTCAGTCAGAGGGAATACCACTGTACCCAGCAGAAACAGGACCATATGCCTGGAGAGACAGCCTCCTGAAGCACAGCCCACCTTCTGTCTGTGCCCACACCTGTGGTGTGCTAATCCAGAGCCCACCCAGAAGTCTCTTGATGAAATCACTTTAACCTCAAATCCTGCCTGTCCTTTTCAGAGCCAAGCATAAATACTGACTCCAAACACGCTTGTCCCTCCCATGAAACCAAGCGAACAGCTTTAGCAAACGGGTCCATCTGGAACTGAGAAAGCTGAAACATTGTTTTTGTACCTTCTTGATCTCCAGAGTATCTGGGACTTCTGATGCACCAAGAAATAAACTGGGTATTTTAAGCAGCCTTTTAGCCCGCTGGCTAGACGGGGCAGGGAGGGGAAAAAGGGGTCAAAATGGAAGCAGCCTAACAACAGTAACTGTGAGCTCTGACCTTCTGTCTGAAGATGAAGGCTGAGTTGGATGATTTTTCTACAGATGTCATTAAGGCAGCTTTTAAGGCTACTCTGCTTGAACTCTTGGTTGCACTTCAGTATTGTAAACAACTGCCAGAGGGAGATTTAAGTGAGTGGAAGTCCAAAAAAGTAAGAAGAGTTTTCAGCAGTGAAGAATATTGATTGTAGTGAGAAACCATTTATGCCCTGAAGGGCCATCAGTTGTCACTGTTCCCCTGGCTCCAGAGCCATATTTAGGTGTCTGAGTTAATTAACATATTCATTAATAGGTGGGTGGAGCTGTGTCAGTCTCAACAGATAGGGAACACTGACATCAAAATAGACTAATTAACATAATTTGAACCAGTCTAAACTCACAATTGATAGCAAACACCAAAACTGCAGCATCAGAGCAGACAACTGGCATAAAATCTATTCCATTTGATTCCATGCTTCCAATAAGTGGCCAGAAATAAGCAAATAATAATACCTCACGTGGTCAGTTAATGAGTAATTGGCACATAGGAACAACAGATAATTGATGAAAGGCTTATTCCATTTTGAACTCACAGTCCCCTGAAACAGTTTAAATCTTATCTAAGGCAGTTCTGGATGATCTTTATATCCTCAGAAGCATTTGTGGATAGCTCATGGCAATGCTTTCCACAGGCTTAATACATATTATATAACACTGCGTCACTTGAATCAACTTCAGGTTTCTCGCATTCACTCTTTACCTCACGTGGTTAGAAACAAATGAATAGTTCCAATTCACAATTTTATACCATTTGTTAATTCATCATCAAAAGCTGAAATTCAGTTGTAGACATGGCCTAAATTCAGAGAGATTTCAAGTACTCAGCTCAGAGATATATCCACCTCTTTCCTGCTGCTGAGTTCCCAACTGACTGATAATGCCTCGAGGAACAGCAGGTCTTACTAGATCATTTTGTTACAGCACATACTGCATAATTTGATCTTGGAAGGCCAGTGTAAGGATAAGCCCTTAAAAAAAAAAAAAGAAAAAAAGAAAGAAAAATAATTAAAGAATTTTGTCCAAAACTAGTAATTTAAAAAGCTGCTAGCATCAGATATTGTGAGGGAGCAGTGCAAAGGAAAAGAGAGAGAAAATGGGTCTAAAGTGAGATCCTAGCAAATGGGAATGAAATCTCACTTGCTGGCATGCACTTCAGTAAACAGGTTGCATACTATACTCTGCTTCCCCACCACACTCCAATTCAAACACAGCTCACATACGGAGTGTGAATGTTCTTGTTCAAATCCCATAAGGTTTTTATTTCCTTTGCTTATTGACAAAACAGTAAAAACACTATGTTGAACAATTTTGCTACAAGAAAACAGCAGTTTGTCAGAACGACCGAATAAGGCATCCCTCAATGGAAAAAACCACAAGGTTATGAGGCAGCGGAATGTAACAGAGAGAGTTCATTATATGGATACTGAGAGATTTCATTATTTTCTCTTAAAAGGTAGCATTTATACAAGCTATACAGTATTACAGGCATACGAAAGTTACTTGAAAAGGAAGCAGAGAATGATGTTGAGAGGTTAAGTGGGGTGTTCCCCTTTATCTCCTCAGACAATACAAAGCAAGCTGATACTCAAGGAAACCGAAAGGCAGTGAATTTACCAACAACAAAAGGACTTTTTTTATTCAGTGCATGATAAATAAGCTAGGAAACCTGCAGTCTGGAGACATTATTAAAGCCAAGAGCTTATCAAGATTCAAAATGAGATTTTTGTATATGCACACAATAGGAAACTGGCAGTAGCTCAGAGAGGTAGGTTCTTTTGAAAATTTCTGACAAGATCTAGAAGCTAAAGTTGCACCTTCAAAACTGATTTAAGCACACAGCAATTGCACCTGCATGAATGAACCCTGCTTTTGTAATTGTCTTCATCATTCAAGGCTGCACTAGTGCTAAGAGCCTCTTAACTCAAACTCACCCTACTCTTTGTCTGGCCTCTCTAAGTGGCAAACCAGGCTTGCATTCATTTGTCTGCTCCTGGTTTCCTGTGAAGCTGTAATTTGTGGTGACTACACCTGTTGCAACCTCAGGGGTCATGACTGAGGTGATTATTCACTGGTAAATTCTTCTCCAAGATACAAGTCCTAGACTCCTATAGAGGCCAGAAAAAAACTGGTTGAAGGCAGAACTTGGCCCCTCACATGCACTGGAAGTAGGCTCCGCATGTATGAAAGGCTTTAAAGGCCATTCTGGATTCCTGCTTTCATTTTTAAACTACTTTGACAGAGAAGGGCAAAATATTACAATGCACAAAGTTACCATAAAGTGGGGTGAAACATGAATGAGGTGCAAAATTCAGCAAGTAACAAATTCAGCCAATGAGTGTAGCTTGGATTATTGCAAAGTATATGCAAACGTATGCTGAGCTCATCAAGCAGTTTCATCTAGTTATGGGTATCCTATTTCAGTAAATTATTCACAAAACTGTTACTTATACATACCCCATTTATAAAATACCCAAGCACTTAGGACAATAAATTTCTCTGCCTAAGAACAGGAGACTCCTTATTTGGGAGCATCCCTTTGCTGCTAACCTACCATCTGTTGCCACTGTGCTGGGTACCCTCAAACTCCCCTCTTTACTTTGTGCAAATACACATTCACTAGCAGAGGAGAGCCCTAACCATCAACTTGCTTTAGTCTCTCACCAGTTCAGTCTTCTGCCTCTGCTCTAAGTAGCAGAATCCAAAGCTCTAGTGAAGCCTCATTTTAGCTTCTTATAAACATTTAACTGCTTCTTGGGCTAAAGGGCACACAGAAAATGACAGCTGAGCCAGTGGCCCGAGGATGTGTGTTTAATGTTCTGTTCTTGTTCCACTAAAGGTTCTTTATGTAAATTTGAAAAAGATAATGTACCACTTCATCTAGAAATGCCTTATAGCATGGTAGAATTGGTAAAAAGCTAAGAATGCAAAGCCTTTTACAAAATGGAGGAAAATCTGAAATTCAGTCAGGATGAGATCCTGACTTGGGCAAAGCTTTGAAGTTGATGTGCCTATGTTTTCTCCTGCAGCAAGATCCCTAACAAAGCCAAAAAGAATTTCAATCAAAAAAAAAAAAAAAAAGGCAAACTTTTTGAGATTACAAACTACAAAAGTTTTTTAAACAGAGAAAACTCACAGCAACTCACTTATCTCCCTATAGCCAGTTAAACTGTGCACATACAGGCAGGTCCTTGGTTACACTTAATGCTGTACTTACACTTTTCCAGGCCTAGGATTTCATAATGAATATTGTTAAATTCACTACTTGCCTGAATCTGTATCATGTAGTTAGGGTGAAACAAAACATGTCCATCTGCTGTTGCTGCAGGAATGGATGTGTGTTCCCTTGCAATTGGTCATAAAACAACTTGTTTTCCTATTACAGGGCCTCCTATCCAGAAATAGGAAGCGGTTTCTTGCTGTAACCGCTGATTCCCTCTAAAACATCAACTGGGTCAAAAGGGAAGTGTTTAAGGATAGTAATAAGCAAGCCTCTCTCCCTCAATTTTTTTTTTAATAACTGTACCATAATTTACATCTAAGGAGAGGAAATCACCTTTATTCCTCCATACTCATTACAGTAAGTTCATGACCATGCATGAAGTATATCATTGGTTCTTCCATCATACAGTTTATAGAGATAAAAAGAAAACTCATTTTCACAAAAAGACAGAAATAGCAGTAAGATGACAGAGCTGCTCCCTTCAGAGCATTAGTCTGGGATCACCTTCTTACCACTAAAAAGTGAGTTAACAGTGAATTTACAGAAAGAATTAGTCCACACAGCTAATGTGCTATCAGTTTCCATCTGAGCACCATGAACACTAACTTTTTTATCTAGACAACCCCAATGCAAAGAAAATTTTCTGACCATCTCTTGAACAACTAGAATAATGGAGTTTGTTTACCCAGCTAAGAAGCCACTGGCTCTGCTAAAGTCAAAGCTGAGACCTATCTCTTTGTGCTGAGAGGGCTGGGGGCCTTTTCTCTGTGTGACTCTAGAAAACAGATTAATACTACTTATTCATATTACAGTGCTTCTAATAGGTTTGATCAACTGATGTTTATGCATTGTTTTGAGGATGTAAATATTCTTATGAAAGTTTATATCCATATCTGTTGGCAGACTATTTTCAGCACTGAGATCACTTCAAAAGAGCTATATGACATTCAGTGCAACAAGGCTAGGGAAAAGTCAGTGTGATTATCTGCCAAGTGTACACGTAAGGACAGTAAGTGGTTTAGATGTACGTACTTATGAGACAGATCCTGTTTGCTGCTAAGAACTGTAACAACGTTTTGGCAAAATATGGAGATTTGCCAAAAAGGATAGCAATACTGTATTGTTTGGCATTTTTATAATTTGCCTCCCACCACCAAAACATTCTTGCCTTGACTGAATAACCTCTAATCTGCATTTATATTGTTGTATCTTTATCTATTATGCATTACATGCACACAAAGCCAAGTCTCTGATCACACAGAGATGCTATTTAGAGTACACAGAACTTCCCTGGAGGGTTTCCATTTAGAGAAAGATGCAGATTATCATAAGTCTCATGCAATGGTAAAAATACAAAAGGCTCAGCTATTTCCACTGCAGAGTATCAATGTTATTCATGTGTCCCTATTTTAATATATTCAAGTACAGCAGCAGTCCTCCATGAAGAACTGGGAACAGGTTTCCAAGAACATCAGGTAGGAAATAGCTTTTGTTCTCTCTCCTGCTGTTGTCCAATTTATACTTCAGTAAGGAACTTCAGACCAAAATTTACCATAGTCTGTTATTCAACTCACCTGCAGTACTACAATTAGTAACTTCAGAAGGTTACATGCTGCCTTTCATTTTCAGCATGCCTGGTCTGCACAGAGGGATAAAAAAGGGCAATGTAATCAAACAATACTGTAATAATTGTACAGAGCAAAACAAAGGGGAGAAACGCTACTAAAGGAAAAAAAATGTAAAAACCCCATTTTTTTCATGTAAACTCATGCTGCTTACCAATCCCCCTCAGAACAGAGCAGCAAATAATAACTAAACACAGGTAACAGAGTCATGCTGAAGCACTTAGGTTTTGGCAAGGGATGGCAGCAGAAGGAAAATGTGTGTGGGTGAGAGTTTCTGAACACTGCTGGGTCTTACCCTTTGACACTTAATGTTGGGTCATTTGTGGGAACACACTTGGACATTGGGTTCTCCCTATGGACTAGATGGGAATCACTCCAAGGGGAGTTTGTTCCAGTAAGGACAACACTTAGATTAAGTATATCTGTATATAGCCAGCTGTTGGAAGCCCAACTCCTGAGACTGCAGGGTTGAAATTCATTCCTCCGGGACTCCATTATTACCCCTGGAATGACACCGAAGATATTTCTTATGAGAAAAAAAAAAAAAGAGTTAGCTAGTTTGCCTTAATGCCTTAAAAGATATACCACACTAGCCTTCTCTTTTGCATTTTCATTGGGTGCTGCTTGCTTTTCCTCAAGGAGGTTGCATCCACTTAGATACGAAATGTCAAACTGATCCTCTCCTATCACAGATTCATAAGATGATGGGTAAATAAGCATACTTTTTGATCTCTGTCGGTCAGACTCTTACCAAAAGAAGTCAGCATGCCTCATTCAGGTGCTGACATTAGAGCACATTTGTTAGTCCAGCTGGCAGGGATAAAATTTCTGCCTCACAATAACTTCCAAGTCGTGACCATCCTTGCTAGAAGTTCCACTGGAGGTCAAAGGCTGATGACACCAGACTAGGAGTGTTCAGATAGCACAAAGCTGGCCCAATATAAATTTGCAGATAGGATGAGCTAAAGTAAATAAATGACTGAACAGTCTTCTCACCCCTCTAGTTGATTCCTTCCCAGTTAAAGCAAAGCACTTATGTCCACATAAAGGACCAGAAGAACCAAAGCATTCCATTAAAGGTTGTGTGCCCATATATTTATGAAAGAGCAATTGACTTGTGTTTTTTCTTAACACTGGCAAAGGGAGAGAGCAACTAGAAGCCTTATTTCTCCCAGCCCTGTTGAAATGTCTTGTACTTTACTGAGCTAATGGGTATAAGCAAGGAAGAGAAGTCTGTGAAAAAGGACTTTTTCACTTCTGCTGCATCACCAGCCTTGCCCCAACAAGGTCCAAGTCCCTTAAGTCAGAAGAGTACATTTTGTCATCTCAGTTTGTGTGGACAGTGTAGCCATAATAATTGGTCTGTACATGAACACGTGCCAAAGGATAGGGGTATGTTCTTACATATAGACAAATTGGAAAGAAAGAAAAAAAAGTATTTTGGGAGGTGACAGGGCAGTGCTGAGTGCTGCAATCGCATATCCTATGACTGGCCATCAGCAGCACAGAAAATTAGATTTGTTGTAAAGTAGAGTGACAAGGGCTCCTAGTGCTTTGCAAACAAAAAAGGCTTGTGATTCTCTTCAGCATACTGGCCATGGTTCACCTTATGTAATAAAACAGGGACTACTTCTTTCCCTCAAGGCCCAAAATTTAATTGATGCTTAACTTCTGACTGCCAGGTACTCCTTACAATATCATCCACATCAAAGTCCACTTGCCTTTGCTCCTCTCCAGTCATCCTACCTTCCATCAGGAGGAGATGACACCTTAGGACACTCACTAGGGCTGCACTCCTGTGGTATGCTGGAAAGGCAGTTTTATTGCTCCACATTTCACGGCTTCTCCATGGCCCGGAAGGAAAGGCAGGGCAGGATGCTCTGACCTATGAAGAGCATCCCCTCCATTTGGTCCTTGCCTGTCTCTATTCCCAAAGTGACTGAGAAGGATATCTGGGTCTTGGATCCTTATCCCTGACTGCAGAGAGCCACAGGTGATGACAAGCTTGCTGTCTGCAGCCCTGCCAAAGAAGGTATACAGCTGCAGGAAACACTGACGTGCCTTTTGAAACGGCCCAGTGCAGGTTAGGTTCTGAGACTTTCTTTAATGTACACAGCTCTTGATATTTTTAGAAATTTAAACTAGCATCATTCAGCAGCTGGCATGAACCCAGCCTCTTCTAGTTTTGCTGGTATCTGCTCATATTTCTACTAAGAGATTTTCCCAGTAGCAGAGCCACAAAGCAGGACACAGACATCACACATACAGGAAGATCTTAATCCCCACTAGGCCCTGGCTGCACCCCTTTGTGCTGATATCTTGCACACTCTCACGTGTTGCTAGAATGTCAGCTTGGCAGTGTGGCTTGGAGATGCTGGCCCTGATCAGACACTTTGGAGGCATTTTTTAATGGGGAAGTAGAACCTTAGTGTAAGGTGGAAAGTGTGCGGGTACAGCAGCACCAGAAAACTGTGCTCTGGAAGGGCTCCTTTCCATCTCCAGAAACTTCCTAGGCTATCATAAGCACTGGTATGAGGAGGTGGCCAAAGGGAGAGGCTGCCAATAACCTGTCTCTCTGCTAAAGAAAAAGTGCCAGGACAGTTTATCATAAAATGTACAAACAATATCTCCATTTTCTTCTTCCCATTTTCCTTCATTCTCCTCTTCCCTGTGGAGGGTTTTCCAGCATTTCAGACCCAAATCACAAAAGATTACTCATGAATCTCATGATTCCTCTTAATTCCTGGAAACTAGGTATTGTTGGGAAGAAAATCCTGACATTTAGACTGCAGATGTCATATCTTAAACATACCAAAAATTTTTCTCTTCTTGTTTAAAAAACAAAGAGACAGAACAAATGTTAGATATCCAATTCTCTGCTGCACAGCTGTACAAAAGGGGGCTAATATGTTACTGGCTTAGAATAGTCAGTATGAAATGATGGAAAAGGAAACACCTGGTACCTAATGAGATGTTAAAAGCTTGTATTTGCAAAGAAAGTACACAAATATGAGAGGAAAATGGACTCATGCAGCCTAAAGCCAGGAAAATCCAGCGAGTGAGGATTGATCTCTGGGCCTTTAACATCAATAGGACTATTCATGCATTTAAATATTCCATGTGTGTTTTAGCACCTGGCTGAATTAAAGCCTCAGATAGCAAATCAGGAGATGGCTGCTTGTTTTCAGCCTGCAGAAAAGACAACACTTTTTGAGAACCGCACTGATTACCCTAGTTTATAATCTCCTTAATATCACAAGTTCCACAAAGACACATTTTGTTCCCTAGAGCTCCTCAGAAATCAGCTAAACATATGGACTGCTTGCTTACACCTACTACAGAAGGCTGAGTATTGAGGATTTATATATTTTAGTCTATGTGGTGTAAATATGTATAAATTTATATTGTGTTAATTTATGGCATACACTACAGAAGGTTTTGCGTGAGCTACATTGCATTCCTTCCCACGTTTCTGCTGAAATATTCATCTTCGGGTCTTTTTCTCCATGTTTTCCTCAGTCTCGCCACAGATGTTTGGGCAGCTTGTGTTAGAAGGGAGCGTGCCTTAGAAGTACATTTAGGAATTTAGGTGATGAGAATACCAAACTCAAGTGTGTGGCTACAGCCTGATGGGGTTAACAGGCCTGGTGAACACTCACCAGTGCCTCGGACCTGCCTTCTGATACGCAGCTTGTGAATTAGCAGCACCAGGGCAGACACCCACCGCACAGAGAACTTCTGTCTCCAGGACTGCCAAACAAGTGCCTGACAAACATTGCGTTCACACACAAAACACGGATACAGAAAGCTGCCGTGCCAAAGGAAGGACGGATTCGTGCAAGAACAGGCAGGCACCTGTGTATCAACAAACTGCACTCGGCATCAGCACCAGCAGTTCTTCCCATCTGCCTGCATGCAGCTCTCCAGAATGAAAATGTATTCATGTGTCCCAAGCACTCTGAAATCGATAGGACTCTTGCTGTTGGATCAACAAGAGCAAGGTCAAGCCATTGGGCCGAAACACAGCCCTTATCTCCCTCTGTGCCCTTATCACAATTCTATCAACACAGTCTTTGTGTACAAGGACTGGCGGTAACCCAGAAGTCCCAGTGCCAAATTGTGGCAGCATTAAGAGCCTGCTGCCTGTCCTAATATCCAGCAAGAGATATGAATTCATACAGAAAACATAATTAAAACATGACCTAATCAACAAAAGTGGGGCCCAACACACTGTTTATTTGCTTAACATTCCAGTTGTGCATCAACACGTTGCATTTCACTAAGTTACTGGAATATGAAAATGCACAACTACATAAATAGTACCAGAGGGAGTTACCTGAATAAATAAATCATATACAGCCAAATAAATCTTTCAGCTCTTACAGAGCCCCAAATGCAACACTTAGCATTAACTGACAGAGAAGAATAACTAAGAGGACGTATCTGCAAATATTTTCTCAGACACAATTGTGAACTACTTTGAATTTTGACCCTTTTCCCCATTCACTGTCCAAAAGCATTTCTATGTTCTGTGTTTATGGCAACATACTGCAAGATCTGGGTCCAAAGTCCAACACTGCTTCTAATTCTCTGGCTAATTCTGGGAAAGTTACTTTCTCCTTTGAGGTCCCCTGGGAGAAACACAGTTATAGACATTTTTCTCCAGTCCTCTTTGATTTTCTTGTGTATCTAGGATCAGGAATAGGTTTTAGAAAGTATTCTGATGGCTAAAGCTGCAACCAGCGCTCTTGCCAATCCCATCAGTCACTTCCTTTTGCCCTTGAGAACAATAGCAAATATACCCTACTTCCAAGTGTCTGCAGATCCTCACCAGATCTGGCCCTGTGCTCTGGGATGGTGAGTGCCCACCAACAGGTACACTACCTAATACAGGGCTGCTGCTGCTTCACGGGGCAGTGTTAGAAGAATAAAAGATACAGTGGTAAAGATTTCAGTAGAGTTTAATCTAATTTTTCAGGATAGCTTTTCCATTACTACTACTACAGCTACACCGCACAAGAGCAGATGCACCAAAAATGCTGAAAAAGCATTTAGCATTTTTACACAGAGTGCGTGAATAATTCTAATTTAGCAGGCAAAATTAACAGCAATTCAATGAGGGTACAGATTACATTACCCTGTTACGTTGTTGTACAAAGGTTTAAATAGTGCTGGTTTTATTTTATAAACAGGCCAACTAAAACCTCACAAGTAAAATAATCCACAATGAAAACCACAACTCTCAAACTACTGCCACTCTTCTACCTCATCCTTTTTTGCCCAACTCCTTCCCAGCCTATTGCCCTGGCCCTTCTTGTCTCTCATGCTGAAAGGATCTCACAGTGAAGTCTAAAGTTGCTGAATTCAGGGAATAGTAATCAGGGCTGAGCATGGAAATAAGTGCTTCCTGGTCCCACTACATGGTCCTGCCTACCTGAGTCTAATTCTCTCTAACACCAAAGAGTTACACAGCACTGGGAAGATGCTGTTTGGCCCTCTTTTCCTAGAGCAACAGAGCCACATTCTTAGCAAGGGTCCTGAAAGAGTCCTCAAAGATGAAATAGACAGTTATACAGTTTGGAGTTCTCATGTGGCTGATTTTCCAATTCTTCTACTTTCCTTACCCTTTCTTCATTCTCCTAGGATTTAAATAATGACTGAAAGATTAAAAACAACAGAAGTTAATAATCATCCTATCATGTGTTAGAAAAAACAGAACATACTGAATGGGAGTTGATGGCTTGAATACCTCAGTAGGCTGAAATATATTCAGAGAGTGTTTCAGTGAATTTAGGTAAATGGGGAAAATTGTTAAGAAAAAACCCCAAAACAATAAAACTCCAAAAAACAAAATCTGATCTTGGATAATTAACAGCAGAAACGGGACTAAATTGAAATAAATTATTCAGTGCAAGTACTTCAGACAGCTCTTAAGAACAGCACATGGATTCATGGCACTCTTTAGGGGACTCTGTGCCTATAAACTAATTAATAGATCTGACTTCTCCATATGTAGTTTTTCCATCTGTAACAGATAAAGTATGGATAGGTTTCTTCATGTAACAGGAAAAATTAAAACTAAAGTTATTTTTGTAAGTTGTAGAATATTCTCTAACTTATTCAGAACGCAAATGTGTGAAATACCATGACAGAATGGAAATTGATTTTGTAAAATGTGAGAGTGAACGACCGCGCTCTGAAACATGTGGTGCAAAGTCAGAGACAGGGCGCTCGGCTTCCTTCCCCTCCAACCACCGCCCAGGCGTGGCGCAACCCAAACTGCGCAGCAAAGGCAGGAGGGCACCTAATAACCTGCTCCTTGCTACAGCCAGTGAGCAAGACAGCCACGTCAGAAGTATTTTCATTCCAAAGATGAAAGGCTCCAAAGTTTTGCCATCCCAGTCTGTGGTGCAGTGGGGTTTCGCTTAAGCCTGTGCAAGCCCTTGGACCCTTTGGTTTAATCAACACAGGAGCTGCTCCAGTTACTGCTTGGATCAGCTACCATGCTGTGCATGAAGGAAAATGCTGTACAGCTTCCTAGGGCAAGCAGAACTGGCATGCACGAGCTTGTCCAGACCTTTCAACTGGATAGAAATCTGTCTGCAGCCATTCCATCCAGCCCAGGTTGTGAACATTGATAGAAATTGGCTGAGAAACAGCTCACTTCTGTTTTTGCAGATACCTCACATTTCACAGGATTAACCTTGACACTTGGATTTCAGAGGTAACTTCCAAAGTTTTAGCCAAACTAATGTACATCTGTCAGGGTCACCCATTTACATTAACTGAATCCCATCTGTGAGGATGGACAGTCTCTCCCATGCTCTCCTCTCCCTGCCTAGAGGGCTGGCCAGGGCGGGAAGTTGTTATTCACACACATATTAGCATACCTACTTATTTGTAAAGGTTACTTAAAATGGAGTGTCTTAGCAGAAAGCGATATAGTCTTACATTTCAGTGTTTCAAAAGCAAGAACTGTTGTACAGCCAAGTCACCATCAACATTCATAAAACCCCCAAACCTAGTCAGAGGTTCAGAAACACGAGCAGTTGTTTTATCTGACATCTCTTCTCCCAGCATGTCTATGATTCCCATCAACAAGTTGTCCAGAAGTGGTGCCATGCCCAGCCACTATCTGTGCCAAGAATTAACACCTCTTAAGTCACCTCCCATCTTCTTATCCCACATCTATCTCCAGCCCACACCCCCTCAAGCAGCAGCCCAAATATCTGGCCACCTTCACTGGAAACTGCCTCTTATCCAGCCTAATTCCCACAGCTCAATGGCCAGCTATGTTCCTGCCCTAATCCCTAAATGCAACATTTGCTTGAGTTTGTTGACATCAAATCTCATTATTGACTTTAAGGAGAGCATCAAGAGGAGTTTCCTTCACTCCATCTTGTCTTCATGAATACAGACAACAAGCCCTGGCATTTACCTTTAACTATCATGAATAACGGCAAACTCTGGGGCAAAACCTGGAGTTTCACCCAACCTGAAGATAGGCCTAAACCCAAACTAAATACTCCTTAACAATTTTGGAGGCTGTACTCAGATGCAGGGGTTTGGTTTCACTTCCCCTGTAAACTGATTCTGCACCCAAGAGTGCTAAGGTACGTTTTTCTTTTTATTCTAGCCTTTTTCCTCAGATTTCACTCCTTACAGAGCACTCTCTGCAGAATTGCCTTGTTGTCTCGTTTGGGTCAGTCAGAAATACAAAAAAACAACCATATACACCTACTTTATTCTCTTTTTGTGTGTGTTGGGGTTTGTTCATGGTCTTCTGTTTAGGTTTTGGGAGTTTTTTTGCAAACCAATGTCTCTTTAACAATTGGCATTCATATGTTCCTGCCCTTTCTTTGTAGTTATGTCCATCTTCCCTTTGTCATTTTTAATGTGCTTTTCCCTTTAGCAAGCTAAGAACAGACTCTTATATACAAGAAATCCAAATTTGTGCTAGAAAAAGAAGACTATGAGAACATTTCAAAAGGAGAAGCAGACAAGGTAGCAAAAGAGCTTATTGTCTCTACCATCAGTCCCTAACCATTTAACAGGGTGCTCCATATGCAGAACCGGTATCATCTTTCACACTGTGTATCACAAGAATAAATTCACTTGGCAATTAATAAATCCTTCCATTGTTTCATTTACCTTTCTGCTTAAGGAAACAAAAGTTTCCTTGGCAGACTCTCTGATCTGTGCTTAGTACACCAGTCACAGAATAAAATACAAGACTGAACAAAGCTGGTGGTGTGTGACTGCTCCTCCAGGTGCCAGCACTCCCGTGGCTGAGGTGAGGGCAAATGGAGGCAAACAGCAATCCCATCTTCTCAGCACTCATCCTACGTAGGCTGCTCTTACCACGGAGTCACTGTGTATCAGGGTGAAAGCTGCTCAACAAAACCATCAGCTTCTCCCAACACCACAGGGATAGCTCATCTCCACTTACAGCTGTGCAGTTATTAAGCACCTGCTTTGGTATCACACACTGTTGTTTGTGAATGTGCAGTCAGTTTGACTGGAATGCACATGAACCCAACCCAAGACCCTGCTTCCAGCCTCAGCCTCTACTCACTGGTCATGCAAGGGGCGGGGGGGGGAAAGAAAAAAAAAAGAAAGGCCTGCTCTCTCTGGGGAATGGGCTTGTTTCCTACACAGTAGTTTCGCAGAGGTGACACTTTCACTAACCTGGCTGGCTGACACAAATTGTACAGGGAACAACAGGAGGCTTGTCAGCACTGCTCCAGCATACAAATGAACATAACAGACGGGTAGCAATAAACTCACCTAAAGATAAAATTATGATCTTCAGTCATAGAGAAAGATGATAACTTAACCACAGGATGTATAGCAATTAGCTCCCTCAGCAGCCTACAGAAGCAATATATACAAATCATAAGATAATCTTCTGCAATTTGAAACCATTTAGGATCTTTAGCATCATATACTTGGATCAATTTAAATCTTAAAGTTGCTATCATCTTTCCTTCTTCCTCAGAGATAAATATCTCCTCGGTTTCTAGTGAAACACAGTAGATGTTTTTATGTGGCCTAACTGTATTTATTTCTTTCTTCAAGTTAGCTGGTTGAACCGTCACGAGCTCCCCAGGACTGTGCTTGCAAAGCACAAGGAGCTGGCCACAGCAATACCTGTGTTGGATTGCCCCCAGTGGCAAGGAACTGTAAAAGACTTTGGCAAAGAGAGAAATGAAAATTTCTGATTGAGAAATAGGTCTGTTGGTGGAAGGAAAATAAATAAATAAATAAATAACCCTCTGCATGTGGAAATCTTTAAGCTTTCATCCATTTCTAGGAAACTGGAATGGGAGGAGCATACCTCCTACTCCTAAAGACATCTGCACTGTGGGGATAAAGGGAAACTACTGCAGCACAAGCAAGGTTTTGGCAAATTAAAGCTTGTCAGAATCACACTGAGCTTCCTGTTGGTCTGGGACTACTTACACTTACATTAGAATGCTGTGTTTCTTTCTGCTGTTCCCCTCTGGACATATAATACTTAAAAACTAGCACAAGAACTTGATTCTCTGCAGTGTACAAGTAGCCAAAGTATTTCTTTCTATGGCCTCCTTCTTCCTCCTGCCTTGTTTTTGACTTAGCATCTGGCAAAACTGGAAAAACCCCGGGACATAAAAATTCCCTTAACTGTGAGTAAGCCCTCATTATATGTCTTTCTTTATAAAATGGCCTGCTTGATTAATGCCTGTTTGTATGGAAAGTTTCTTCCCTCCTTTGCTCTCTCTTGCAGTTGCTTTGCATTTTAGTGTCTTCTTTGGCAAGGGGGTAAAGCTGGATGCTGAGTTAAATCATGGCCCCTTTCTGAGATCTGGGGCTTTTGTTATTCATTTCCATGGCACCAGGGTTTCACCCTTATTCTTAACAACTACAGCCTCCAACAGTGGCCTACCACACCACTTTAGGTCTCTGGAGCAAATGACCTGGCCCAAAGTTGCTACTTAAAATACCAGTGATTTCAAAAGCCTGTTTAATTCATTAGGCTTTCTCCAGTCCACTCAGCCTTGTTCAGATGAATCCATTAAGCTGTGTTCCTCCATGCTTTCTTGCCTTTTAAGTGACAGAACATTTAACTTTGCAGACTGAGAACTTAACCCAGACAAGTCTAAAAATTAAAAATCCTTCCCTATTGAAATCTGAGGCTGATACTTGCATATATGATGATTTTAGAAGGACTGAATCTTTGCCATAGAAAGATGTCTATTTAAAATCTAGGCCAGGAGAATATCACTTTTTTACAAATCAGTCTTACTTAAGTTTATAGCAACCAGTAACAGACCTGCAAACATTTATGTACTTGGCAATTATGGGCAGCTGTCTGGACACTCAGCCAATAGAATTAAACATTTGAGAGATTGCAATTCTATGATATAATCTGGTTATGAACCTAATTACACCTCTTGTCACTGACGACAATGTATGATTATAGAGACAAAAATCTTAGTTCTTCTAGTCAAGTTCCATGGAGAGGTATAGACAGGGAAAAGGAAGGGAAAGAAAACAAAAGAAATCAAAACAACTTTCTTCTCATTTAAGAAATGACTACCCGAGTCCAGGAAAAGAACAAAAAAGAAAGGGAAAAAAAAAAAAAAAGGAAAAAGAAAATAACATCAAATAAGAATACTTAAGTCCCCCATAAATGCTAAATTGATAAAAAGATATACAAGGCTATTTTCAATTAATCTGTAAATGAACATGTAAAGTTGAAACTTCCAGAAAACTAGCATGGAAAAAAAAAAAAAAGAGAAAGAAATTCTTGAACAAAACACACAGTTGCAGCTTTGCAAGTAAAGCGATACATTCCAGTACATCATGAAGATGCCAAGGGTTCTCTCAGACAAAAGCACATCTCTTTAGAGAATCAGAAGTCCTTTTTAGAAGCAACAACTGAATTCACTACCCCTTGTGATCTGCAGTCTCCTAGCTCCACATGTGCAGCAGATAATACAAAGCAAATTGTAAGCCTTCCATATTTTCCATGGTGTTAATTAGTTTGTATGCTCAACCTTTGGTTGCTGATTTTAAACTTTGTTGGGATGAAAATTAATTTCTCAAAATATTACACTATAAAATCCTGCATGCCGTGAAAGCTATGGCTTATTTTAATAATGATATTTTTTAATCAACCACTATCAAACATATTTCCAAAACACTAATTGAATTTTTGATTTTTTTTTTCTGACAACAATAAACCCCAAAGTCTAAGGAGTCTGATTCTTGAAAAACTGAAATTTTAAACAAGTCTAATTTTTTTCCAGATCATAAGTTACTGCCCTGATGGAAAAATTTCAGGGACCTTACTAAAAAGGAAAATTTTAGTATTTCTGTTTGTAGAGAAAATTGAGAGCCAGAAATAACGAAGAACAAAACAAGTAACTTTTTAACACATACCCAAACACACAATTCTGAAAAATTTAACAGAGCAAGGAAAAGCTCATTATTTTCGAGCTTTTGTTCAGCAAACTGCTACAAAATGAAAGTCAAAGAAGTAGCTACAGAGAGATTCTTTCATGGTTTCAGAATTAATATTCTATGCTGGCCCCAAAGACCCTGCAGGTCATGCTACAAAGTTTCCGTGGCTGCCCTGACTCACACATGTTTATGGCAAAAGGTAAGGATAGTGACAAGGCTTGCTCCTACTCTTACTTCAGTATTGCATGTTTTATTCATTCTTTATTTATCTAGAAGTGACCTGAACACTCAGCTTGACTTCTGTATGCCCCATAAATGAGAGAAGCACTTCAAGTTTCTCTTGGTATAATTTTCCTTATCACCAGTAATTTCTTCTAGCCCATGGCAGATGGACAATAGAGGTAGGAAGGAGACCTGACTACTCTGTTCCCAGTAATGCTATTTCCTCAGTTTTTTATATTGATAGTGCTGCTAAGATTTTCTTTCCAAAGCCACAGGAGAAGCTAGCTGGGAAGAATAAAATGAAAACTATACTTAGAAATGGTATCCTTCTCTTCTGATCGGTAACCAGTCACCCCATATAAATTGTACTTGTGCCTTTGAATTTAAAATGTGACTGTACTCAGTCTCCAGAAAGCATAATTGAATTTGGAATTCACAAAGCAAAAGGGAAAAAATGGTATATTAATGTTCCAACCTCTGTCAGTGTTTTAAATCTGAAAACTGCTATTCTTTTAAGTAAGACTAATAGTTTTGGAAGCAATACAGGTAGACTGTACTTAAACAAAAGGGTGTATGATTCGTATTCTGTTCACTCAGAAATTCAATGTAAGTGTTAGAAACTTTATGGAAAGCAGGGCAGAAATGTGCTCAAGTATGCTTATGGCCAACGGGTTTTAGAAAAAAGAAGTTGCATGTGCACCTCAGCCACTTTCACACTCGCAGAACAACAAAGCCTGACTGGTAGTGCTGGGAGCTAACTTCTAATGAGCATTTAAAGTGTGATAGAAGATAAATTAATATTTTTTTCTGTGAATAATCTTATCCTCTGACCATAGAAATGTGAGCTGCCAACAGCTGGGCACACATACAGCCTTGAAAATGCCATTCCCTTTCATGGCTGTAAACCAAAACAATAAATCATTTCAGTAAGATCATTTTCCATCTTCTGCTTGTTCCTACAAATAAAGAAAGGCATGGACCTATCCCAAACAAAAACAAAACAAAATCATTTGGGGATTTAACAACAATAATTTAATTTGTATTAACCACGGCACAACATAAACATTTTCCTCAAAGCTGAAGCAATAGCAGCTTACGCATATTTTCCATGTGTGGGGTTTTTTTTGTGTCTGTGAGCTGCTGAGACTGCTTTCATTAAAGCAAATTCAAAAAACCCACTTCCCATATGAATCAGAGTTTCATATTTAAACTGCAGGATTCCTCATTTGATGGTTTACTTGTTGATTGAATTAATATGGATGTTTAACAAAGGTGGGCCAACCAGGAAAACAGAGCAAGAGGACAGGGAATACATTACAAAACAGAAACATAGAAAAGTGAGATTGAATTAGCATAGTGCCAGAGCAAAGAGATACAACATGAGAACGTGTACTTTTTTGTCCCCTTATTTCCATCAAAATCAATTTGTGACATGCTTCCATGCCCTATGAAGTAAACAGCAGCTTTGAGGCAGGACTGTGAGAACAACCTTGCTTAGAGCCACTGTCAGAAAGTGATAAAAGGCAAAAGTACATGAATTTCAGCTGTGGTGGCTGGTCTTGGCACTGTCAGTGTACATAGTTCAAAAACCTGCATTAGTGAAGCCAAGTGTTTACTTAAAATGTCCTTGCAGTTGATACTGTAGCTTTTTTGTCTGTGAGCTACCTGGTGGGCCCATTCTTGGAAAGATGGTAGGGTGGGTGGGAAACAGGGTGGTAAGGCTGGTGCTGCAAAACAAACCACTTGCTGTAGTTGGGTCACCAGGACCAAGAGAATTCCTCATAAGCTGACACTGACAGACCTGTGAGACCCTCAAAAAAACACATCAGGAGGCTGTGTACAGACAGCAGGTATGGCACCCAGACCATAGGTTTGGCATCCCTACATGAAGAGCTAAAGGGCTGAACGGCAGCTCTAGACTCAATTCCATCCCATCCCAAAGCTATAATGAGCTCCAAATGTCAAGACCTCCCTTGTAGATGCCCAGTGTTTGCTGGACACCCAGGAGATTAAGGCACTTTTGAAAATGTCTCAGTCAGGATCTTTTAGTAGCCAGTCTTTTTCTGTGCCTTAGGTGTGAGCTTGGTACAATTGTTACCTCTGAATGCTTCTCCTATTGCAATAGAAATCACTCTACTGACTCAATTTAATAGGATTTGAACTTGCTGCTGTTTTCTGCCAAGAAAGCAGAATCTTTCAGCTTTCTGCACACAGGAACAGAGATGTTAAAATTAGCCACAAGCAGTATACCGCTCCCTGAATACAATAGAAAGGTACTGCAATTTGCTGCACAAAGGCAATTAGTTAAAAAATGAATCCAAAAGTAACAGATTTAAAGAAAGTGTTCTCTGGTTTGCCAAGACAACTATCATGCATGCAGAAATCACACAAACAGCAAAATGCATATGTCCAGGTTTTGTCTGAGAACCCTTGCTGGGTCACAGCAGATAGCACTGTTACTTATTTCAGCATCTTACAACCAGCACTGAGACACTTTTTAAGCTGTGAGACATAGAGCATACAGAAACCAAGGCCACTTTCTACGTCTCTTATTGTTTCTGCTGGTGGAGTAACCATTTCAGCTGTTAGTGGTTCAGTTAATCCCTGTCCCCTTTCTGAGGACACTGGAGGACCTGAGTAATTTCCACCAGTGCAGCAGGTTATAGCAATTGTGGTTAAAGAACGAGGAGGTAGAGAAGAAAACACCCTCAGAGTCCCTGCTCGGTTGGATTCTGTTCAAACTGTGAGACATAGCTGCAAAACCAGACCTTACAATATCCCAACTAGGTTGTTTCTGCTTCCCATTCCTAGGCCAACAGAGGGGGCCTGAGCTAAAACATTCACATGTACCCTGCTGGGGACTGGGGACAGACTCTGTGAAATTGGAAGTGTGCAGTAAGGACACTGATTCCTATCTCTATGTGCTGGTTTAACTCGCTAATCTGCAGAAAAAATGAGCCCAGCTAAAAAGAAGAGGTTGGAAAGGTGTTGAGAGCCAGAGTTCACATGAAAACAGCTTGGTGCAGCCAGGACAGGGGTCATGGAAAGCAGCAGGGGGAAGGCTGAGAGTGAGGACTTCCATTGTGGATATCTTGCTGCTATGGTTGGTGCAGACATTTACAAAACTGTAGCACTGGTATGTGCAAAGGCCTAAATGTTCTTTCTCTCTCCTTCTAACTGAAAGCAGCAGATATTTTTAAAATGTAGAAGTGTTTAGAATCATGAGCAGAAGGAGAATTTATCAGGACTGGTAAGTGATTTTTGTCTTCCTTACAGACAAGTAGCTCTGTGAGCAGCAGATTCCATGAGCACCTGCATCTCAGGGCTTCCTTCCACCATGGGTACACAGAGGTCTGATAGGCTCCGAGTTCTGAGTCCTGCAGCCTGGAAACCTTGCTGCCTTCTCCCTTCCACCTGACCACCTGCTTTTGAGAACTTAAGACACTTAATAAAACCTAGGCCACTGTCAAATTTGGTTGAAACATTCTGTGAGTTTATAAAAGACTGGTTTCACCATGTAGAAAGAGAGATTAACAATTAATACAGCCTGTCCTAATGCATAATGACTTTTTTCATTAGAAGGCATGTCTAACAAAAATATATAAACAAGTTCCTGCTCTATTAACAATAATTTACAGGCCAACTTATGCTTCTGGTTATATAGCTGTAAGCACAGAATGGCTCTGATTCATCAGTTTACTTCAGCGACAGTGAAAAATAACCTGAAGCACCAAACCAGACTGATTTATACACACCACCAGCACTGCAGTTCTCTGACTAGCAGGCAAGAGTGCATGTTTATCACAAACAATGGGGGCAGCACATATTAAACCTCTGAACAACTCCTCATTTGTGTCTGGCAAATTAAAACATCTGAATAGCAGGTTAGAATTAGGAGCACAGTATGGCATGTCTTAATTTTCCCTTTTTAGAGAAACACAAGAAATAAGAATACTTATGTATATTCTAGAAAAAGATGTCTGAGATACAGCATTTTCACAGGACATTGCTAATCTAACAAACATCACAAAGTGAACAAAGCAAAATGAACTTCCTTTGTTACTGACTACTGCTACATTATAGTAAAAGAATTATAAATTTGAGTTCATTTTGTTCAGCCATTGTTTTATGCCTACTTTTGTATTCTATTGGATTAGAACAGATTAATTTGTTTGCGTTCTCTTTCTAGACACTTTTCATGTCCTGGCTCAGTAACAAGGCTCCATTTTAAAAAAAGAACAAAGTCTCAAGATCTTCTATAATTTTTTCCTTCATGCTACAGTTGCTTAAAAAAACAAAAAAATCTTAACAAGTTTAATATTTGGACTTATACTAGCTGGCAAAGTAAATTTCTCAGTAAATGACAACACTTCTTCAGAAGTTGTCTTCAGCCCATTTTTTAACACTTTATACCACTGCATTGCCACAGGCCCCAGATCATTTATTCTAGCTAGTTAGCTGAATTCTTATTTCTACCTCTGCACTGACTGTTCTGACAGGAAAACCTGTTACTGCCAACAGATAACCAAGATGTGACAATGTTTAAAAAAAGCTTTATGAGCCCTCTCCTGACACAACAGACTGCACCTCCACCTTGCTGGTCAGGGCAGCACTAATGTCTCCTGTGAAAGCAGGGAAGCCAGTCCCAGGCATGCAGCTTCTCCTAACTGTGAACTGGGGGAACTTGTGCTGCTGTCACACCCCAGCAGGCGCCCAGCTGCCAGGGCAAACCAGCACCCTCTCCTGGTCTGACCTAAGGGCTCCTAAGAACACAAAACTCCCCCAGGCATCCTGCTCACCCCTTCTGTCCTTTATCAAGTGGGTTGCTGGCCTTTCATTTCACCAGTTGGAAGCCAGCAGGCAAGTCATGGGAAGCCTCCTCCCCAGCAGGTCCCAGCTTGTGTTGTTCCAGTCCTAGGCTGGGCTGTAGCAGGAAGAAGGAAATGGCTGAAACTCTGTACTTAAGGAAAACAGGGGTGGGTTCACCTCCATGCCATCTCAGGCAAACAGAGGGTGTGACCTTCCAGCTGGCAGACTAAAGATGACTGCTTTTATCTGCTCTTTCCATCACAACACTCTTCCAGTGGGCACCAACACCTCGTGCAATGGGGCCATGCCATTGTTTGGAGTCTCCCAGTCCTACCCTCATGCAGACAACAACAACAACTGGAAGCAAGGGAATTCTTATGCTGGGTTGCTTTAAAACCTGTGCACTGAAGTGTTCTCCAGTAGATTCAGTGGGATTTCCTGCAACACATACAGCAGCGCACTTTTACCCACGGTAACTGCCATTTGCACTGGCCTGTTTTCCATGAAGATCAATCTGATTCCTTCCTAAAAACAACAGAGTCATCTTGGATGACAGGTACTAGCCAATAAATTAATTAATCACACTGATAGAAATTTTGGGAAATAATATTCTAGGATAGCAACACAAATCAAACTGGACAAGCAGACCCAGAGAAACGTGAGTGACTTGCCCAGAAATGTGTTTTTAAAGTATTTAATGGTAGCAAGTTTTATTCTGATACAGGGCAAGGAAAGAAAATGGTCAGAATTACACACTAAGTCTAGAAAACACAACAACCATGTCCTGTTGCCATTTCTCAAAGTCATTAGTTCCTTTCCCTGTGAAAAGTAACACTGAAAACAGCCCACACTCTAGCACAGCAATGGCAGCAATTCCTTGGCATCCTGTTCATGGATCACTGTCAACTTTCTGAATGCACTCTGGGCTATCACACTGCCTTGTAACACTAACCTTTTAAGGCAGCATGGCTTTGCGAGCCGCTAGCAATCTGTGAAGCATAGCTGAGAACCACTGCTCTTGATAATGTGACTTCAGCAAATCTTGAGCGGACTAATGGCAGAGCTGCCTACACCCAAGGTCAAATTGTTCTGCTGGCAACAACTTTGGTATTTGATTTCTAAAGCGGAGGCAAGTGGAATGATGACGAATCCAGTACTTCTTCACTTAGAGGTCATTCACTTAAATATCAAACCACTAACTTCAGCTGTAACTCCTGGGATTTGACTCAGTGGTTCAGACTGGAGTGCTTTGCAGTAGCAGTGGCAGCCTTGAGGAAAGCAATGAGCCTTATCCTAAGCCTTCTCCTGGACTCAGATTGCACAGTAACAAGGAATTCCTGGCACTGTGGTAAACAGTTCTCCCATGTCCAGGATATAACACCAGAACAGATGATAATAAATAAGCCACTTCAACAGGGCTGTGAAAAATGATCCATGGCATATCTGTAGCGTAGCAAATGTCATCTCAGAACGGGCTTGTCTGGATGCCTACAGGAGAGCACCAACTGTCTGGCTCAAATTCGCAGCCTACTCCTGCTACGGCACTGTGAGCAGATTGGTGACTGACTACGGAGCGCTCTTTCCAGCCATTAGTGTCACAGCGTATCAAACGGGCTGTCACAAACATGTTTATCACCCTTTCCCAAACTCCGGCAGGTATCCAGCAGCAACTATGCAGCATGGAGCTGTGCACATGGTAAGTGTTAGCTCTCTGCTAGGCTGGACCAGCGCATCTCATTCAGGACAGAATTACAGCCCTCACGTATCCTGAGATCACTATGGACACATGGGATTAGAAGTGCAGCTTGTTACATTAAAAGTCTCCCTTCATGTTCCCTTTAAGAGCTGTTCACATAAGCCCTCTCCAGCCTGGTGAGACCATGTTTCTTTCTACAGGCAGTGGAGAAGTGACCCCCATGGAGAACAAGGTCATCCTGAACACAAGCCCAACTTAACTGTCCTAGAGTCCTTCTCTCTATTCACTGCTATGAAGCCTTTGCAAATACTCCCTCATTTTATGCTGCCAGCTCCTAAGACTTTATTATGAGTCTCAGAGTATTTGATGTTTTCTCTTGAAGGCCCTTCTCCTCAAGTCATTTAGATTTCCAGTAATCATATATTTTACCAAATATATACATACATATATAATAATTATAAAATACATAGGCCTTGCTGTTGTGGAGAAAACTTGGAAGTGTGAAGTCGAGAGATTAAAAAAAGCGGAGAAAACATAAAATGAACAAGAAATTACCAAAACTTTTTTAAAGCCAAGCTTGTAACATGTCATGCCTTTCCATTAGTAATACTAACTTTGTTTTACTGCAACAGCCTAAGAAGTAATTTGAAATTTGCAAATGGAAGACTTACATTTGCCTTGTGCCTTTTTCCAAAGATTTTTTAATAATATGTTTGGTTTTCTCAAATTCCCACATGTATTAGAATTTCATTTTATTTGTCACTTTAAGACAAAATTAGCTTTTGACAGCAGGGAAAAATCTGCCTCCTTTTATTATCTGCACATGTAAGAATTATAATCAGTTTTCCCAAAACATTGTGACCATTGCCAATGACTGACAGTCACAGCTGCTTTAAGTAAAAGGGACTTCCAAAAGGTGTAAAACTCTTCATTGTCAACAAGCATCCAGTAATATGACCATTTCAGAAGCCATTTCCTTATCTTTAAGGTTATGTAAAAAATTCTGGATGTTGTTCAGAGAAAGAAACAGTCTTAAGTACATGCTGCCTTGTTAGCCAATGATTTACCCAACGTTACATTATTTTAGGTCAGTTCCTATTTTCCTTCAGAGGATAATATTAATGGAAATCCTCGTGTGCTGCTATGATCACTAGATGGAAAGAGGGAAACTGCTCCAACAATTTAGAATCGTTCACTTTCGCAAAGGGATGGATGATTCAATATCTGAAGTTTACCCTAAAACCACATTTGAGATGAAGAGGACTTTATTTTTATTTCACTATTAGAGCTCTTTGAACTACCTCAGACTGGATTTTTAAAAGTTAATGCACATAACTAGTCAACTCCCATGTTCTCTAGTAAGAGTGAATTAATGGAATTTGTATTTAGTTCTTGGAAGAAATTTCACAAGGGGATCCCCCGTACTACAGGCTGGCGTTCAGCCAGTAGCAGTAACTTGTACAGCATGGGAATGGGGCTCCAGCTTATGATCTGCAGACAAGGAATTGGCACATCTGGGAATGCTGTATATTGCCCAGGTAGGCAAGTCCTAGACTCTGTTACAAACTCCTCTTTGTCTGGTAGAGCTTCAGGTTACAACATCAAGAGTTTTCTGACTTTAAACATCATCAGAGGAGGAGAGCAAAGGGATAACCAGCACATACAGGAGTTCATGACCTGTTTTCCTGACCCTGTCTGCTCTGTATCTTAAATGTTACACAATAAAGGACTCCTAGGACAGGGACCATAGGACATAGATGAGATGAGGATATCACACAAGTTCTTTCTTCTGCTCTGTATTTTTCGCATACAACTTCTGTAGCATTTTGAGAAATAAAAAAAAATTACCCATTTTATTTGACATCCTCTGAGGACCACAGTAGTCTGTTCTGCATACGAGTGGTTACTTCTATTAGGAAATTACTCAACACACATTCAGTCTACATCTTCTTACATTAACCTATTGATCTTTCTCTTAGTCCCAACCTGTGGTTCATACAAATCACAGCCTGGTTTCTGGCATTAAAATCTGAAGATGATTAAACAGAGCATTGATGTAATCAACTTTCAGCTATTCAAAATGTATACAGGAACATTTTGTTTTCTGTTACTTTTTCTAGACTTATTGTTATGGTGAATAGCATTCTTTATTTACTCTCAAAAGGAGGATGAAGAGTCTCCCAAGGGGAAGAAACAACTTCCTAACATAAAAATAAAGCACTAGAGAATACAGGCCTGGCCCATGTATAAACAGATAGACATGACATGTAAGGAACAATGGGAAAATGCTTTTTCCCTTGGTAACTAAAGGTCACAAGCAGTGGAGTATACTACTCCAGTTTTTTCCCCCTTTCTAAGGGAAAACAGAGGAAACTTTTATCTCCAATCAAGTCCCTAAACACATTGTTTGATCTTATTGTACTACCTGAAACCTACAGTAATCTGTGACAGATAACATAGTTTCCTTGCACCTATACACACTTACAGAAGCAAGACCTTGTTAATTGTCATATAATTAGTTTACCCGTATTCCATAACCTGAATTGGTATTCTTCATACCACTGGTTAATATACAAACCTGACACACAAATACACAGAGAAAGATCTGGAGTAACTGGTAAATACTTGGTCTGCTTAGCCAACAGTGGGCTTTGGGCTGCCACAGCTCTAGGGCTGTCTGCATGCAAGGTAAAGACAACTGAAAGGTTAAAGTCTGTATATACCATGTCAGACAGCCCTGCCATGAAAGAAAATATGGCAGCTCCACGTTTGTTTCAAGACAAGGCTATAATCCCAGTAGGGAAGTCCTCCAAATTGGCAGTCACTTAAGCAGCTGGCTGCAAGGCTGGGATTTGGTTCAAGATTAAGGCACTTAATATGCAGTAAGTGTATGAATTCCTGCTACAGTCGAAGGAGATCTACTCAATATAGTCAATGAAGTTTATAGGACTATTCTGCTGACAGCTGAGATGTGTCTACTCCAAGGTGAACCAAATCCCTTGATTCCATAAACTGCGTTGATTTAACTTCCATTGACTACAATGGAAACTGAATGAGAACGTGACTTTGGTTCTAGGAGTTTATACATAAGTATCTACAGTCACAATAGTTTTCAAAAAACCTTATCTAGAGGTTTGATCTGGGACAAAATTCTGCTCCAAATGGCAGGAGGAACTCCACATGGAAGCTGTGGAAGACTCCACAGAACCAAAGGCTGCGTTAGGATTGTGAGACTTAACATTTGGATGCACACAGTGAACATAACCTCTGGAATCATTGGTGAACAACTCACTGCAGATGTTGGCTGCACCACTCCAAGAAACATAAACATTGGAAGGTGCTTGCTTCCAGAAAACTCTGGTAAAGAGGCACTCACATGAGTGACTTTATTTAAAGCAGGGTTCTGAACATTTCCACAGCTGCTATGTTTGGCCATGCCAACTTAGAATGGCAGTCTGGTCAAAGGCACACCAAGAGTCCCATGGGTGCCTTCAGATGCATGCAGCTGTAGGAATGCTGGGCACTCAGGTCCAGTGAACTGCTGGTGGCAGCCTGAGGGACAACACTCCTTCTACCTTCAGAAGAGCAGCACATGCGTAAGTCTGCAATGTGTGAACACCAGCTCTGCACCTGGCTCACAGCTGCACCCATACCTCCTGCTCTGTGAGAACAACAGTGGTTCTGACCAGAGGTCCCAGCTGCTGAATTCACAGAGCTACCCACAGCTGCAGGCCCACTGAAGCACCAGGATCAATACCTAAAGCATCAAGGTAATCCAGGGATAACTAGATCTAGAAACGTACAGAAAAAGATGAGAAAACGTATTTGAATTAACTGGTTCCTCCTCTTCCTTTCCTTGCCAATCCCCTTCTTGCACGAGAACGTCATCGTCCTGATAATTATAACACCCACACCCCTATTACCATAAGAAAAAAAGCAAGGTAGATGCCCTTTATGTGCCCTTTGCAAGTCCTCTGCACGTCATGTCGCTCCTCTACACTTAATGGGCCAGAGTTAAACTGTTTCCTCACCTGACGACTTTGTGACAGCCCTCCGCAGACAGTGTCTGCAAAAGCCTTTTTTCCCTGCAACACGGCGGAGCCAGCCTGCAACAGATCTATTCATAGAGCAAGAGAGAAAAACCTTCTCGGGATTGGAGGCTCCTAGGTGAGCAGCTACAGTAACTGATCTAAATGTTTCCCTTTTATTATGTGATCAGAGAGAATGTGTGTTTTCATTTGAATTTTCACCCTTTGGTCTTCTGCATCTGGTAAATACTGGCAAAGTAAATGTTAAGATGTCAGCTCTCTCTCCTACGAACTGATTGACAGTCCCTGAGTGCTCTGGGCTTTTTATAACCAATGTGACTGACAGCTTTTAAGTGGAAGCAGTTCGTGCAAGTTTCAAATGTTAGTTGTCTGCACGAATAACACAGAATATTGGCTTTTCTTGTATCTATCTAATGGCATTTCCTCCTGCGCCAGCAGCCGCTCTAAACCCTCAGTTGTTAAAAGAGGGGAAAAAAAATAAGTCTGTGTTCTCTGCTCTGCACATTTCCAAAGCTCTGAGTGTAACAAAAGGCAGAATAAACCAATGCCTCTATTTTAAGTTCTTGTATTTCAAAGCAGTGCAGCAAACAACTTATTTCTCTCTTTATATCAGGCTTAGCTAAAAGATTAGGGTGTCTTGTACAGTAATATTTCTATTTAATTTATTTTCAAGCACTCTGTACCAAAAAACACTTTCAAGAAATCCAACAGTATTATTACTCTGTCAGTGCACCCAATCAAAGTGTTAGCACCCATGCTACTGAGTCCTGGATATCTCTTGCCTTGCCCCTCTAATAACTAAGGAAAACATATACACTAAATATTAGACATGTACATGCTAATAGCATGTATCAGAAATGTACATGCTATTTCTCAAATAAATGTGCCAAAATCAGCACCTTGTACAACTCTGCATCTGAAGTCCAAGCATAGATAAAAGTCAAAATAGGGCATTTAGTGCATGAAAAATTGTTTGATTAAAGGTACCTAATTTTACTTTGCAACAGGCAAGCAATTTAAGTGTTGCTAATAAGCACATTTCAGCTGTAAGACAGCTTGTTAAAATGTTGCTGGCCCTTCTACCCAGCAAAGACACTAAAGGTTTTAACAGTGTTCATTTACTGAAAAAGTTTCCCAAAATGAATTTGAAATAGAAAGGGTTGAAGGACAACCTGGTTTCCAAAGCTACAGAAATATCCATCATTTCATGTATACTTCTACACTGAAGGACTTTAATTTTGTATTTCTTCTACACTGTGTAACTCTGGAAATGTTTTCAATGTGAGCACTTCAGTTTGAATCAATCAAAAAACATCTTGTGCTTTCTGAATAAAGTAAGAGGACAGAGGCTTAACAAAAAGGTAGGCCACTCAAGATTAAAAAGCCCATTACCAAAGAAAAATCAAAGGGTGAGATCCCTTTGTCCTTAATCATCATGCCAAAGGTCAGGTAAAGGTGCGCTCCCTTCATTCTTCCATTTTCCAACACTCAGTGCTCAGCATCCCTATCACCCCTGTGCAAAAGTCTACGTACTGCCTGACAGCAGGGCAGGCCCAGGCTGAGCCACCATCCAGTAAGACAGTCACACCATCCCCAGTGCTCTTCTCCCCTGACTGACCCAGCCCTGCAGCTCACGTGCATGATGCGGGGTATGTACGAGAGAGACCTGCTCTTCCATTCCCTCACAATTTCTCTTTGCTGAAATGCACCCCTGCCTAGAAATAACCTTGGGGGCTCAGGAAGGTGAAGCTGCAGAGTCAGTGAAAACAGCAGGGCCATTTTGCCATGCTATTGCAAAAAATTACCATTGGGATACCAAATGGACCTTTTCAAACCTGTAAACAATGCATTCCTCTTAGTGGAGAGCCTTTGGCTTCCTACAAAAGAGAAGCCAGTTGTATATTAAGTGATATTTACCTCACTTTCATGGTGCAAGATTTTTATAGTTACCTTTTCTTGTTCACCTACATGACTGCAGTGCTTTTTTTTTTTTAAGGAATCTAAGTAGCCATCTTTTGCTAACTGTACAACATAATCTACCTCAGTAAGTAATACAATTTCCTCTTCAGCTTCTCATTTTTCTCAACTTTAATGCAGTTGTGCAAGATTCTCCCCTCTCCAGAGGGCAGACAATAATCAGGTTAGGTTGGCATCTTTATGACACTGACCTTAAAGTTCACCAAATTTTTTCTCCCATCTGCCCCCACCACTTTCTTAAGTCCTTTCCAGTAAATTTTTTACTGTTGAATATACCTAAAAATAGAAAGTGGACACAGATTAATAATTTTACCTCAAAATTTATCAGTGTGAAAAATAAATTACTGCCCAGCAAATGTAGAAAGATACTTTAATCTTTAGTATCAACTGTGTTCATTCATCTTCTTCCTTTTATAAAGAAAAAAAATTTATCCTGAAAAATATTAGAAAAGAGACAGAATACTAGTTTTGTTTTCTTTAAGGAAAATCAGTGAAGTCATTTAATCTTCCTAAGATAAAAGCTTCTCTAAATTTTGGAGAGCAGTGCTTTATTCATACTGGTTTTAGGTACTATGAACAGTTAAGAATTTTTGTGTTTCCTCTAAGTAATTGACTTAAACGTGTGCAGCAACATTGATTAATATAAGCCACATTATTTCCTGGTAGTGTTTTCTTTATATCTATGTCTTTTAGCCTGCAAATTACAGCCCAAACAGAACTAGTGAAAGTTCTACAGAACTACAAGTTATTTTCTCAAATTTCCAAAACCTCCTGCTCCCCACAAACAAGTGGTACTAAAAGAGGAAGAAGTATAGCTGTACTTGAGTGGTTTAAAAAAAAAAGGAAAAAGGAAAATTTTCCCATGGATATAAGCGTTTCAAGTTTCTACATCAAGTAATTTGAATTCTGGATACTTTTAAATTCCTTCCTCCTCAAACTGTTCACTTCACCACTAATATGCACCACCTGCATTTTTAGAGGCTGGAAACCCAGGATTAGAGCTGACAGCATGCATTTGCTAAAATAACACATTCATATATTTAACTTGTTATATTACCTAAGTTTTAGCTAGCAATGATTTATTCCAGAACATTGCACTTGGCATCTGCTAGACACACTGAATACTGCCAAGGTTAGCTACACGGGAGTCTTCCCTGACTTCAGCTTCCCTTCCAGGAGAATATTATTAAGATGAGGAATCCATACTTTGTATTGGGCATATGATGACTACAACACAATCAGCAAATAAGATGCTCTTCTGGGATTACTTTATTATCCCTCCATTAAAACAAAGAAGCCCCAGAAAACACATAATGTGAAAAAGAAAATATAATTCTAGATTTTCACAGAATTCTTCAACTTACCGTAACAAAACTTCAGCTACAGGAAAGTCAGTGAGCTGGTCAGTAGCAGAGTATGAATTCCTGAGCCATGAAAAGGGAAAAGATAATCTTTTTCAAGTCCAGCAATGCTGGTTTCTAAAGCTGAGACTTTCACCTTCATATAATGAAGCTGGAAGAACAGGTTCCAGCTACTGCACTCAGTAAGAGGAGAATGTCCAAATTGATGTGGAATAAATAAACATGAATGAAGAAAGTTTGCCCTTGTTTTGTGGTGTGGCCATGCACTGCTGCACAGGATGGTTCCATACACCCCAAGTATGTGACTTTGGAGGAATGTAGGTTTATATACCCAGTATCTGTCAGGTACTCTATGAATAGAGTGTGTTATCATTTCATGGTTTTTAATGATGAAATTCTTCAGACTGGGTTTTGTCTGGTGTAATCTGGTAGTGTTCACAGACAGTGACATTTCTGCATGACAGCAAGGTACACAAAGGCTCTGTGTCCTTCCTGACTCAGTAAGGAGTATGTTGGTAGGGCTGGAATGAGTTGGCCTGTTCGGAACTGCTCAGGGACCATGGGATTACACAAAGAATGTCTGTAGTGACTCAGAAATGTTGTGCTTGCAGAGGCAGTTGGGACTAACCTTTCTTTGGTGAATGCCTGGTGATGGGTTTAAGGTACAGCAGGGATTAGGGAAAATAATCTTAGGTTGACAAGGGATGATCTGGAAAGTTCAGTAACAAACACTGGCAGTTTACAACCTTAACCTGAAAGATTTTTTTTTCCCAACCAGCTATGTTACGTAAAAGAGAGAGAACATATATATAATTCAAAAAGGTATTAGAAAGCTAGGGTTTCAAACCACTGGGGTTTTTTTTTTAAATGTTCCTGCTTCCCTATTCTCTTCTGTTTTACATATCCTAGATCTGTCATATCTGTAAAAAAGGAAATAAGCGTAAAAAATTCCTATCCTTTGGGAAAAAATTGAGTTAGTGTAATGTAATATTCTCTAGCTAGCCGTCAACAGCCATAACAACTGCTTAGCTGTAAGAGCTTCCTGATCCACTTTTCGAGGAACTCATTCCTGAGCTGACATAGCCTAATGATGATACGTATGCTCAGGGCCTCTAGAACCGATTTTTAAAGTGGTAGATAACTTTAGCTCGGTTACATTTTGACAGGACTATGAGTTACATACAATTAAACTCCGTGAAATGGATGGAATGATTATTACAAGCTGTCTCTGTAGAGTTACATTTTCTTTACTATGCATCTCCATTGAAGATCAAGGCTTTTTAAAAAAAGAATATTCCTAGGGAGCTCTCAATCCTATGGTGATATGAGCAAGACTAGGTACACACCTCCACATTATATCTCAAAGAGGCCTTCAAGTCATGTAAGTTGTCACTGCACTCAGCTCACATCTTCAAATTTGCATTCAAAACTATAAATGCTAGGAACAACCTTTATTCATTTAGTTTTTCTTGTTGTTTGCACCATGGCAGAGGATCCAAGAATGTGGAAAATATGTCTGTTTTGTCAGTAGGATCTATCTTGCCAGAGGCTAACTTACATTTCCTAGATACTCAAGCTGGTTAATAGATGTCAGAACCAAAAAGCTTCTCCAGAAAATGAATGATAGGTGTTAAAGAAGGTGGCCTATTTAAGCACAATATGACAGCAACGGGATACGAACAGAGCCAGGAGGGAAGGACAGAGTTAACTAAACCCATCTAGCACTGGCAGAAGAGAATCATGTGCTGTTCTGGATTAGCAGAAAGACTTGCAGTCTCACTAAGTAAAAGGCTAAGGAAAGTTGGGTTAGAACAAACGTAGTCAATTAGGTAACAGAAAATGGCTCCTTGGCCTGAATGTGGACAGGAAGAAACTTGAACTGAAAATGCCTTCTTTGGTTAGACAGACTAACTGATGTTTAGAAACCAAACTAAGGAAGCACTTTGGTCTCAGCTTAACACTGTCCCTGTGGGTAGCCCCATTTGTGTATTTTGCCTTGAACCTTCCAACATCCCCTTTGTACAAATCATCTGGTCTACAAACTCTTGGGCACTGTCCTCTCTCCAACCACAGCTTTCCGGCTCCTTCACAAAGCTCCAGGCCTATTATATTTCAACCTGCTTGTCATAAAGCCTAACAAGCTCTTTCAATAGCTTCCTAACGCTTGAGAGTTACTGAGCTTTTAATGCTTCCTCAGCCTTACTTAAAAGAGGCCGGTACTGGAAAACCTAATATATTCAATGTGACAGGGCTGGGTTTACAAATATACTTGTCTGGTTTCTATTGACATTTAAAAACAATGTTAGTGACAAAAATGTAATTATTCCTAAATTATGGAAACAAGGAGCCAGGCATACTGAATGAACTTTTTTTGAACCTCTATTCATTTCACTTCAGATATTGGCAGACGGTTTTGTTAGTTTCTATTTTATCCTAACCAGTTTATCCATGTTCCAGACTTTATATGTTCTGTGGCTGTAAAGCTTTCCTGTGGAATTTGCCCACTGCCACAGAACTGTACTGGAGAAATCCTGCTCGGCTCTGAAAAATAGGAGAATTTTCTTGTGCTCACATGTACAGATAAAATTGAGAACATGCTCCGAGCATATGCTGACATAGCTCACTCTCCATCGTGTTTCAGGCTGCCTCAAACTGCAATTCTGAAAGGTGTGAACTACCTCATCTATCTCAGCTGGAGCTAGAAGGATTTCCCCCTTCCAACATTTAGTCTGCTGATTTGCACTGTGCCACGGAAATTCTTCATTTTTGCTACCAAATTCCCTGTTTTACTGCAGTCTAATGCTTTGTTTCCTTTCTCCTGACTCTGCTAAAACCCACCTACACAACTGCCTCTTCCTTTCTAATTGCAGTGGGCACAATTTGAAATACAGGGAACTCCATTTAAATGCCCTTTTTAGATAAAACTTTTACTGCTGGTATGATTGGACACTGGCACAGGTTGCCCAGAGAGGGTGTGAAGTCTCCAGCCTTGAAGATTCACAGAACGTGACTAGAGAAGGTACCTGGGCACTGGGTGTGGACTATTTCCAGTGGTCTCTTTTCACCTCAGCTACTTTGCAACTGGGTGAATTTCTCCATAGAGGAAGTTCTGCCTGCACTGTTCCACAGCCCTCTCCAGCAATCATCCAGGGACCTAATGAGCCTATACAGGTCAAGTCCACGTGTGTCAGCTTACCAATCCATACGCTGCCCTACTGCAGCTGGAAAATAATACATCAGCAAAGCCCTAGAAAAAAATTCTCCTGTCTATATGGAAAGGTGCTAAGGGTTCATCAGAATTGCCCAGGTAGAAAGCAGAGTGCTGCCTTGATGAATACCTGCCATCTCTCCAGCTGAATGAATTCACAGAGAACAAAAAAACCAGCTAAAGGAACAAAGATGAGTTTTGGTGCAGAAAGGTTAGAGAAGACTCACAGATGTAGAAGAGATAATGTTTTGGCAAGAAATCTATGAGTTAACGAGTTGTGTTCATACCATGATCTCCACAAACAGCTGTGTTGATCAGATTAATTTCTGGTTCTTCCTACCTTCCAGTGCAGCAAAGCAATGCTGAGATTTGTGTAAATAACAGAAGGCACTTCAATGCCCACTTTCAGCTGTACAGTGCCCACTCTCAATCCGTTTATTCCACCACTGTTACATTTTGCCTTAAACTAAGGTGGAATTTTGGTTGGACAGACTTAGCCATCTCAAATTTAGTACTCATTGAATATTTAGTATCAGCCTCTCATCCAGGCTCCCCTTAGAACAAATCAAAACAACCAGATGTCTCGGAAAACCAAGATTTCTCTTCCCAGAGAGAGTATCTGAGACAGGTAAAAGAAGCAGAGGTTCAGAGAAGGTTGTTGTGCATCTAGGTTTCCTTTAACATCAGTGACAACAATTTTTAGGTAGCAAAAATTGGTTCAACTACTTGGAAACAAGTAGTTTCCAAGTTTAGTTAACTACCACAAGAAATTTTTCAGCTACCCCACAACACCGGTCATCTGAAGTGGAACAAAACAAACTGAAAAGCCAATTAGAAATTAAATATTTTAGTCCATCTACAAGGAGCCCAAATAAATAATCTGGTATCTCCTGGTGGCTGTAGCTGGTAAAATCAGAGTAGAGGCTCATCACCACATTTTCTGTCAATGTCTAAGAACAAGCAGGTAGGGATCTGAAAATACTTCAGAGTCACCATCAGGAGCTTCACAATGGACCAAAGAAAATTCAATATATACTTCATTAACAACTGGAAATGAACCGGGGGTGGGAGTGGTGAAAATCAATCTTCAAAACCATTAAGAAATGAAAGCTACCGGTGAGATACCTTGACAGCAAAAGCTCCAAAATTGAATGAAGCATGAAAATTGCTTGGAAGAGTAGGACACAGGTGGGAGTCAAAAATCTTTTTGCCTAATTTTGTCTCTGATGCACTGAAATGACTTTGGCAGATCTTTTATACCCTTTGTGCCTCTGTATCCACATCTGTAATTCAGATCACAGCTAACCTGGTAACATTTAACCCACAAGGATATAGAAAGGCTTGAAAGTTGAGATCCACGACATGGCTTAGGAAACACAATTATTAAAAACATGAGCACTTGGGAGATGATCAATAACAGCTCTGAACAGTACGTTAAAATCAGAAATGGCTCAAACAGCTGGAACTGAAGAAGTGTGTCCCCAGCTTAATTGCTTAATGGAGACTGGGATCTCTGTTGACTTCCAGAAGCACACATACCGACTGCCGGTGATATTGTGTGTTTAATCAATACCTAAGCACAAACCAAACAGCAACAAAACCAAACTGCCCAGACCTCACACAGCTGTGACTTCTTGCACCTAAACCACAAAGGTCGAATAATCTCTTTCTTTGGTGGGAACAAGTGTCCTGAAGGTAACTAATCCATAGCACAATGACCTGCAAGAGTACCAAACTGCCCACGGACACTGAGATGATAGCAGAGGTAGGAACTGAGCCTTACAGGATGCAGCCTCATTGAGAGATGATGCACTGTGAACAAGCCACTCACTCAAGGTGATACAAGGAAATGCTGCAGGATTAATTTACATTCCTACCCCTCTTCAAACATCATCCATATACAAAAAAAAAAAAAGAAAAAAAATAAGGTAATTGAGTTACCATAATGAAACACTGCAATATGAAGTGATAGGTAATAGTGTCCTTAAACTAGACAAGAAGACTCGTGTCCTTAAAGACCCTGTTCAAGTGCAAAACTGTCAGTAGCACTAGTGTTAACAAATGACAGCAGGAATTTCATCCAATTTATAACAGGCTGTTTTCACTATCTGTGAAAAGCTGATGTAGTTAAACCATGGGAAACAGAAGAAAGTTACTGGAATTAGTGAGGGTGCATATGTTTCTGGGTTTCTAGGAAGGCTCAAGTATGAGAATTTCACAAATGTGTGGAAACTTTTGATAGCAATCCAGTTGAAACAAACTTGTAACAAACCCTGCAGAGAGGTTCATTCAACAGGATGAGCTAAGCAAGAAAACAGTCAGTTCTGGCTAGTTGCACGGATATTAGCAGCAGCTGTGAACTCAGTAAACACGCCTGTTTTCTGGTTGTCAAAGAGCTGCTAAAGCAGATGTGAAATGCATCAAAAATAGGTCACAAACAGAAAACATGCAAGGGAATGCATCAATATGAGAGTGATCTGAAAATAAGTAATGCTGGAACACCTCAGTAGTGTTTATAACCCTGAAGTGTACCCAGCTCAGAGCAACACCCAACAATAGGCCGCTTCACATGGTTCTTACTACAGGACCTTCCACATATGGCACTGCCTGTGTGAATAAGGGTGTGGTACTCTCAGTCGCTGAAACATCAGACAGAAGAAAAGGTAGTGAATTGCACTCTGCTTTCCCTTGGATTAGATTTTCTGAGAGAGGCTTTCATTCCTGCCTTTCTCCTCACCCCCAATCCCAAACTCTATTATTAACTCAGACTGAGGTATCATAATGAGCCAAGCATAGAATTTGCCACTACAAACAGATTACAAACTCACTTTATCCGATAGGCAGCCCTCATGCAATAGTCATTCCTCCAGGGACTGGAATCATCGCCAGTGTGGTAATTACATTCCCCCTTTTTTTTCTTTCCCTTTCTATAAGCTCATAGGACCCATTCCTTGTAATTCCCTCATATGCAGATCCGCTTGGATCTATTTCTAGGACTCTCGCAGTACTTAAAACACTTAAGTTCCTTTACTACCAGGTATATAACAGAACAAGATTTAACTCTAAACAGGCAGGTTAATAAAAATAATGCACTTGGGCTATAAAAGGACTAAACAAGGCACCTACGTGTCCTGCCATTCCGCCGGCGAGCCTTTGTGCCTTCACAGCGCAGGTGTGAGACGGTCTCTGGCCAAGTGCCTTCAACAAGCCGAGTCCAGGCACCACAGCCTGAAGCAGGCTCAAATACTTCCCACTGTCTGCAGGCGAGGACACTCTCCTTTATCTGACTGCTTTTACTTCCATTACCATGGCAGGTTTTACCACTCCAAAACCTAAAGACATTGTATAATAAGCATTAGGAAGACAAGACTAATCAGACAAAAAACAAAAGAAACAAAACAAAGCTGTTGATATACTCCATATGTAGTAAGTCAATTCTTATGTTTAACTGGGAACACAGGTCTTAGGTAAGTATTCAGCAACCAAATCCCTTAGGTAGCAAAGGCTCTAAAACAGTGTTTAACATAAAAACACTGAAGAGACTTCATGCTATTAATGTTTTAAACCAGCAACCAGGCTTCCACAACTTGTCTTCTCCCCTTCAGAGGAAGGGAGGAGAAAAAAAAACCCCACTCATATCCAACTTAAAAGAAACCCTTTGTGGTTTACATTCAGTTGAAAGCCTTTGCTGAAACAAATGTTCATTTCAGCATGGATTTCTTAGAGACTGGAATCTAGGGTGAAATGTGAGAATCATTGACAAGGTTAAAACTGGCAAAATAAACATAATAATCATTGTTATCAGTGGTTACATGACAACACTCAAAAGTCTTTTTTTTTTTAAGCTAGTGAGCTTTTATTATTATCATCCATCTAAGCAATAATTCAAAAGTAGTCATACTTCCTAAAGCTAGCAGTGTGAATCTTGGAGGCTGAAGCATGCTGCTGCACTCTGCTCTTTTGAAGAACAATTTTCTAGAAAAGGAGCCTGCAGAGGGAGAACAGAAAGCTGTTACTTTCCTACAAGGACATAAAAGGATTGTTTCATTCTTTCAGAAGAAATTGGGCTACGTTCTTGTACTCGTTCTTGGCCAGCTTGTTCCCTCCCCTCCTCATGGGGCAGCACGTTAAACACATTTGGCTGCTGCTCTCTGAGTGCCGCGAGTGTTTTCATTCCAGCGGTGATGTGAGTTTGTGAAGCAGCTTGGGCGGGTAGGGACAGGAGCAGATTTAAACTTTTGCTGACAAACCACTTAAGAAAATACTTTCTGTCCCTACAGGTTGCAGTTCCTGGGTAAGCTCTCACTTCCAGAAACAGAGCAATATGCATTTTTACCAAGTAAATATCATGCAGACAAATCAGATGGTAACTATTTCAGAAAACTTGGCATAAGTTCCGTTTACGCAACGCTTTCCAAATGTTCCATATTTGCAGAATAAAGATAAAAACTCTGATTTTTGTAGTCTGAACTTGTCTACTTGGTTTACTTTTCCTTTTTGGCCTAAGCAGAACTTTATGTATATGACTTCTGATTTAATACAGCAAACCTAAATAAATCCCAATGAAAAACCTGTCAGTTGACAAGGTTTGGCTCAGAATTTGAGGCTTCTAACATTTGAACTCTATTTTCTCAAGTTGCTTTGCGCTGGACTGAAAATGAATTCCATAAACTTCTTCCCTGAATTTTTATTGACTTAGTGACAGAGAGATCCTTCCTCAAAGACAACTCATAAACTGTTTGTCATCAAACCCTGTTAAAGTCAGGCACTGAGTTACCTTTTGTGCTGTAATCTGTTGATAGAGTGTTTAAAGTGGTGCTTACCCCAAGGTTTCCACTAGCTGCAGCATGTTTTGAAAATCTGCTATTACTTACTTCAACTTGCCTGCAATAATCTATGTTTGTCTAGTAGGAAGCATAAGGAAGTGAATGATTAATTACACTCTTCCCAGTAATTTAGAAGTGTTGATGAATGCCAGGAAACACTGTAATGAGTACTGATAAAACCCCAAAGGCAATACATTGGAAGCCTTATTGTTGCTTTCAATAGACGCAAAATAATTAAGTCTGCTAATTAGACACTACCTTTAAAAAAATAAATAACAACAGGTACATTTCATGCTGTCCATATTTTTGTGCAAAAATCACAAGCTGAGCACATCCAACTGTAGCCAACAATTGGTCATCATCACAACCCAGCTGCTTAATCTCAAAATTAGCAATGTACATAGACACACACACAGACAAATAATTTGTCTTCAGTAGACATCTTTCAGTCTGTCATTCACTAAGCAGCTCTGTGCTTCAAGTGCATTCTGTGGTGAAAGAAACAGAAAATATTCCTGTGTTTCACCGTCATCTCGAGCAAGGAGATCATGGAAGGTACTTTATTCTGTTATGTGGTTCACACACAGATCAGAGGGGAAAGTTGCCCATTCAGGAAAAAACACGCTACGTAGTTCTTTCAATTATTTGGAAATCATTCCAAGTAGTTAATTATGTACACCAAGAATCTGTACAGGATTGCTAAAGTTGAAGATTTTGTCTGAAACTACTCAAAGAGATTCTGTTGCTGTATTCACACTGTATTAATTTCAACACCATATTTTATATAATTAGTTAGCTTAAAAACTGGACAAAGTCTCATACCTTTACCTAATCACATCATTCTTTACTGTGGAGGGTGGTGAGGCACCAGAAGAGGCTGCCCAGAGAAGCTGTGGATGCCCCATCCCTGGAAGTGTTCAAGGCCAGGCTGGATGGGGCATGGAGCAACCTGGTCTAGTGAGAGGTGTCCCCATGCACAGCAGGGGGGCTGGAATGAAATGATCTTTAAGGTCCCCTTCCAACACAAACCATTCTATGACCTAATGTGGTTTGTAGATTTCCATGAATTTGAGCAAATTGAGTTTTATAGTTCATGCTTTAGAGAGCTAACAGGAAAACTGAAGCCACAGAACACACACACCCCCGGCCTCCCATGTATACTCATTTTTCTCTTTCCTATCTCTCTGGATTACTTCCTAAAATGCTGTGGCTGAGGAACACATTCAGGTAAAAAGTGAGCCTGACATTATCAGGAAACAATTCTCTTTGGGAACTATCAAGCATCCATTTCTCTTTGTTCTTTCATCCCCACTCGTCCCCTTTCACAGCACTGTTGCTCTGAAGCAGCACCTTTAAAGGGCAAATTCCAGCCCTTTTCCTTAGATAAAAAAAACCAAAACAACAAAACCAACCAGCTGCAGTACCAGAATAAAATCCATGGATAGTAACGAGCCATTTCCCCATTGCAACATCTATGCTTGCTAAAACAAGACACTGCAACTTAAAGCAAAGCACAAGGCATAAGTAGTGAGAGAATAAAACAGGCAAATGTGTTGCTACTCTGAATGTCTATAAAGATGAGATTTTTTTAAGCTGCAGAGGAAGATCAAGTGTTGTGCCCATTGGGTTACACAGCAATATGCCACAGGAAAAAAAATCATCCAAACATCTGGGATGCTACAAACATCAAGGAAGGGCTTAGCATGTAGCAAAAGGACATGCCAAACAAAATTCCCAGAAAAATGCATTGAGACACATCTGACCCGCTTTAGGGAAAGTACCTTAACTCTGTACATCAACCACCAGCATCCAAAGAGCATCCTGGACACAGAGTGATCAGAGATGCTGCTAGTGCACTCCTGGGCAGGACCAGCCCAGGTTCATTGCCAGGGGGATGGTAGAGGTGGCCAAAGCAGCACAAAAAACCAGCAGGGGACCCAGAGAGCGAGCACAGTTAAGGGCTGTGTGCATGTTCATGTGTGATCCCTTTTGTGCACGTGGAGGCAACATGTGGCTGCTCGTGTGCACTGCTTCATGCTGCACCTGCTGCAGCGCTCTCACAGCTGCAGAACTGGGGGGAAGCTCTCATTATACACTCAAGGGACAGACCAGAAAGCACATTTTTAATTGGCCCCAGGAAATGTTTAACCCAGCCTGGGAGGTTGAAGAGGCAGATGCATATTGTATTCCCATCCCCTCTGGCTTCAGCAACAGTCTAATGCCAATGTCCTTCCCCACTGCACAGCCTTAAGAGTTGCCAGGGATCAAGGGGCTCTGCCCGAGCTGAAGCCCAGCTAGCAAACAAGGTCCTCCCTCCCTCAGAGAACAAGCATGCAGGGCAGCCAAGAGCACAAGGAACCAACAAGTGGCAGATCATTTGTAGCTGTCAGCCTCCCCTTCTCAGCAATTACAGATTTACACAGGCTGCTCATTCTGCCCTAAAAGAGCAGAAGTCACTTGTCAGAGCACCCTGAAGTCCAGTTACAACCCAATTATTGTCCTTACCACCACCCCTGTGCAAGACAGGGTAGACCTTCAAGGCAGACACACCAACTTGACATCCACTGACCCTGACTGAGGGAATTTAATTCCCCTCATGGCACATGGATGCTTCTGCTTTGTGAGAGACATTATCGATGGAATTGACTGAAGGATCTCTATGAGGCATTTTGAATCCTCAGTCTGGACAGTGAGGGAACAACCAGGAGTAACCCAGTGGGACCCAAGGCTCACATTGCTTACAAGCAAAGTGAATTCCAAAGAAACAAGCATAACAAAGTTATGTGATGCTATAACCTTCACTTTGAAAAATCTTGCTGAAACTTTTATTAATGCAGGACAAAAAAAAAAAAAAAACAAAAACAAAAAACCAACAAAAAACCCTCAGAATTTCCTTTTTAACATGCTAGAGACTAATTAAACAGAGACAGCATGGTCCAAGCTGTAAGCAATACTTCATAGCACATGGAGGATACAAATTCACTTTAATTTTATTAGATAGTTACTTGAAATCAGGTGATTGAGGAAGAGGCTTTACCTAGGGATAAAAGCTCAGCTATTTTTTCCTCCAGTACAAAACACTGCTGCACATTTTCCAGCCTGGGAAAATTTCCCTATGCTACAATAAATGTAGAAATGCTCCCACAGATTTCATAAGTGCACAGTGCAGGCACTCAGAGTAGATGTGATCACTGCATGTTACGCTGGCAACTTCGTGCTACTTGCATTCACTTTAGTGTGGCAAACTGTGCAACACGTGGCTAAATAGAGAATACACAGACAGCCAGAAAGACTGAAAGGCTTAGGAAAACACTGATGAGTAGGAAAAGTTAAAACACTTGTTTGTTTAGTCACAGAGAAGAAATGAAAAATGATAATAGGTTTCCAAGTTGTAAAAAGTTTCAGACACTTACAGATTGTATGTCACCCTTTGTGCACATACTACCAGGAATCCAAATTTCAGTAGAGAAGATTTGAGTTAACTGCTAGGAGGAGAGCTTTTCCAGCTGTAGGTATATTTACACAGTAGACCCCAGGAGATCATGGTATCCTCCTCGTTGGAGGGGCTTAAGTTAAAAACTCATTTGTCAAGAGAGGTTAAGTGTAGATCCTGCCTAAAAGCTGGTGACGTACAGGATGACCTCCTGAAGGGCACTTCAGGCTTGCCTTTCAGCCACGCTTCGCATCTCGGACACGTCCAACAGGCAATTACCGCCCGGCTCCTCATTGCCCTCATCCAGCGATCCGGCCTCGCACGCGGCCCAGCTGCGGCGGCGCGTCAGCCCCCGGGAGCCCGCGCGCCGGCCCGGAGCGCTCCCCGCCGCCGGCG